>PVIJ01000098.1:124655-369051 GCA_004024925.1 Scalopus aquaticus
CCCCCCAGCACCTTCCCAATGAGCCCCCCTGCAAGGTCATTCTTCATCTCCTGGAGAGCTTTCTCCTCGGGATGCTGACATCTCTTCTCTCTCAGACCTGCTTTTAACCTTATTTTCTGCAAGATGTAGCCTTTTCTTTAATTGACAGTCCGGTGTATAAGAAGTTCTTTGAGTGACCACCCCCTGCACAACACGTGCTGGGTGTTGTTTGTGTCTTCTCCCACAGACTCTTTCCTACAGGGACACGTTAGGGGGCTTCTTCTTGTTCCCATTTCACAGATGTGGAAATCAAGGCTCTGAGAATTTCAGCATTCCTGAATTCTCTCAATGTACCCTTTCAGCGAAGCTCTCCATCACTGTGCCCATTTACAGGATGAGCCTACACAGTCCTGAAGAATCAAAAAAAAAAAAATTTCAAACCCAGATTCTCTGGTTTCCAAGCTCAGGTTTTTCCATCACGCTGTCCTGCCTTCCCTGTTAGCTTTTCATTTCATATAGGGCTATGGGGTGCGGGATATGGCAGACACATCATTGAGCTGGGAGTAGGGAGCCTGGATAACCTTTCCCCCATCTTTTCCATAAATTTACTGTGAGGCTTGGGGCAAGTTACTTGACCTTTCTGAATCCATTCTTTCAGATGATGTCCCTTTGGGCTCGACTCTGCACGTGACCATGCGTTATAATAATAGACACCCACACTGTGTGCTGCAATACCTACCAGTTATTAGTGCGTTTGTGATGCCCAATGCAATGGTCTGAATGTGCACCCCGCCCCCCATTCATGTGCTGATGTCCTAACCCTCAATGTGATGGTGTTAGGAAGTGGAGCCTTTGGGAGGTAATTAGGTAATGAATGGGATTAGTGCCCTTATAAAAGGAGCCCCAGAGAAATCTCTTTTGCCCCTTCTTCCAGGCAGATGCAGGGTCAGGAGATTTAAATATAATATGGTCCATGCTTTAATAGAACTGTCCTTCTTTTCTCCGAGGCCACCTGGCCCCACTCGTCAGTGGCTAAGAATTGCTGAGCTGGGGCGCAGGGGTGTATTCATTGAGAAACAGCGATTCCCACCAGCTAACCTGGGAGGGACCCTGAGTGAAGAGGGTGGGTTTGGCCTTGAATGATGCCCTGGCTCCCGTCTTGTAGGGAAGTTGGGCCCTGGGGTGCTGCACCAGCAGGCATCTCCTTCAACAGATGTCCAGGGATCTTGGAGCAGGTCAGTGTCATCCCCTTTTGGGACTGTGACACCAAATCTCTGCGCTGCCCCACGGGGCCTTGATGGGCTATGAGAAATAATGAGCAAGACTGTCATTAACTTGAGACAGTGCTGGTGACACTCTTTAATTTTTGTGCTTCTAAAACGATTGATGAAACGATGGACTATTTCAAACAGCCCAGATATCAAATTGCCAAAACTCAGGATGAGCCAAACACCCTGTCCCTGTGTGAATGTCCCCAGAGTAGCAGCCCCGAGACTTGTGTCTGTTATGTTTCTGCAGCTAGAGAACATTTTTCATCCTTCCCAAAGATTCCTCCCTTCTTTCCTTCTTCTTGGTTCGGAAAAGAGGGCGTACAAAAATAGCAGAATGCTTGGTGCCCGACACCTCCACCTTTCCTCTTCTCTGAATCTCAAGGCCCTGCTGCATTTCAGTCCACGTTTCTCACCCCTGTGCCTAAGCTTCCAGGAGGACAGTGAGCTTCCTTTAAATCCTGCCTTCCTGGACATTTCCAACTAGATGGGATCAGCCATCACTTCTTATTAGCATAGCTTGGCTTCTCCAGCAGTGACAGGAGGCCACAGGCTGCTTTGTGGATCACTTAGAGTCATAAAAAAACTGCCCTGTGGGCTACCCCTGCATCACAGAGGACTCCAGGGAGCAGCCCAGAGAAGCTTGAGGAAGCAGAACACAGACAGCTCCGACTTTCTGCTAAATGCCCTCTTAGCCCAGCCCTCCCTGCAGGGCTCAGCCCCACCTCATCCATCTGCACAGGGAATGCTCCATGGACAAGGATATGGCGGCCACAGCAGGCAAGAGGAGTGGCTGTGACCTCTGGCATCTGTGCCAGGAACTGTTCTCAGACCTCGTTTATTTCTGCCATGAAGTCCAAGATACATCAAAACATGGGGTTCATAGAACTGAAGTGACTTGTTCAAGGTCACAGACAAACAACTGGGATTCCACAGGCGATGGCCTCCCCACTTCTCTAAGCTGCCCTTGGAGAAGCAGCCGCCACATCACCTATCAGGGAGGCCCCTATGGAGAAACTCAAGTCTGAGGGAGACCATGGCCATTGGAGAGACAATTTCCTTTCAGAAAAGCCACGTCAGGGAGGAACCATTGTCACCTGCCTGGAGGTCACAGTGGACACTCTAGGGGCCTGTCCAGACATTCAGTGGTTAAATGTAAACACACAGGATTTACCCCTAGGCTTCCAGATGGGTTGGGGACAACTAGGGTTGAAGCTCCAGCCTCCAAAATCTCATAAGAAGCCCCGCACCCTGCACAGACCATAAGTGTGAACGGCAGGGTTGAATCCTTACGGAAACGAAATAAAAGTCCTGAGGTGGAGTTGCTGTGACCCTGGCTGAAAGGGCCCATGAGAAACAGATCTGCAGGTCAGTGCTCTCAAGGGCTCTAAAACCTCTATCATGAATGTTCCAGAAGTTGGGCAGTGGCTGGGCCCTTTCAGCAGAAGTGTGCCTCGGCCACAGAGTATTCCCAGCTTGGCCTGCATCCCGTCCTTCCCAGAATGACCCTGTACTCCTTCATTCTTTTGGTATAGTTTCTGCCAAAGGAACACAGATGGAGAGAGAAAAATTAGGGCTGGGTTTAGATAGGGGGAAAAAATTCTCAGAATGTCAATATGTTCATCCTGGGAAAAAAAATCAAACAAAATAATAACAAATCATTTTAGGGTTTTTGTGGGATCACACACCCACACGCAGGGTGGCTGTTCAGTTCTCATCTTCTGCATCTGTGAGCCATTACTACAAGAGAATACCACAGAGGTGCTGGGCTAACCTTCAGGATCCCTTTGCAGTCCCAGGGCGGCCTCTCTTGGAACTCATTCTGTGTCCGTCTTTCCTCCTGCAAATGCAGCCTCCTCTCTCTTCTTTCTCCCCTGTCCTCAAACTATGCTTTCCTAACTCAAGGGAAAAAAAAAACCCAAAAAACTCTGCTTCTAGAAAGACCTTACATATTCAGAGCTCAGGTAGAAAGACTGATCCGATCTAATATGAACATTCCTGGAGTTTTTAAGCTCCCAGGGACAGGAAGCTAGGATAGCGTGGTGTGCTGTGTCTTGCTTCAGGGAGCTGGTAAGGGGCGCTGGGAACTAAAGACATCCTTGGGGCCCTTGAAAGCACTCTGTGATATGAATAACTTAGAGAGTCTTTCTAGAAGAGAATTCTCTATTTTGGGCCTAATGCTATTTATTATCAAACTTTGTCCTAAACCTTTGGGATTACTTTCTTACCCTACTGCCCAAGAGGTAGACTTTGAGAATAAAGACTTTTCAGAAGCTCCTTGCTATTTGGAACCACCCCTGAATATTGTTAAGTGCTTGATGGCTGGAAGACTTGAACATGGTTCCTTCTTCACATTTTATATAATATCTTCACTCCCCTGAAAGAGGTTCATTGAGAATGGGCATGAACCCAACTGCAGCTAACTGTGCTTGTGGGGAGCAGGAGCACCGCCCCAGTATAGGGTTGCCCCGTGCATCAGCTGTTGCCCAAGAGGAGCCCAGGGTCTGGGTTCAGGGCTCGCTCTGCTAAACAAGGCCCTGGCAGCAGGAAAAGGGCAGGGGAAGGTGATAAGGAGGTTCTGAGATGCTGAAAGGAACTGACAGAAGAAACATGCCTTTGCCCTTTCCTCTCCTATGCGACTGGTGCCTGGAATTTGAAAGACTCCAGAGATGGCGTGGCCTGACCTTTGGCATCTGGGTTATGGCAACCCCAGTGAAATGACAGGCGAAATTGCTCAGACTGAGATGTGCCGTAATATGGGCAAAATGTTTCTCACATGACCTCATTAAGTCCTCCAGGATGATGTGTGCACAATCGCTCAACTCCCAGAATATCAAAGGTTCCTTCTAAGAAATGTGAGTGAGTGTCATTGCCCAGGGCACAGACTGTGTAACAGAGCCAGGGCTAGAACACACTTCTTTTACTTCTCCAAATCTCTTCATTCTCAGATTTTTCCAGAGGTGTGAAAGTAATCCCAAAGGTTTAGGACAAAGTTTGATAATAAATGGCATCAGCCCAAAATAGAGAATTCTCTTAGCTTCTGCTACTTCACCAATCTGCTAGAAAACAGCTGTTTTTCACCTCCTTAAAATATGTTTACTGACTCCCATCACACATGAATGACCCTGGCTGCAGCTACTTTCTAGTATGTTCTTTCCCAGCATGCCAGGACACACCCATGCTCCAGAAAATATCCCCAATATTCTTCTCCAGGTCTGCTTCTGCTCCCACTAGGTGAACTCTTGCTTCTGAAGACTCAGTGGGTCTTTGTTCCCAAACCTGTGTTATGCTTGCTTTTCTTGTCTTTTAAAAGCGTATTGCAGTTAAGTAACTTAAAGAAATCTTTTCCAAACAGATGATACATTGAAGAGTGGAAAGAAAAGGAGTTCTATTCCTGTGCAAACTAAGTTATATACTCTGAGATCAAATGTTGATGGGTTGTTAGAAAGTACTGCTGATGACTCAGATGTGGATAGGCTACCATTAAAGACTGGGAGGAAATGCACAAATTGAGAATGATTCTTTACTTGGAGTACTTGGCAAATGCAAGTTCTCGCATTGTTTAAAGAAACGGTAGATGATGCATTTTTGGGTGTGGTTTACTCAGGAAAGACAGCTGGACATCTCTATCCATGGACCCATACTCAAAGAAAAAGCATTGGACCCACATCAAAGAATGGTGAATGGATGCACACTTACGTGTTGTAAGTTAAACGCTAAAAGTGTGTACTATAATTTTCTCTGATTTCCCTTTTCAACCAACTTTTTCCATTAGCTGACCAACACCAGTCCATATTGTGTCAGATGAAAGGGATTCTGATCTAACAGCTAACAGTTATTGAGCAATTACTTGGTGCCAGACACTATGCTGATGGCCTTTTATGTAGCATCTCTTTGAATTCTCGCATCCTACCCATAAGTGAGATACTAACATTATCTCGCCATGGCACAACAGCCGGTTTCCATAGATCCTACCTGTCTTACTTTTTTGGACAATCATGCCAATTATGGAATTGTGTCTCTATAATTCAGTATCCTGCTTCCTCTCAGCTTCATGTTAGAAGATACCAGAGTTCCCTGACTCCTTGGGAGGATTCTAACTCAATGCTGATGACTCTGTGGGGAAGGGAGACAGTGGCTTCAAATGGCCCAGCTCAGGTTCCAGGTTTTGTGCCTGGATGTGAGGTAAGCATCTGTGGACAGCAGTGGGAGCCATGAACACAGAAAAAAGTGGAAAGTGTGTTTAAGAAGACTCAGCTCAGCATGAGGCCCTTAGTGAGTGAGGGTAGAACTTTTAGGAGCAAAACACTGGTGAAGTCCACCTGAGACACTCAGGTGGAAAGGGAGGCGCAGGAAATAGATTAGGGGTGGGAAGTGTCCTGGCAGCGTGCACCCCAAGAGACAGAGCTTCCTCAGTTAAGCCAGGGTCTGTCAATGGGCATCGCCAATAACAGCTACCCCAAGAACTACAAGAGGAACAAAGAAGAGCACCCCCTTCCTTTAGTGGAATTGTGTAAACCATGACTTTTGTAAATTTACGTATTTGCAATAAAAATGTATATGGTGGGCTGTCAGTGTGGGAGCAGAAACCCAATGTCCATGAAGTGACTTTCACATACGATAAGAGTTAACATGTTGCAATAGAAAGGAAAGTGTGTTGGAAGAAAATATTCACTCTACATGTCCCTGGCAAAGGACGTCTACTCAGGATACGTAAAGAACCCTTCCAACACGATAATAGGAAGACAAATAGCTCAATTAAAAATGGGCGAAAGACCTGAACAGACACTCACTCACAAAAGAAGATGCATGAATGGTCAATAAGCTCAAGCTCATCAGCCATCAGGGAAAGGCAAATTCAAACCACAGTAAGACACCAAGGCAGCTAAAATGAAAAACACTGACCATACCAATTGCTGGCGAGTAGTACCAAGGGCGGGACAGTGCTAGAAGTCTTGCCAGGGCAGGGAATAAGGGGGTACATGGTCTGCAGAGAATTTAAAAACAATAACAAAACCATTAAAGTCAATCTGCTTTTTATTATTACCGTGCATCAGCAGTTCTAAACAATGTCAGTGATAAGATATTCTTCCCAGCTAAGGCAGACTCCTCCCACGGCCTTGTCCCCTGACACCCCACTCTTGGCCTACATATGGAACCACATTGAAAGTGGGGGTGTCGTGTGGTATGACCACCTTGGAGAACTGCTTGGCAGTTTCCTTTAAAATTAAAATAAATGTACTCTATATATTTACCCAGAAGAAATGAAAACATATGCAGAGAATGTTTATAGTAACTTTCTTTATAATAACTCCCAAGTGGAAACAATCCAAACATTCATTAATAGGTGAACGGATAAACAATACGTGGTACATCCATATAGCGCAATACGACTCAGCGACTGAAAAGTACCCGATATGCACAACAAAATAATGAATCTTGAAAATCTTATGCTGAGGAGAAGGAGCCAGACACAAAATAATACCCACTGTTTGACTCCATTTATTTGAAGACCAAAACAGGCAAATCTAATCTATAGTGACAGAAAGTAGAACAGTGATTGCCGGGGGCTGGAGGTAGGGGTGGGTACTGACTAGGAAGGGTGTAAAGGAACTTTCTGGTGTGTGGGTAATGCTCATTACCTTGATGTCTCGGTGGTTATGAGTGGACATTTTTGCCAAACTCATCAAACTGTGTACCTAAAATACATGTAGTCTGTTGTAAAGTTGATATGAAACAAAAGTTTGAAACAAAGGGGAAAAAACCCTCAAGTAGGGGCTAAAACAGATATTGATGACTTCAAGAATATATCCAGGCTCTTGGTGATCATTGAGACACCATCGGCATTCCAGAGACACCCCATCAACCACGCTTACTGTGTCCAGTCTCGATGTACACGGACGAAAACCATTCTGGTTTAGTCTATAGCTTTTATGTCTTCCCTCCGAAGTGTTTTTATGCATCTCTGAAGTTCTGCTAGTTTTAATTCCAGCAGCAATAGGCAGAAACGGTTATTTGAATTATAATGACAACAACAACGATGACAACAAATCAGCCTATATTGACATATTCTGGGTGCTGGAGCAGACATATCATCCTCACAGAACCCTGAGTGAGTTATTAACCTGATTTTTCAGACCAGATCAGGCTGGAGTTTAGAGAGGCGAGGCTCTTGTCACAGCCCGCCAGACCAAGACTGGCGTCTTGTTCTGTCTGATAATGACTGTTCTCCTCAGGCGCTGTAGGGCCTCCATCAAGAACGCAGTTCCCCAGCCACTGCCCTTGCGATCCGGATTGTGTAAACCAGAACTGCGTCCTCCGAAGAGTGCACTAAGCATGCCTTCCCCTAGGAGCGCAGGTTCCCTAAGCTGCCACCATCTTTTGGGCAGTTTCCCATCCCCAGTGAGCCCTTCTTAGCGAGGGCTTTCCTGCAGTCACCATGGAACCTGGCAGATAGGCTCACACTGGGAAGAATCTTCGTTAGCTTCACTCCTGGACTGCGACCAAATGCAGCGTTGCATTGCCTTGGGGAGTGGGGGTGGAAGGGTGGGAATGTTCCTCCTTGACCTTCCACTCCTGCCTGGAGCTCTACTTTCCCTCCCTCCCCTAGGATTCTGTGAAGTTTATTCTTTTGAACTGTGACCGTGACCGTGTATATCTCAGGGTGTATTCTAACAGGAACCTGCGTTCCTTCCACTGCGGGGCTGGCTACGTTATGCGGGGCTCAGGGGAATCCTGGAGGAATTTGCTCAAGTCTGCTGGGCCTGGATCCTGACACTCAAGTGCATAAGTGCGGCCGGGCCTGTTTGACGATCAAACCCAGGCGTGAGCGAAAGGGGAGGGAGGTGGAGCCCGTCCAGACCCCAGACTGGGCCAGTCTCTTGTTAGAGGAGGTCTAGGAGAAGCCATGACAGTGAGGAGGGGCCCCCGTCAGGGAGGGGGTGCATCTTTAGAAGAAGAGAGAAGATAATGGAATCCAATAGAGCTTCCGAAAACGTGTCATCTCACTGCTGCCGAAACCCTTTGAATGTGTTAAATCCTTAATCAGAGTAGCCTAAGACTGCAACGACTACATGGAGACATGTTAGTCCAGATAAATCCTTGCAGGTTTCAAAGATCTGAAGGGCCCCGGCACTTCCCTCTGCAGCGGCTGCCCTCTGCCCTCTCCTCCATGATGTCATTATTGAAGTTTTGCTCTCACCAGGCATGGTGTAAGTTGACATTGACAGTTGTAGCACTCTCACACCGACTCTGGAGGATTATTAGCTTTGAAGCTATTTGGCCTTGAGCGGTGAATTCTTTTTTGAGCTCACACTGGCTTATAATATCTGAGAAGGCTTGCTCCACTCCGGCCCCAGCTTGAATTAGGAAAGGAGGCTGCTTTCCAACTTGGAACTGATACCAGCAGGAACAGAATGGGGAATATTATCCATTTCTGATGGGCAACAAAGTTAGTGTTCTCGAATCCCCTCGAGGCCTTCACACCGAGTTTCCATTTTAGCATCAGAGCTGGAGCTGCAGCCTGGCCTCGCCTCTGCCTGTAATCTCTGAGCAGCCTCACAGCTGGACGCAGAGAAGGACTCGAGGAATACATGCTCCTCTGGCCTCTAATCTGTTTGTTATTAGGCTGTTGGAAGCCCCTCAGTGGGGCTGGAAGCTGATGTCAGAAGAGTATAATTCAAGTGTATGCTTAAAAAAAATAGAAGAAAAGAAAAAAAGCTCCCTTCTGTGATAATTTGCATGTGGTGAATGCAAGTGTCTGGGGGGATTAATTAGCTGAACAAAGCTGGGGAAGGGACTGCCAATGAATTGGCAAAAATAGTGACCCGAAGAGCTTCTGACCTGCTCTTAATTTCCTCTCAGGATTTAAGGAAATGTCTTGCAAAGCTTATTGGGGGGTGGGGAGGGAAGCCCTTCCCCATGCCCCTACTCCCAGCCTAAACCTATGGCTTTTTCATAAAGAGAAAACGTGTGTTCACCACACTTCACAAACCATGTCCCCACTCACAAAGAAGCATCGGCAATGGGGCTGTCATAATCTCAATTTCACTAGATCATTGACTGGGGTAAATGATGGGTCTATGAAGGAATTTGGGGGAGCTCATTTACAGAAGAATGAAAGAACTCCCAAGTTTTCAGGTTGCTGATTTAGGGAGAAGTTTTCTTGAGATCATCATTTATTTATCCACATGTTCTCATTTGTTTCACTGTTATTACTTATTTATCTGCCTGTGTGAAGGTCAATCTTCCCCAATACTATTTGTGTCCATAATTCATGGGCTGCATCTCCCCTGGTGCAACTGGTTTTCAGGAGCTTCAAGAAACCCAAATTAGACACCTTCAGATTAGAGCTGGCTTTTTGGGTAGCTAGAAAAAACTCAGCACCACTGCTGGACATCAAAGCAAAGTAAACGAGCCCAGGAGAAGACACTAACAGAGGTGAAAGCACAGCTTTCCTGAGAACCGGGGGACTGGAAGACAGCAGGGAAGATGGGGGACACACATACCAAACAAACACAAACTCATTTTTTCTATGGTGGTTCATTTGAAAGAATCCCTTTCATTTAATTTCGCTGATGCCCAAGAAAATAAACACTGCATTTCCTCAACTCTAATGGATGCATCTCACCACTTCTGAAATTGGACATCTTCCAACTGGCATGTTTATTAAGGTGATATATTTATTAAGCTAGTATGTTTATTGAGTGTATCAGTGCCCCCACCAAAATGTGATCATAACACCATAGTGTGTCTTACAGTGAGTGTGCTTATAACTAATATGGTAAGAAGGAAATTATTTAATCTTTTAAAAATGCCTATGAGAATTACGAAATTCCACTTCTGGGAATATATCCAAAGGAAATGAAAAAACTTGAAAAGAAATCTGTACTCCCATGTTCATACTAGCATCACTTACAATTGCCAAGTCATAGATACAACCTAAGTGTCCATTTATGGATGAAGGGATAGAGAAGCTCTGGTGTATGTAGAATTTGGAATATTATTCAGTCATGAAAAATGAGAAAAATCTTACCATTGTGACAACATGGATGCTTGAAGACATCGTGCTAAGTGAAACAGGTCAGACAGAGAAAGACAAATATCGGATGATCTCACTAATATATGGTATCTGTAAAAAACAAACTAACTCATCAAAGAGATTCTCCTTGCAGTAACCAGAAGCTGACCAGGGGAAAAGTGGGAACTAGAGGAAGGTGGTCAAAAGTATAAACTTCCAGTTGTAAGATAAGTATAATGTACAGCATGATGACTAGCTAACTCTGCTTTAGAATATCTAGGGAAGTTGTTAAGAAAGATCCTCAGAGTTCTCATCATCAGGAGGACATTTTTTTTCCATTTTCCTTTTTTTTTTTTATTGTATTCTACATGAGATGAAGAATGTTAACCTGTTGTGGTAATCATTGCACAATGTATGTAAATGAAATTATTACACTGTATGACTGAAATTTATATAGTGATGTGTTCCAGTTATTTCTCAATAAAACTGGGGGGGGGGCAGTAGTGGATGATATAATCAAAATATAAAATGCCAGTAAGTTCTATGATCATGTGTTCCCCAGCAGAACTCTTGAGAGAAGGCCTACAGCTCAGGGAGCACTCACACAGATGACTCACTGGGGTGAGAGTGTAGGGGACGACGTGTCCACCGATACCCAGATCATGAAAGAGAGGTGCTCGTGCTGACATTCCAATTATTAACTCGCGTAAGCAATTGATGGGTGTTCACCTCATCAAGGTTTACTTATTTTGGCAAAATGATAAATTACGCTCATTTTTTTTCTGCCCTAAGGCAAATTGGTGAATTTAAAAAAAAATCACAAAGTCTTTTGGTCTGTTAATAATTTCCAAAGAAAAGAGCAGCAATGGTTGAATAAATAAACCATTTTGATGACATTTTAAGAACTAGAGTAATATGTGTTCCTACGTGTGCTTGTGTGTGTGTGAACACAATCGTGTAATCAACTCCTAATTAATTCTGTTCCTTTGAGGAGCACTATACTAGCTGATTCTGTGTGTGAGTGTGTGCACTGGATAAACACCTACAGTATTTTGTTGAGAATTCTCCAATATATATATAATGAACATTATAATATTATATATAAATATAATGTATATTATATATAACCATTATATTTACATATAAATTACATATACACACATATATATATTAGTTAATGTTTGGTGTTAGAAGTGTTAGTGAATGGCAGGTAACTAATCCAAAGGTGAGCTTCAGAAGTTCCCAGGAGTCACTGAGCAATTTATAATCACAATTTCAAAGCTAGAATGTGATGCCTTAGGAGGAAGAAAGTGTCTGTTCACTGAAAGAGTTTCATTGGCAAGTGTTGAGGGACCAAGTGTGGGAATGTTTTGGTTGGAGCTCTTTTATAGGAATTGGATGTGGTGAATGTGTTAGTCTCTTCCAATCAGAATCTATGATTTTATGACAGAGCATATACAATAAAATCTCAAATGAGACTGCACTGAAAGGGTTCCATCTAATTATTTGACCCAGTCCAGGGAACACAGTCATTGTGTGTGGAAGCAGGAACAAGTTGGACTGGATTGGATTGGATTGGAAGATTTCAGATACCCTTTCCAGCACAAAGATGAATTAATGGTATCGGTCAGGGTTCTCCAGAGAAACAGAACCAATCAGACATGTACTTACAGAGATTTCTCTCTCTCCCTCTCACTGTCTTTCTTTCTTCTCACCCTGGGGGGAGGGGTGCAGGTAAGTAGATCTCCTATTGGGTAGATACATGTTAAAGGAGACTTGTTATGAGGAATTGGCTCACACCATTAGGAAGCCTGAGAAGTTCTACGATCTGCCATCTGCAGGTTGAAAAGCCAGGACAGCCAGAGCACAAGCTTCGGTCTGAGCTGGAAGTCCTGAGCTGAGGGGCACCATGTACACGGGTGCGCATCCGAGCTGAGGGCAGGAGACAATCAGTGTGTCTGCTGAAGCAGCCAGCAGGAAGAAGGGCAAATTTCTCCTTTCCCCACCTTTCATTCAATTCCGGCCCTCAACAGATTGGGAGAGGCTCCCCCATGTTGGAAAGGGTGCTCTATTTTATTGAGGCCACAAATTCAAATGCTAAGCTGCCCTGGAAATACTCTCACAGACACAACCCAAAATAATGTTTCATCCAAACACCCTGTGGCTTAGGCACTTGACACATAAATTGACCATCATATTAATGACCTCTGCCCCAGGCAATAATGTATGTGGAATGCATGGCTTCCTTGCTCAGGAATTATTCTATTTGACCAATGCTTCTCCCCCTTTTTGCCATTTGTGTTCTTTGAATCTGTGTATCTGTGCACTCCTGGTGGGACTTAGAGTCACTGTTACTTCACTTGCCAGTCCTTCGGCATTGAGTTGCCCTCGAATAGTATTGTTAGCCCCTGGATCACACTGTCATATGATCCTGAGGAAAGTTCTCCTATGTCCCAGCAAACACCAATCTACCCTTGTTCCACCTTCCCTCTTAGGTGTTCTCATAGGCAGGTGGCCCCTGTTCCACCCTCTCACATGGCCAGCTTGGCTCCCTCCTCCTGACAAACTTTGCTGAAACACAGTGTATTCCTGTTTCAATAAAAATGAACTTGACACATTGATTGGAGTTTGGTAGCACACTGGTGAAATGTGAATGGAATATCGGTGAACCATTATTTTAAATACTTCTGTGCTGTTGAACACCGATGTTCAGCAATAAAAAAGAACAGGTGATGCTTTAATCTCAGTGCTCACGATGGCCAGCTTTTATTAGATGAACCTTTCTGATGCTCTGTGTGTTTTCTAAGAAAGTCAGTCTTTTCTGTGTCACAGGCGTGATTTTCAGAAACTTTGCTGATGATCCCTTTGCAGAGGTAAAGGAGAGAAGTATCTCAGCAGGAGTCCCTAGATAAAGCAGCCTGTGACAAGAATAAATGCCTAATCAGTAACAGTTAAGCACCGTGGGGATGGCCGACTTGTGCAACCCTCTACTGAACCCCGATTCAGTTTTGCTCTTAAACTTTTGCTTTCAGGCGTCCGAGAAAGGGTCCACAGGCTGTGCCTGGGCCACATAGATATGTGCATGCATCCACATAAGCAATGCCCTGCGCGGCTCCAGGGGTGGAGGAAGCAGAGATGATATGAATGAACCCTCTTATCAGCTATTGCGGGCTCCCTCTCACCGCAACTGTTAGTCTTTGCTGTTCAAACCTGAGTCTGTCTACTTTGCTTCAACATGTGATGGGGTCAACTGAGACTTTTTTAGGGAGAAAAGCTTTTGTGATTTTTCGTTCCATATCTCCTCCTTCCTTGTAACAGTTGCAATGCTCTCCTCCCCCACCCCAAGGAATGCTGATCCCCACTTTCATACAGAGCAGAACACAGTGGGACTCAGCAAGGCTTTCCAGCAGCTTTTATTTTAATTCAAGTGATGTGAGCATTGAGGACTTCTCCAGAGGATATCTTGCAAACTTCAAATTGCTATTGCCTTTTTGGGACATTAAAGAAAGTTTCTTGTGCCCCTAGGCTTCCCGGAGGACACTTCCAAACACCAAATTTGCTTTGACTTGAAGGAAGATGACATGTGTACACTGGATAGAATGGTAAGGAGCAGCAAAGAATAAAGATGTAGCAGGGTCGCAAATTCACTCTCACTCTACTTAGATGTCAGTGATATTTGCAATATCAAATAGTTTCTGTACATACTAAAGCTGGTCTGATCTTCCTCAGTCACCCCCTACTTGCCAATTAACAAAAGATGAGTCTCTTCCAATTTAAATGTTCTCCTTCTAATTTAAGTATTTTATTTATAAGAAATTCAATTCCTTTCTAGAGCTACTTTGAGAGTTGTCCTTTACACATCTTGCCACAGTATGTAAAAACTCGTTCTCCAGCCAAGGCGGTTTCAGGGTGGTTAAAGAGGCTTCCAGATTATTTACAGGGAGAGGGAAAAGGGGACCATCGCCTTGCGTCATGCTGGGCAGTGACCATTCATAGACTTCTTGAGGTTTGTAGCCTCCCCCAAGAGTCCCCAGAGAAGTATAACTGGAAGTGAGTCCTTGGTTTCCTGACGATTTCAGCCTTCCCTCAGGCTACCTACCACACCCTACTCAACCTCCACCCCTCCAGTCCGGTCCTAGGACCTGAGATGAGATTTCAGAAGCCTCCTGGCTCCTCATCTGCCTGCCCCCTTTGCTTTGTCTGGCCAACTCCTTGGGCTGAAAGCAGCCAGCTCTCTACTCCCCCTCAGCCCATCTCGATGGCATGGGGTAAATCTTTAGGATCTATTCCACCAGGTATGGCTCTTGATATACTAATGGGAGCTAAAGGAATTTAGAAAATCCCTTTCCTTCTCAACAATGCTTGGCTTTGAAGACTATTTTCTTGCTTAAGAGGTCAAGAAAGTCAGCTTTGAGGTTCAAACTGATCAATGGTTTCTTTGTTCTAGGCAGTGTCCCTGGGGCCAGAAGCCTCGTGCCTCAGCCTTGGAGGTGGAAGACTGCAGGAAAGGTGATTTAAGAGGAAACCAAAAAGCTAGAAGTGTAATATTTGCAAAATATTATTCCTGTTACAGAAATATGATTCTGAGCTTTCAAGAAACACAGCCACACTCTCCTCTTTTAGGAAATGTCCATTTATACAATTTTCCTGTTTGAAACATCCATAATTTTCAACTTCCTTCCTAAAACACTTTCCCCAGAGTCATGTGTACTTTGAAAGACTGTTTTTGAAGGATTTTATTCCACATTCTTTCTCTATTTTTCTGGTTAACAAACAACCCTGAATCAGCAGTAAGTATTGTCTTGTCTTATTTCTCTTTGCTCTTTCTCTACAACCCTAAGTTCTCCCTTTGAGGAACCCTCGAATCACAAGGGCATTGTGCAGAATGAAATTATAATCTCTGTGTCTGTAAGGAAGTAGGATGGTTTGGTAGCAGCATGCTGGGTGGTTGCTGTGATAATTACTAAGAATGACTGGCCAACTTGGTTTTCATTAGGGGAATAAACTCTAGTTCTGCTTTGCATATTATTTCCATGTTAGTAATGACCATGACCCCAAAGAAAATGGACACGGCACAGAGAGGAGTAAGTTTTCCTCATGCTTGTCAAAGCATGTCAATGTTCTCCCACGGATCGTGATACAATTCTCCTAATGCAATTAAGCAGTGCCTTCTTTTTCCATGGAAATGCACTTACAAATGTCAGTCTGGCTTGCGGTCACCAGACTGGGAAGGACTTTGTTATGGAACCTGAAACCTGACCTGGCTACGTGTTGTGTAACAAAACCCCAAAGTTCACATGAATTTTTCAGCTGGTGAGTTTGACTGGGGATTCATCATGGATTCACTTGGGTTTGGGGACAGAAGATTTTTGACTCAGTGGCATTTAGAATGGTGGTTAGCAGCTGGTGTCTTGTCAACCCTCCCAAATCTTCTGGGCAGGACTCTCCTTTTCATTCTTTGCCTGTAATAGGAACCCACTTCCTGCCACAAAACTGAATAGCATGCAATCGCCACTAGCGGCCTCAAGATGAAGCAGCTGATCTCTGCTGATGCACAGACCACCAGCTTTGCTCCTCCCATCACTGATTCAGCCCTGGCTGCCACCTAGTCTGGCCCTTGATTGGGCATGCATGTGCGATAAAAGCACACTTCCTTCTATGAGTATAGATAGCTATTCAGCATGTTTGTTGAATTTGCATGGACACCTGGTAGGAGGGTGGCACAATCCCACACTACAGAGAAAACTGAGGCTTGAAATTGAAGTTCAAGGTCATGGCCACACAATATGTAGCAGAGATAGAATACAGCATAGCGGTGATCAAAATAGTCCCTCTTACAATGGACATACAATGGTTATGAGGTTGTGACCTGTGATGGGGATGAAATCCAGTGTTGCCTCTAGAATATCTGTTCTAGAATTTCCTTTCTAATGGAGCCAGTTACTTTTGTGGATCCAGCAAATGTGCTAACATACAAAGCTTTTTCTTTTCCTCTGTGATCTTTCTGTTGTTATGCTGTGTTTTTATTTGTTATTTAATGCCATTCTACATTAAGAGGAGTTAAACTTTTAAATGACTAGCAATCCTCTTACCATCCTTCTTTATGTTGTTAAATGCCAATTTTAAATGTAAGTATAAGAGAATTTAAGTCACATGGAATCTCAAAGTGGCATAATTCTTCTTTCTAGGCTGGCACATGCATTTCATTGTTACTGACTAATGGAGACTTTGCTCGAAACTAACTCGGCTGTTTTATTTCATGTCTTGAGCTCCACTCACTCGACCAGCATGCTTTACCTTTGACTGGCAAGAGAGGGAGGACTGAAAGGAAGGGAACAGTGGATTGTGCTAGTTCCTTTCCCTTTGTGCCATCATTTTCAGTATAAGTGGTTGGCTAATAAAGGGAAGTACAAGAGGAAAAGAGGATATGATCGAGTTCATTGGTCATTGTGTTTCTTAGAATAAATACCATTGCCCTCTTTCTGTACTGATTTTTGTCTGGTTCAAATGAAAATGATATCGCTCTCAGGGCTGTCAGCATCCCGTGTACGTAGCCATAGACATAACATGCGTACCTTGTGCTCAATCTGAGCGAGTTCACTTGTGGTCCATGATGGAGGGAAAAGGGGGGCGGGAAGGGACGGGATGTCAGCCCTGGAGCTCTGGTGGAGGGTGAGTGAAGCATGTGCACATATAGAGGCAGAATTTATACTCCCCAAATGATATCATTATATAAATGAGCATCAAGTTGCTAACATTTAAGGAAAAAATAGTGCTCTCCAATAGAAATATATTGCAAATCAAAACAATATGTTATTGTTATTAACAATAAGAAGAAACAGGGGGCCTCCCTGGTGGCACAATGGGTTAAGTGCAGAGCTGTGGCCCTGTCTGCAGCTGTGGTGCGAGTTCGATGCCCCACCGGGGAGATTCCCACATGGCACAGCAGACCTCTCCTGTCTGGCCTGCTGCTCCCCTCTGCAGTGTATTTCGGTCGATCTGTTTGTTCTGCTCCCCACTCTGTCTCTGGTGAGCCCTTTCACCGCCCACACCTCTGGCCTACACTCCAGCTTGTATGCATAAATAAATAAATCTTAAAAAAAAATAAGAAGAAACAGGTGGAAATATTTTCAATAATATATTTTATTTAAATCAAAGCATTTAAAATATCATTTCAAGAGACAGTCAATATAACAAGGCATTTTGTGTACCAAGCCTCTCGCATCTGGTGTTTAAATTAAAAACCCACAGCCCATCTCAATTGAGACTGGTCACATTTCAAGTGCTCAGGAACCCCAGTCAATGTCTAGCCAAATGCTGAGGTGCAGCATGCGTGCAAGTGGTCTATTAGGGAATACTCTGGTAGTGCTACCTGTGAGAGGAGAGGAGAGCGGGATTGTGCAAAGGGATAAGTTGAACAGCAATGTGGTTGCCAACGAGGCCACACCTCAGTGAACCTTCTAGGATGCACTGGAGCTGGAATGTCCTTTCAGAGATGTTCCAAATTGAGCTGAGAAGGAAGGACTTTTTACCACTGCCTTGACAGTCTGGCTATGAGCAAACCCTGGGGGAGCGGGGCGTGGCTTTGGCCAAGCCAGCTCCCTTTGGCTCAGCACAGTTCCCATGGAGGGACCTGATTCTTGGTAGCTGGCAAACAACTTTCAGCCCTGAAGGGTTATCACAGAAACTACTAAAGACTGTGCTGCTTGACTCCGCCTGCTTCAGGTCACAAGCTCACCATAGCTCCAAAACCGCATTGCCCTCTTTGCTGTGCCTGGTTTTTGGGGGGCTCTTGTGGATGCCTACATCTTCCTCCCCTATGCCCTTTCTAGATCACTTTCACCCTTGGCTGGCACCTCTTTTGTTCTAGGTGGCTTAGCTGGTGGAGTAACCGAAAGGTCAGGGTCACAGCTTGACTGTGGCTGCTGGGATCGCCCATTTACTACTGAGATTGGGGATGGGGGACTACTAAGGGAAGTAATATGTCAAAACTTTGAGCAACAGCCATCTGATTCCATGTATTTCTTCAAAACCTCTCAGACGTCTGAGTGCATTCCCATCTACCACCAGCCACCCCAGCTGACCACTGATGAAAGTGTTAGCCATTGCACTACCTATAGATCCTTTAAAGACTAGGACTGTGTCTTGCAAACTAACATGTCTCCAGCACCTTACCCAGGCTCTGGCAAATGATCGTTGCTGAGTGGTGGGTGCAGAGTTGCTTCAGCTAACTGTTTATATGAGGCACTGGTGACATCGTGGTAATCGAAACTGAGATCATCTCTGTCCCCACAAAGTTTGGGGGTGGACACAGGCCTTAGTCTAATAATTCTGGACTGTGGCCATGAAGGCACGTTATAGGGAGCCCTGAGAATACACAGAAGTGTTGACCTAGTCCAGCAGTCAGGGCAGGTGTTTTTGGGGAGCTGGTTTCAGGACACAGAGGTCTTGAGAGCGCAGGGGGAGCTATTCAGACATAATCCCTTCCACGCTTTGTGAAAACTGCTATCCCCAAGCTTGGACACAGAAACGCACATCTGATCTTAAATTGCAAACTAGAATAGCTTGGCAGAGAGAGTCAGGGAATTTCAACTCTTCAGGCCCCGTTACTCTTTCCTGTTGCTTAGAGTGTGTAAGTGTTTGAATTTGCAAACGTTTGGAGAGTTCCAGCATTGCCTGCAGTGTTGGGGTGATCAGGAGAAACTGGATGTGAGAGTAAATTACTTCTACTTCCTGTGAGGTTGTAGTTAGAAACCCAGGTAGCCTGATGGACAGCAGAAGCCAAAGCTTTTTATTCTTATTAGAATTCCAGTGACAGTCCCTGCAACTGTCTCAGGTGGTTTAAGTAGTTGCCGAAAGTCCTGCAGACTTATCCCAGAGCTAAGTGAACATAAAGGAGACACTTTTCCATTAGTCTTTAAAACAAGAATCAAAAAGTCCCCTCTGCCTTATTCCTCTGCTTTCCAGAGGCAAGAGGGCCTCATATTGCCTTGATGCCCTACTGTGTGCTGAGGCCTCCCAAGGACTTTGTCACATTTTATCTTGTAAAATAGACACTATTCATCCCATTTTTTTTCAGATGAGGAAACTGTGGCTCATAGAGGTTGAGTTACTTACCCAAGACCTCACCACTCATCCACGGCAAATGCACGTATCATCTTCCCATATTCTAGTCACTGGAATGTGAGAGAGCTGCTACTGGAGCAAATCCACCTTCTCCCACTCCACTGTTTTCTCAGTTACTCAGGTCAAAAGCCTTGAAAACTCCCTGGATTTTTCTTTTTTCCTCAAGTCCCGTGTCTAATGCATCATCAATAAATATAATAGCAGTCACCATTTATGTATCCAAAGACCATTATGTGCCCAAGACTATGTCATTTAATGCTCACAAAACCCCTATGGGGTAGGTGCTGTTTTAAGTGCCATTTTTCAGATGAGGACACTAAGGCGCACAGAAGTTGAATAATTTGCCAAGCTCCCATGGCTATTCTTTGGCAGAGCATGTATTTGAATCTAGAAAGTTTGGATTCAGAGTCTATGATGTTAAATTATCACATCTTGAGTATATCTAATTGACTCTACCTCCAAAGACTACCTTGAATTAATTGGCTCCAACTCAATAGATACCACCCTAGTGCAAACCAGCTTCATCTTGTGCTTGGGCTTTAGTCAGTCTTATAAATAGTTTCTTTGCTAAAATTCCTTCTTCACAAAAAAGTAGGTGAGTGCTTTTAGAATATAGACAAGAACATGGCTTTCCCTTCCCAGAGCCAGTCGTGCTCCTCACCATCACCAGTAAGACTCCATGTCTGCATCTTACCTTTCTTTCTGCTCTCACATCATAAAACTTCTCTTCTTTCACTAGCTCCCAACTCTACTAGTTTTCTTGTAGGAATACACTCATTCTTGCCACAGGATTTTTGCACATGCTGGCATGCTTTTGTGCCAAGCCTTTATATAGCTCTGTCTCTGATTTTTTTTTTCCAGGTCTTTGTTCAAATAGAACTTCCACGGAAATCCCTCCATAACTACCTTGTCTGTGGCAGGCAACGTTCTGAGATCCCATGATCTCTCGTCCCAGGCGTGAAGTCCTCAGGCAGGTGGAGCCTGTGATTCAAGGCGAGAGGTCACTCATCACTGGACTTTGAGATAATCAAGTGGAGATATTCCAGGGTAGGCTGGACCTAACCAGATGAACCCTTAAAAGGGGAAGAAGCTGTAATAGACATTTTACTTTTGCCCCATGAGTTCTAGAGCAGCAAGTAACTGAACTCTGCTGGAAAAGTCATGCACTTGGGCGAGGACCCCTAGCCTCAGATGCCACCTCATCCTGCTTACTGTTTAACTACAACCTCGTGAACCCTGATCAGACAGCCCTGCTAGCCTCTATCTTGATTCCTGACCATGCAAACTGTGAGGTAATACATTTGTGTTGCTCCCAGGCATTAAGTTTGTGATAATTTGTTATGCAGAATAGAAAACAAACATGTCTAAAAGATACTCTCCACTACCACTTTTTTCCCCTGCATATTTTCTTCATACCAGTTTCTGCTACCTGGCATTTTATTATATAATTATTTACTTGTTTCATTGATCATTGTGCTGGAATATAATCTCCACAAGGAAAGGGACTTTGGTCAGTTAACTGTTAAATTCCCAGCTTCTTAGAGCAGTGCCTGGCACACATTAGGCACTAAATAAATATTTGTTGAATCAACTCATAAATAAATATAAATGAGTTTAGTGTTTAGCCAACTTTAAAAATAGTTCTTACAGGTATACTTCACTGAAAGCAAAGTTGGCACAGGGAATCTCAATTTATATATAAAAAGGAGTTTTGTATTGATTTTTTTTTATTTTCAAAAAGAACATAAAATATAAAACAACTTACCAAAAAATGCCACTTACATAGACCTTTTTAGAGCACATACAGCAAGGGAAACCTGGCTGTCTGATAGCCTCATTACTGTTTCTTTTGTTGGTGTATTTTAACGTCAAACATATAGGAGCAGAACAAAAACAGGTAACCCTGACAACATGTAATTGACATCTGTTAGAAAATCTTATTGAATGGACTGTGTGATCAAAGCACCACCAACACTATGTAAGGCTCACAATAACAAATTTGCTTTAAAATAACCCCAATGATGGCAGTGCCCAGAACAATTTAGTAGCTTATTTAAAATTGTTATAATGGTATATTGCTTTATGGGATAAAAATTCATAACCAAATGGGAATGGACAAAATAAACTTGAAAGAAGAAAGTTTGGATTCAGAGTCTATGATGTTAAATTATCACATCTTGAGTATATCTAATTGACTCTACCTCCAAAGACTACCTTGAATTAATACAGAATACTGTCCCTTATATGTTCATTTGTGATGAAAGATGATATACTGGGATACATTTTCACTCACTTTTTGAGGGGGAATTTCAACATTTAAACCCACAACAATAGAAAGAAGAAACACTTGTTTCTCTGAGGAGATGTTTCCCTTAGCAGTGGAGCGCAAGCTGCACCCCATGTGGCTGACTGCTAGGTAAGAGTGTCTTGGGGCACCAGTGATGTTGGTCTGGGGCACAGGACTCAAAGGAGGGTTCCTTCGAACAGGTCACCCAGCCATATCCTCTTTGCCCCTGGCAGCATTCTGTGCAAGCAGAGATTTGTTTTGAAATTCCGAGCCATTTCTGAAACAAGAGGTGGAGAACAAGAAAACATAGATTCTGACTTCTGGGCTGCATTGCTGGGCCTGCAGACCTGGGGTATTTCCCACACCACCAGTAGGGGGAGTAAGGGGCCTGAGTGCAGAGGCAGGGTGAGAGCCCTGAGATGACCGCCTTACACCTGATAAAAGTACTAAGTGTTCTGCAGAGATGCTAATAGGATAGAGTTTTGCATTTATTTGACCAAAAAAAAATTCATCCATTAGGTTCCTGGTAGTTTGCATCTACATATCTCCTGGGCATCTGGGATAGCTGGGATATCAAGGCTGGCCTCCGTGGATGGCTTGCACCTCAATATGCTGTCTTGGTTCCCTCCTCAGCAGTTCCCCTAGACAATCATCCTAGCCCTCCTCATTGGCCTGCAGCAGTTCTGGTCTTCATTAGCTCTTTTCTAAGTTACCACAAAATTTGCTACCTGGTTTTCCTTTATCTTGTCACTCGCACAGCTTACCTCCATCCCAGTCAACCTCCTTGGGGAAGAGCCTCCTTACGGATCAACCACTCTGAGCTTGTAGTTTTCAGAATGCTCCAGACTTTTTCATGCTTGGCTCATGTTCGTTCCTCATTCTTTTCCTCCTTGCCTTCCTAGAACTCCATAAGAGTAGGTTCCAGCTCTCCTTCCTAGAAAGCACTTCTTCAGGCTCAGTTCCTGACTAAATTTCAATTGAGTAGGATGCTGACCCTGGACTAGAGGCTGGACCTGGGGCAGGGAATAAAACAGTGAATGAGGGAGATGCACAGAATAACCACCCTTCCCAGCTGCCTGTGGTACTCTATGCAGCGGGCTTCTGTGGCAATGTTTAACACACTTTTGTGTTCACTTCTCTGTCTTTATTCTTAGCCTCTAGGGTGAGGACAGTGCTAATTCATCTTGATTTTCTCAGTGCCTGGGTCATGAGAGTACACAGCAATGTGTGTTGATGAATAATAATAATTTATGAAACCAAATACTTACAAAGGGTTTACCATGTGCTAGACTTTGTTCTGAGTGCCTCATGTATGATAATGCACAACCACCTACCAGGTAGGTATTATTGTTATTATTAATATTTTTTGGGTAAGGAGATCTCAACAGAGAGTTTAAGTATCTTGCCCTAACTCACATAGATACCAAATGGCAGACGTGGTTCTAGCGCTCCTTCCCTTCCGCATTCAGGAACCAATGATAAAGGAAAGAGGGAGGGACAGGGCAGGGTAAACGCCAAAGAGGGAACTGCATCTCCAAGTCCCGCTTTGCCTTCACGTGTGATGCTGAGAGAAGCATCGATGGGGCTGCCCCATCATATTCAAGCTCTGTTTGACCTTTTAAGGGAGAAGATGTCTCATCTAGGAAGCACTATGGGATGTCACCCAGGTCTCTGTGGCCTTAGCTGCCTTTGTCTTGGAGAGACCCACTAAACCAGTCTGTCACCACAGTGTCGGGGTCCATTGTGAAGATTTGTTCTCTATTGCCAACTGGAGGACCTGTATTAGAGTCTGTTAAAGAAGTTAGTGAATTTCCAAAAATTGCGGAAACAAGTCCCAGGAATCTCATCAGGGGAAGGACGGACTCCCAGGCCCACGCATACTTCAGTCCTTGAGGCTTCCATGCAAGGAAGCACCTTTCCTTTGGGCTCAAAAGAGCTAGGGCCCTAGAGAAAATTTACCACCATGTGCTTACAGTCTCCCCTTTGTAGCTGTGAGACTTTGCCTAAAAATCTGAGTATCTGGGGCCTCCCTGGTGGCACAGCGGTTGAGCGCTGTGCTGTGGAGCTGTCGGCAGCGCGCGATGTGAGTTCGACGCCCAGCCGGGGAGAATCCCACATGGTGCGGCAGACCTCTCCTGCCTCGCCCGCTGCTCCCCTCAGCAGTGTATTTCTGATCTGCCTGTTCTGCTCCCCACTCCGTCTCTGGTGAACCCTCTCGCCGCCCCACGCCTCTGGACTGTACCCCAGCCTGTATGTATAAATAAATAAATCTTGAAAAAAAAAATCTGAGTATCTGCCTTCTTAGCTGTAAGAATAAGAACAATTATTGCCTACGATGGCTGTGCAGATTAAATGTGAAACTCCAGGATGAAACTTGCCTGGCATCTCAGCAAATGTTATCCCTTCTGTTCCGTGAAACTTCAACCCTAATTTTTCAAAGTATTTCTGTGGCCCAGGAAAACAGGCGACGAATGACAGTGAAGAAATTGGGTTTGGTAAAGCATGGGAGTCCAGGGCTCAGGGGATGAGTAGAAACCTATATCTGATTTGGAATGATAGTGATCCCAAGGGCTCCTGTTAAAGTCCCCAAAGACCAAAACCTGTCCGCAAGTTCCCATCAGTCACACAGTTCTTCCCTGAACTTTATTGAGGTCAGGGGCACACTTATCTACGTAACTTTGCACCTTCTTTGGGCTGCTGTGTGGAAGCATAAGAGTTGGTTGTCTGCTTTTTGAGCAGCTTCAGCTAAGCATGTGGCCTCCAGCCTTTTTGGGATCCAAGCCTTGTACAAGTTCACAAGCAGCCAATCCCCCACAGCTCCAGGGCCCTCTGCTTAGTGGGCTATAAAACACTATTGTGCTCAGCAAGCCCTGGTCATCAGTAATAATGAGGCGGCTTTGAAACTGCCACTCTGAAACCCTAAACCAGGCCCAGACTGGAGTGTTGGCCAAGCACTGGGAAAAGGTTGGCCAAGGTTCGCAAACTCTAGGCTGGGTTTGGAGGGAGTTGTCTCAGGTTGGGTTTCCTTAGGGCCAGATGCTCTGGAGCCCATGACAGCAGATGCTGGTCCGGGTGGTATGTGAATGGGCTGATTTACTAGACTTGGGCAAAAAACAGGGAATGCCTGGGGCTTCGAGTAGTTTTCATTTTGATGTTTTGGGCATAGTGATTGAAGCCTGGGTTTCACCTTCAGGAGGGAAGGCTGGGCCTCACGTATCAGCATCATTCCTATAAGGTTCATAGATTTCCTTCACCCACCATCCCAACTTCCAAGGACAGAGCGTGAATGAACACAGCTACTTCGAATCGATCAAGTTTTCAATTGTGGACATGGAAACCTCAGAAGGGAATGGTTTACATGTTACTATGACTTTTTAAAATGGGCTCATGGTAGCACAGCCCAGTACTACAAAAGGTAGTGCTAGGATCTCCCTTCTTATTTTGAATGAAATATGACGTATCATTTCTGGACCACTATTGCCATTTTGAATCCAGGATGGCCTTGTTGACTATTAGCCTCTTGTTCCCAGCATTGAGATGAAGGGTTTAGTATGGTCCCTTAAACAAGCTCCCTAGTAAGGAACTCTTGGGGGTCCCCTGTATAGGACATCGTGTGTGTGTGTGTGTGTGTGTATTGTATGCATATGCGTGTGTGTGCATGTGTGTGTGTGCGCTCACTTCACAAATGGAGTGCCAGCCTGACTCTTAGCAAGAAGCAGACAGCACATAACATCAGGAGACTGAAAGGGGATTAACAAAGGGGCTCTTCTCAGAGGAAGGGCTGAAGTAAGGGAAATCAAAAAAGTTCTATGGAAGCACCCAGGCTGATAACAGCAAGGAACCATGAGGGCAAGGGCAGGGGCCTTGCCGAGTTTGTGGAGAGACCTGTGGCTGAGAGAGGGTGCTGGTGAGCTGTGTGGCTTTTAGGAGATGAAGAGAAAGAGAACAAAAATGGCTGCTCTCTGACCTGATAGGAAGGGAGCCAGGGTATGAATATGCCCACGTACCTTTCCTCCATGTCCTGATCTCCTGGTGATGGCAGGACCCATTTGGAAGTCAGAAGCAGGGAGCACATCCGGGCTGTGTGCTCAGATCTGAGGTGAAGGAGTCACCAATGAGCTCTGTAGCATGTCCCTGGAGAGCTGTGGAACTAAGTGCAGATTCCCAGGCTGCCCCCCGAAGACTTCAGTTCAGGAGGTCCAGGTGAACCCAGAGAAACTGCGCCTTTACCCAGCTCTCTGGGTAATTCCATTGCTCAGCTTGGAAGGATAACTCCTTCTCACATCACAGTGATGCTCTCCTGAGTAAATGTCACACCCTAGATCTTAGTTCAAGTTGTCCACTGAACCCTGACACCATGTTCAGAGCTGACCATGTTTATTTAGCCATTTATTCCACAAATAATTGTCAGGTAACCGCTATGCACCAGGCACTTTTGCTGGGGGTCCAGTGAGAAAGAAAGCAATCATCCTTTCTCTGAACAGACTTTTCGAAGTCTCTCTTGCTGCTGGGGAAAATCTATAGCCTTCTCTAACAAGATGGGGATGTTTTTGTGAGTTCACCTGGTATTATCAGAGGTGGGCTTTCAGCCAGTTCCTTAACCTCTCTGTGTTCCAACGCCCTGGCAGGCACTCACTCGCAGGGTTATTATGAGAACGGAGTGAAATAACTTTGTGCAGTCTTGTACATCACAGCTTTTGATATCATTTTCATTATTTATTTGGCCATTGTGGTTTCTTAGCAGGATTTTGTCAACCATCTCCTTCATCCAGACTCCAAAACAACGAATAAATGAAGAAACACCAGCTTTTGATCCCCACTTTCATCGCTTTTGAATGCTTCCTTCAGGAGAAATCCTAGCAGGTCTATTAGATTGAATCTAATGCCTCCATGGCTATCCTATTCACGCAGTGCCTAGATATGTTTTTTATATAATTTTTAAGATAGGAAGGAGGTTCATAGGGATGTGGGGAATTTGGAAATGGTTGGAGAATAGGGATTTAGGGCTGGAAAACAGGACTAATGGGGAAAGATGAAAGGAACTGCAATTATTAACTTGGTGGAGAGACGGCTGAGGGGCTGGGGAGTTGTCCTCCGAGACGAAAGATTATTAAAGAGAGAATGGCAACTGAGTTTCTTCAGAAAAGATAGAACAAACAGGAAGTGCAGAGCGTGCCAAGAGGGATTTCAGTTCTGCCTGAGGATCCGTTCCCAACAGACATGGTTATGAACTCCAGGACAGGTGGTGAAACACTTCAAGGTTTCAAAAATACACATAATTTGCACGATGATCTCTGGAAGCCTGATGGGGTCACATTTGAATAGGCTGAGAATCAGCATTAGGCCAGTGGGGTAGAGAGACAGGATTGGTTTCCACCTCTGGCTCAGGCACTGAAGGCTGAGTGAGTCCATGGTCTGAGATTTGCCAGCTCTTCATCTCTAAGGGAAGTCCTTGGATCCTGCCTCAGACTCCACATACTCTGTGCAAGCCCCAAGGCTCACCTGAAGTTTCCAATCACTGAGTTGGTTTTCGAGACACGCCATGTGGTGAACACCTTGCTGGCTGGGGTACCTTCTGAAATGGCAAATTCCACTTTGAAGATGATGAGTCTTTGTTGACTGGTCAATTGAAAATTGATGATACCCACATATGGAAATTGTGTGTGACTCTGGATATTTTTTTGGCTCAAAAATGACTTCACTTTGCAGTATTTCTCAGGGTTTTCCTTCCCCTGATAAGTAAAGAAATATAACAATATACCTCAGGTGAGGAGGACCCATTAAGTACCATGATGAATGCCTTCTGAGGGCAGGTGATATGCTTAGGTGGCGGGACAATTCTCTCCTTTCTCTTTTTTTTGTCCCCAGGGGTCTTCATATTCAAGGCAGGAAAACCAGAAGGAGAGAGACAGTACTGGTGCAGAGGGATCTGGTCTGCTTGCCTGGCGTTCCCACAGCCAGAGTCCTGCCTGGCTTGTCCAGGGTCCTACTTGTCAAAATCATCTGGGAGGAAACTTGATCAAGCGGAAGGAGTAATAAGCAGGAAAGCAGGAGAAAGAGTCCCCAGGAAGGGGTGGAAAAGGAAGTAACTGCTTGGGAGTTTGAGAGAGAGGCAAAGAAGTGGGACGTTCAACTGGACGAGGCTTCCCCGCTAACATCAGGAAAGTGACTTTGTAGGATCCCTGATGTCTATTCTCCTTTTTGGAGTCTGTAGCACTAGGGAAGTCCAACTGGATCCTATACTAAAATATGTTTTAAAAGCATTCTGCTTCATAGGAGTAGGCAAACTTTTTCTATAAAGAGGCAGATAGTAAATACTTCAGGCTTTGGGGACCCGTCCAACGACTTAACTCTGCCATTGTAAGTGAAAGCAGCCAGAGCCAATACATAAACAAACAGGCGTGGCTGTGTTCCAGTAAGACTTAATTTACCAAAACAGGCAGTTGGCTGGACCTGGCATGCAGGCTGCAGATTGCCACCCCCATCCCAATGCTAGATCAGGGCTTCTCAAACCCTCATAGAGAGAGAGATTACTCTGGAATCTTGTTCAAATGTATCAAGAGATCCCAATTCACGAGGATCTGGGCTGCACTGAGATTCTGCATTTTGAATACAAATCCCAGGTGCTGTTGGTCCACGGGTCCCATTTTGAGAAGCAAGAGCCTAGAAGCCTCAGACTGCAGTGGCTGAAGGAGCCAGAGTGAATGTAAAAGGGCCGATTGGTGGGTTGTGTGTCACACGGGCTTCAGGCCGGGGGCCGTGGCACCTGCAGGGAGCATCCTGGCGGGAGGAGGAAGCACCTTCCCAGATCCTGCTGAGTCCCTCTGAGAATATCACCTGTGTGCCCAGACATGCAGATCCCCAAGACACTAGAAGTACAGTTTTTAATGGGAAAAGCTTTTGATTTTTTAAAGGTTTTATAACCTTTTGATTTTTTACTGTTTTTAAGGGTTAGCTCCAAAGATTTTGAAAACACTGTGCAAGTCAAACCAAATACATCTGTACTCCTCCAAATACTCCAAATACTCCTGTACACAGGCTGGACTCGCGCCCTGGTTCTCGCCCCTTGGCCAGTGACAATGGACTCACTGGCCTCCTTTTCATGAGTGTGACCCCGGGTTTACACGAATCAGCATCTCTCAAGGTCTAGACCTTGAAAAAAGGGTAAGCTCTTGATTTTATGGTAAGACTGGTGAGTCTGGAAGAAGCCAGGCAACAGGGCAGAACTGTATGTTAACGATGGTATGAGTATTAAATGACACACTTTTTCGGCAGATGAATTAGAAAAATACAACCGTGGGCCTCCCGCAACGGGTTAAGTCTCAGCACTATGAAGCTATCCGCAGCCACTGCAGCACGAGTTCGAGCCCTGGTCAGGTTGCTTTCCACATGGCGCAGCAGACCTCTCTTGTCTCGTAAGCTGCTCCCCTCAGCAGTGTACTTCAGTCGATCCGCCTGTTCTGCTCCCCACTTTGTCTCTGGTGAATCCTCTCACCACCCCACAACCTCTGGCCTACACCCCAGTTCTTGTATGCAGAAATAAATAAATCTAAAAAAAAAAAAGAAAAGAAAAATACACTCCCTAGACGGACTAATTACACAAAGCCCTTTTCTAGCAAAGCAGAAACCCCACATCTGCAGGGGATGATGTGCCAAGTAACTTTCCCAACATCTCTCCTGGTCTAGCAATGAATAAGCTGGTATTTGAACCCAGGCCCCCAACTCTTTGCTCCTTCCACCACAACTCACGGAATCTAGTTTTGATGGATTCTTGAAAGCACAGAAGTTCAACCTATCCTCTCCCCCAAGTCCAGATATAAGTCACATTTGTAAGACACAGGCACAGCCAATGTGATATTTTTATCTGAAATATTTACAGGTGGAAAGGATTAAGGCCAGTGATGGACTATTGAAGGTTAATGCCATCTTTTAATATGGAAAAACTACTCTCTCCACAAGAAATATACTTGTGGGATAATCTTGAGATATGTGTGTGCGTGCTCAAAATGTCAGCCAGAGTTTCATTAATTTCAGCCTCCCCCTAGAACACTACTTTATGGTTCTGAGGCTGCGTGTTAGCACACTGACACAGCCGGGACCCTCTGCGCCTGGCCCTTGGGGGTAAATTTATGGTATGATGTCTGAGGAATCCATCATGCAATTTGGCCTGTGCCCTCGGCTTCTTAATCAGAGACGGGAGATGCAAGACAAATGTTGCCTCTATGGCTTTGGGTGCTGTGTCTCAGCTTCAAGCTTTGATCCATCAGGGCAAACATTCCCACCAGGCAGGCCAATTAATAAGAGGGCTTAACACCCAGCCACTCAGAACACTGAGGAGTGCGTTGCCCTCAGCTTCTCCCGGGCTGTTATTTAACAATTCTCTAGGCTAAAGGATCGTGTCGTAGAGTTTTTAGGCAAGCAAAGGGCCTTGTGAAGGTGTCTAAGACATAACCTCATTTATTCTGACTGAGCTGTGAAGATCACGCTCACAGCTGAACCAGAGCCAATTTCTAAAGATACGGACCTAGCAATTCCTTCAGAGGCGTCTGCTTTATGAGTCCACGTTGAGGGCTCATCCTTCTCCCAGAGCAGCAAGAGATTAAGAGGCAGCCTCTCGAGACAGCGGCCTTGGATTCCACTCCCAGCTCCTCCCATTGCAAACTGAGTCACTTGGGGGAAACTACCCGAGCAGTCCTTTATAACATGAGACCAATATTACTTTCCACTTGGCAGCATTGTTGAGATGATGAGGGTTACTGTGTTGACAGTACCAGGCATGGTACTTGATGCTCGGTAAACCACAGCTGAGTTGTAGCCTGTGGTTGTGGGACTCCTTTCTGGTGCTTTGCGTCAGTGTGGTGTTCTGGCTAAAACACCAGCTTTGAGGCACCTGGCCCAGTGTTTGAGTTTCTGTTCTGCCCCTACCTGCTGTGCAATTTTGGGTATAGTCCTTAATCTTACATGGATTTCCTCTTCGGTAGAAAGGACATGATAATAATTCTCACCTTCGAGGGTTATGGTAAGATTGAATGGGCAGTTATATATAAAATGCTTCATTTCAGTGCCTGGTATTTATTAAGCACTCAATAAATGTGATAAATATTAAGTAGGATATGCACTTTGGAATCTGTGCGGGCTTTGGCTACATGGAGAGGAGGATATTTCTACCCCTCCTCAAAATGTATATCAAAGGAATCCAGAAAGACTAATCGACTGCAGGAACTTTTATCTTTAAACTCTGAGATTTGCCAAATGCAGACTTATTTGTATGTATGAGAAAACAACTTTCTAGGTTACCAAAGGTATCAAATATCCTGAACTGCTACCCCATTCTTCCTGAAATAAATACGTGGCCCGGTGTTGGGCAAGTGCATAACCCAGATCAGAGTGACTCTTTATTGGGCAGCTGTGTGTGGAGCACAGAGCTGGATGTGGGGTGAATGACCGCTCAGTCCAACAACCACACAAGGTTACTTTTGGTGTCCAAGTCTAAAGCAGGAGGAGCCTAAATCTCCAAGAGGATGAATAACTGGGGTCACAGAGCTCCAAAGTGACAGACCTGGAAATTGAGCCACCTGTCTCCAAAGCTTCAGCTTCATCCCTACCACCCACCTGCCCTCGGCTGGCACATGCACACACCTTTTCTCCTTTGAGCTTCTTGGATATTCTGAGACTCTGGTCAAGGCAAGCCTTCATAGCCTGTTTTGTAGGGGAGGAAACTGAGGCTCAGAGAGGTTGGGGAACTGGCACATGGCCACACAGCCCGAATCAGAGCCGAGACTCACAGCTCTTTAACCACACCCATCCTGCTTGGCTCCCAGAACCTGGACAGCTTTCCCGGTAGGCAGAATCCACGCACAGGCTTGCCTGGGTGGTGGCGGAGCACAAAGTTTATCCAAGAGTCCCTTACAGAAGTTATATTTTCCCATTATTGCTGTCTGGCTGGCAAACCTTGTCACCTTGAGAGGAGACCCAGGGACTGATGGGCAGGCTGGCATTTTTGCTGCAAGTAAACCATGCAGGGCGGATTTCCCTGCGATGCCGAGACAGTTAGCCTGTGTCTGAGAGTACATATTTCTCACTATAAAGCAAACAAGACGACTGGCAGAGCACTGTAGGGAAAATGACATCACTGCAGAATTTTAGGGCTAATCATTTAGCTGGATTAGCCCCAAAGTGCTGTGTCTAAAATCAGCATCCCTGCCTCTTTATGTACTCCAGATGAAACACATTAGCAGAAATATGGCAAGGGACACTCACAATACTCGGTTCTACACTCTCAGCAGTTTTTGCAAATCTGCAATTAGTCTAAAGGGCCTGGGTAAATTAGGCCTCTTGATAAATGAAGCACCTAGACAGGCCTCAGATTTATTGGATCCCGCTGTTCCGCTGTCCAGAGCCCTTGTCAGCTCCTTGCAGAGTGGGACTGTGCAGCGGGGGAAGAAGTGGGAGCCATTTCACGTCTGGCATGGCCCCCAAATCTTTGATAAAGCCACGATTGATGCTGTCACCGATTTGGTCTTAAAAGTTCCTGCCAGGAACATGGTAGGTGAAGCAGGAAGCCTTTGCCAGGAAGTTTGTGGAGGGACGGAGAGGCCGGTACTACCCTTGAGAGTGGAGAGATGGGGGAGGTGTCAGAGCGGGCAGGAGATATGGTTTTGTTGTAGTGGCAGAGAAGGGGACGCAGAGGCCTGTGAGTGTCAGCATCTTGGCTGCCTACTCTGGGCTGCCAGGCCTCCTCCTGATTGTGGGGCTTGGTCATGGGTCTGATGAACACCACCCACCTCCCACCTCCCCTCATACGCTGTCTGGGTCCTGGTTCCTAACCCATTACTTCCCCAAAGGCAGTTTTCCACATTTCATGCAATAGGCTACATGGATGTTTTGACTGCATGGAGATCTTAAATAGATTCCAGGCAGTATCTGCACCCCCAAAGAGGGAGTGTTGGGGATGCCTTAAAACAACCATCCAAGAGGCAGAAGATGGTCAGTGCCTCAGGTGAAGGTGACAGTCAGCTAGGGAGGCCATGGGCCTATTATTCTGACTTCAGCCTCCCAATCATGGGACATAGTTTGCAGCCATATTGGGGTGATACCTGCTAACTTTGCTGCTGTTGCCACCGAGATTGCGGGTGCTGAAGTGAGCTGAACAGAGATGGTAGAGCAGCCCCACAGATGTGCGGATGTTTTGGGGAGGGCAAGTGTTATTTTTTGTTGTATTTCTTATTTATTTATTCTCTAACATTTTCGTTTCTGATGACTAGAGTAATGCATGTTTTGGTGGTGGAGAGAGGGTCTGAAGTTTTTAATTTCAAAAATGGTAAAGTAGTGTAGCCTCATGTAGATAATCCCAAACAGCATGTATGTGTGTGTGGTTGTGTCTCCCTCTCTCTTTCTGTCTCTTATAACCTCAGGTTGTCAATTCCTCTGTCTCTGTCGCTCCCCTCAGGGACCCAGCAGGCCATCTGGCCCCCGAGTTTGGCTCCCCCAGCACAGTACTTTATCAACTCAATTCCTAGCAGCCTAGGCAGTCCAGTGGACAGGCTATCGAAGTCAGGAGCACCCCATGGTATGAACTTTCCAAATCCCCGTTCCCAGAGGCAGTGGGAGGTGAATAGCCCTCAGCCTGCTGTGATTCAGTGTCTCTGGTCTGCCGATCAGTGGGGCGATTCTCCTGTCAGCCCACATTGATTTTCCTGTAGATTACATTACCTCCAATCACAAAAGAAATTGTGCTCCTCTCCTGGAGTGTCAGGGCAAAATGAATAGCAAACATTTTCCTGCAGGCAGCTCAGCTCTCCTGTCAAAGACCACCTGAGCTGACCACGCACTGTCTGTCCATCCCCCATCCCAAATCTTTCCTCTCTGATTCAGTGAAAAAGTTTCTGGGCTGAGGTGGGGCATCAAGCCCAACTTGGAGTGTACAGGATGCCCAGTTACTCAGTGGGGAGATCTATATGTGTCTTCAGACCTTCTAAATTATGGAATTGAGAGAGTTTAGAGGGGAAAAAAAGCATTGGTGACACCAGATGTGTTCAGAATTTAGAATACGCTTTCTCATATATTAAATAATCTCTTGAATATCATCAAAGAGATTGAGCAATTTTTGTGCCTTTTAAAAGTTGCTTAAGTGCTGACTGGGACTCTCGTCTCTGGTTCATGTGCATGTGTGCCGCCATGTATGTTCCCGTGTGTGTGTGTGTGTGTGTGTGTGAGTGTGTGTTTGTGTGTTGTGTCACAAGGGCCTCTCTTGCTGTTCGCAGTGCCAGGTCCACCTTCCGAAACCCCAGCTCATGTGGGCAGCGCTGGCACAGAGTCCTGGCACTGTGGATGAAGAGCGGCATCAGGACTTTTCCAATAACAAACTAGCAGCCGAAGGCAGGCCAGTCTCCAGAGGGGCTTGGTGGGAGAGGTGAGCCTTGTGTCTGGCTAGCAATCCGCCTGTAAAGGCAAAGGAGAAGCACAAGGTGTGTGAGAAGCAAGAAGGTGCCTTCTCTCTGGGAGCACCGCGGTGGCCGCATAAATCTACTCAATTGTACATGGGTTTCTGTGTATCTATGTGAGTTCAATTAAATAATAATAGCAAAAATTTGGTTGTTAAGAACCAATTATAATCGAGCAAGTACCATGTGCCAGGCACTGGCTAAGTGCTCTAGCTCTCATCTTAGAGTCTTCCATTTGAGATATAAATTTAATCCTTATCGTGGGGGGGGGGTAAGGGGATGCAGTATTACCCCTGTTTTATTGGTCAGAAACAGAGCCTTTGAGGGTGAATGTGACTTTCCAATGTGCTATGGTTGAATTGTATTCCCCCTCCCCAAACATGTTGAATTCCTAATCCCCAGTACCTGTGAATGTAACCTTGTTTGAAAATAAGGTCTTTGTAGTTGATCAAGTTAATCCAATATGGCTGGTGTCTTTATAAAAAGGGAAATTTTGGACCAGAGGGAAGACCCCATGAAGACACAGGGAAAAATCATCTACAGCCAAGGCTTGTCAGCGATTGCTAGCATGCCACCAGAAGCTAAGAGAGAGACCTGGACAGTTCTTCCCCCACGGTCCTCAGAAAGAACCAACCCTGCTGATAACTTGACCCCAGACTTCTAGCTTCTAGAACTGTGAGACAATACATTTGTGCTGTTTTGCCATATAGTTTGTGTTACTTTGTTGTGGTAGTACCAGGAAACATACATGTATGTGGTAACAAAGTCAGTCTATGGTGAAGTGGGATTCCAGGCCATGCCCACCCTTTTTGACTCCGCACGGCTGCCTTTCTCTGTGAAGACATATACAGGACCGGCGTGCCTGGCGAGCACTGGTTCCTTCAGAATTGGTCCTCTGAGGTAGTTGTGGGTAGAGGCCAAAGGGAGAATTGATTATGGGTTTAGTGTGTTAAATATACTTTAACTTAAGAGAGTCTAAGAACTTGCTAATTTGATAATTTATAGGAAGGATCTTAAAATATTTATATCCTTTGATGTGTTTCCAGCAATCTGTTCAAATAAAATAGTTATAAAGACAGGTACATATTTATGTAGAACTATTTATCATAATACTATTTATGTAACAGGTAGCAAAGTCCCATGTCCCAAGAAGGTACGAAACACCACATTATTTTTCAAAGTCAAATTAAATCTGGTTGAAGCTAATTCTAGCTAAGGGTAGGGAGAAGAACTCTCAATTTTTCCACTTCACACTGGGTTTGAGGACTTTGGCAGAGCCCTCTCAGTCATGGTAGGTAGTACTAGACCCAGGGGAACCCACACAGTCCCTGTGAGGTGACCTCAAGCCCACGACTCAGATGGCCGTAGTTCCTTCATGGGTTGAAGTCCAACTCTTATTTCTCTTCTCAGTCTTGGGGAACGATTCTCTCAAAAGATGTCACTCTTTCCTCATAACTTTCATCCCTTTTCTTTGGCCTATAGAGATAAAGAACCCACATTTTTGAGATACAAAGGATCATACTTGTCCCCAAGGTCTTTCTGTCTAAAGAAAATTCTATCACTACTGTGATATCAATATTAATTAGATCATTCTGAAAGTAGGTTATGGATGCTTGTATTTTCTTTTTTTCTGTAATTTCCAAATATTTTATACTGAGCACATATTAGTTTTCTAAACAGAGAAAAAAATTCACAATTGGTAAGGAAACAAATGGACTTCAAGCTAGGTTAGAATGTATGACTCACAGGCATCTAATCTGTGGCATTAGCGTGTGTATCTGAGTGGTCTCTTCATTTGCTTATTCTTTCATTCCTTCACGAGCCAAGAGATGGAAATACAGGCAGATGGCATTTTCCTACACGAGTGTGTGGTGATAGGGACCCTCTGTCCAGAATCTCCTTGGCATAGCTTCATACTTTTCAACAGATTCTAAAAGGCAAGTGACATTTTTGCTTATAATTACTCCTGGGAAAAATTACTGAAGGCAAGTTACTCAAACTGGTTGAGAAATACCTTACTATTCATACTTTCCCACCACTGTCCCCATAGCTTGATAATTTTTAGGTTTTGAAATTTCCCATTGTCTTTGTTAGCAGAAAATACCAGCTTCTCATAAATAATCGAAATGAGGCAACAGAACTCTTGGCTCAAATTCACTTTTCAGCCTGACATGTCAGAAGGAGCCTAGTGCCAAAACTCTCTCTCGAAACAGAAGTGTGGCCCTGGGAGACCCAGCAACACAAATGAACCAGAAACCCTTATGTTGGGAACCCCCTCCCCTAACATTAGAGAGAGGAATTACTCTAGGAGAGTAATCTCAATATGTCAGCAGGGGCACATTGACTGGCCATCTTGGGGCATTCTGTGCGGGTAACAAGTCCAGAGCTCAGAGGAGAAATAAAGAGAGAGTGAAAGCGATGGGGTTGTGCAGAAAAACCAGACAAGGCTGCCAGGAACCAAGGGGCTGGCCTCTGGGGTTCTCTCACCTCCCTCTTCTCTGCCCTGCCCCTCCTTGCCCTGGGTCCCACTTACGCTTAACGAAGATCATAAGTGTGCTGGTTTTGATATGGATATTCTCAGGGGTGTTTGCATTTTAACAAGAGATGTAAAAGGTGGAAAAACCTTAAAGACAGGAAGGAAGAGTTCACTCTTAGTGCAAGGACGAGGGTGGAGGTTATTTTTGCTCAAAGGTCCTACCCAATGTTCCCAAAGTCACCTCCTTCCAAGAGATGACCTCCTTCCATGCGTTCCTGCACTATGACTGCCTGTGTTTCTGTGTAGCGGGGACGTGGCTCAGGAAGAGACCCCAAGGACTCTGGTCTGTCAGCCTTAAACGGGTGTGACTAGCTCTCTGAGCCAGCCCTGAAGAAGGGGCACAAAACTGCTCTGACATGTACATAGGATAAAAGTCAAAACTCTTACCTCAGGCAAAGCAGAAATCCTGTCCAGTTTAATTTTTTTTAATTCACTCATTATTTTCATATATACACACTTAAAAATTATAAAGCATAAGAAATAAGGGGCAATCCTGAAATTGCTTCCTAGTGAAGGATAAAGACCATTGTCCCTCTTCACCCTTCCTGGGGGTATTCCTCCTCACATCATCCCCTTTCCTGCCACTTCCATCTACACAGGGCAAATAATCACTATCTTACTGTTGCTTTTTTTTTTTAATAGAAAAACCTGCATTCCTACATTTTTCATACATTCCTATTGTTTTTAACACATATTATTTAGTTTTGCATATTTTTCAATTCCCTGCTAGAGCTATCACAACACATGTATTCTTTTTTTTTATTTTTTTTTAAGATTTATTTATACATACAAGCTGGGGTACAGGCCAGAGGCATGGGGCGGCGAGAGGGTTCACCAGAGACAGAGTGGGGAGCAGAACAGGCGGATCAGAAATACCCTGCTGAGGGGAGCAGTGGGCAAGGCAGGAGAGGTCTGCTGCGCCATGTGGGATTCTCCCCCGCCGGGCGTGGAACTCGCATCGCGCGCTGCTGACAGCTCCACAGCGCAGCGCTCAACCGCTGCACCACCAGGGAAGCCCCCAACACATGTATTCTTTTGAGACTTTGTGTTTTTATTTGACATTATATGGTTGTGATTCAACCATTCTTATGACTGTAGCTTCTCATTCCGTTGTACACCATTTTATGAATATACCAGACCCTCTATTCTTTTATGGAGGAAACATCTTTAGTTTTTAAATTGATTTTAAACTTGTTTTCACCCTAGGCCCTAGGGTGGTGTTCAGTCACATAAAGACAAGATGTGGTTAAGGAGGACCAGGTGATTGAGCAGAAGAAAGAGAGAAACATTTTGTGGGTAAATCAGGTACCGCTCACAACCTTCCATTAGTGTCCTTGTGCATATTATTTCACCATCTTCAGAAACAAGTTTTCTGTAAAATAAAGGAGGTACATGAACCTCAGGTTTCCCTCCAAGGCAACCCTTCAATTCAGTGAATCAGTCACTGACTTAACAAAGAGTGAGCACCTGCTATATTCCCTAAATGATAAATGTGCAGTGGGAAGCAAAAGAGGTGCTCTCTGCCATCTCAGAGCTGTCAGTCTCAGGGGGTGTCAAAAAAAAAAAGTAGTGTTTTAATTATAAACTGTGGTAAGTGGGGTGGACATGGTGTGAGGATCTGAAGTTCTGCCTGTGTTTACATTAGACAGAATGGTCAGGAGAAACCTCCTGAGGGTGGGTGTTCAAAGGAGCCAGCCACACAGTCAGGAGGAAGAAAATTCTAGACGAAGGAAACTGCATGTGCAAAAGCCCCAGCTAAAACCTGAACTTCATGCATTCCAGAACCTGCACGAGCTGTGAGAGAGGGAAGCCTGGGCCGGCGCTTCATCAAGGAAGGTGAAATTTGGGCCGAAGTAAAAGTTTTGGATTTTATCCTAATGTGCAAAGGGGGCATGTTAATATATCTTAAAGCAAATCACATCCGTGTCTTTAAAATGATTATTGTGACTGATGTGAAGAAAATGGGGGCCTGGAGTAGAATCGGCTCTGTCAGGAGGTGACAGGGGCTCAGACCACAGCAGTGGTGTTACAGATGACAGCGAGGAGGGAATGGCTGGATTCCATGATGGTTTGGAGCCAAGACAGAGGCACGGTCACAATTCATTTTTACTGATAACATAATCAACATCAGGGATGGGGAGCAAGGCGGGCAGAAACCCCAGTTCACTTCACTGGAGAAGAGCGACGAGGGAGAAGACTGGGCTGGGCAGATGGGAAAGTTGGAGGCTTTCAGTAATGGGGCAGTACAGATTCTCTTTGCCCATTCCTTGTTGCCGCTCTCATTTTATAATTGTTTCATCCGCAGAACTCCTTTCAAAATCTGTTTGGCTTGAGAATGTCCTTCCCTACCAGATCACAGCAGACAAGAATCATCTCCCCCATCCTTCCAGAGGAGACTGAACCTCCTAGGCCCGGGCCCCAGCCTGACCCCGACCTCCGGGCTGTCCTCACACTGCCAGCCAGGACCGCGCTCCTCCCAACTCAGCCCTTCCCCGCTTCCAGCGCCTGCACTCTGTTTGTCACATCCCAACCTCGCATGGACTTTATATCTCGCTAACAATATACTGCCCATTTAAAGTACCGTAAAACATGACCGAACGGGGAATATCGGTGGCTGTTTAGTATGCTTTAAAATTCTTTAATTTGCTGTACCACAATAACTTGCACTTTAATAAAAGCAATCTCTCCTCTTAATAGTCACACAATAAAGAGTTATTTATATGATGCAGTGTGCAGGCCTGAGCCTACCAGGTGTGCCCCAGATTTTAAGCACTCCAAGAGATCTGCGGGGATGGCGCTGCCTGACACAGCCCCAACCAGCCTCTAAACGCTGCCATTTTGTGGTGTCACCGCCCGGGGCTGCAGCCTGCCCCGGGCTCCCGGCCCTGCACAGCACGCTCTCGGTGCGCTGATTTATTTCGGTATTACATTTAATTGTTTCCTTCTTGTTGAAGCCTTAACATGCGATGCTTGTAAATCTGACCCGAATCCTCCATATGGCGCTCTGGTTTTCCATTTTCAAATGCATTCGCCCTGGAATAATGACTGTGGTATAACTCAATTTGAGTTCTGCTGCTGGGGACTTTATTACATAATGCTTTCTAATTGACCCTCATAGTTTAATAAGACAGAACATTTCACCAGAACATTGACAAAAGTTATTAATTTTCACTTCAGCAGAGACCCATGTCCCAATTAAATCCCCTGAGAATGCCTGACTGACTGACTGACCTCATTATGGCTAATGCTTATTAGTCCTGCGGAGAGGATAGCATCACACACTGTTAAAATGCCTAAATGAGCACATACAACCGTCCAACGTGATTACAATTTACATACATGACTAATTTTACTCTCCTAATCCTTGTCTGGTGCAGTGAATGTGGTGTGCGGCTGTCATACCACGAGATCAACCATGAGAATTTGGAAGGTGTCACAAAAATGCCCAGCAAGTGTGTTAAGCTAAACTCAGTTCAATTATATCTGCCTTTCTAGGAAACTATTTCAAGCGTGTGGGCGACTTTGACGGGAGAGATCAACTTGCTCTGGGTCCTCCTTCAACTCGGAACATCAGGTACTTGAGTACTCGTTTGTTTTTTGTTTTTAAACCAAGTTTTAAAAAAAATGCTACCACCACCAGCACTGGTAAACAATTATTCCAGCCTTCCTGCTGGGGTAACTCACACTCCCTGAGGTTGACTTTTCTTCCCAGTCTAGCTTCAGCTGCACACTCTCTTGAGTTTTGCAGGACACAGTAGTTAGGAGCTTGGAGAATCACCACACCTCCCTTTTTTCATCAGTTTCGATGTGAGGGCCCCACAGATGCCACCCTGCCTCACCAATGTGGGGACCACCTACTCAAACAACCACCTGACTCTCTTGTGAGAGAGTCAATAGGAAGATCAGATGGATGAAAAATGTGTATTTGCCCATATTGGTAAAACCGGAGGCTTGGTGGCAAGAACATGCAAGTAAGGAAGGCTGACAGTGTCTGCAGCTTCAGGTTGTTCTTTGACCTTTCTTTCCCTGGGTTACACAACAGTGTTTATCTTTCAGGCGGTCTGACCGTGGCTCAGTGTCTGCTTTTCCTGTGCATTGTACTTATTCCCCCTGGGCTGTATGATTTGACACATGACAACAATCTAACAATGGAGATCAAACTTCTACTCAGACTCTGCGATGTGACGAGTAATGTGTATTGACACAGCAAAGTGCACTCTGGAAATATGAGTGGCTGGGCGGGCACCCAACCCTCTGGCTCAGCTAGAGATAGTTTAAATCATAAGCTTCAGTTGCCCACAAGGATAAAACCAAAAGTTAAATAATGATAACCAGCTGGAAGCTGCAATTCATTGAAATCTTCTCTCTTTTTTCTTTGGGTACTGTCATATTCAAAGCAGGAATTTGGTGGGGGTGGGGGGAAATAGTAATAATAGCCAAAGGGGCAAAAAGAGCAAGACAAATTAAACATCCTCAGGGGATATTTGAAAGTACTATGCACTCTGCTTAACCCCCCATTTTGGAAGTGCTTACAGAGTACCCGCCCTTGTATTCAGTGCTAGGTGCTGTGGACGAAATCCCTGCCCTCGTGAAGCTCAAGATCTGACAAGTGATACTGTCAAAACTCAAGTGCAAGTACACAGGGTGATCAGTTCTACTGAAAACACAGGCTTATTACAGGAGACCAAAGGTGGGGCATCTAACCCAATGGCATGGGGGTTTGAGTCAGGCTGGTCCATAAAGGGCTTCCTGGAGGAGAAAAACATTTAAATTGAGCCTAAATAGTGAGTAGGGGATAGTTAGGAAGATCAGGGGAGGGTAGGTAGGCTCCAGGTGGAATAAAGGATCATTTCTTTCTTTCCTTCATTCTAGACAAATGTACATGTAGTCCCACTATGTACTGAATCCTGATCAGACTCCCTGTCTGTTCCTGGTGCTAAAAAGTGACTACTTGTGGTGACCAGAGGTATGGCAACCTGTTTAATGAGAGCATTCAACAAGAAATTTTGGCACCAAAGGCCTCTTTACCAGCTTGTGAAGTATGTTATTGAGGGAATGTATATTGTGGAAAAGCAAGCTCATCCATCCCAAAGAATATTATAAGGAACACTGCTGTGGGAAAAGAACAATCAAGCAGCATGTGAACTGGGAGAGAGGTGTACTCTGATGGAGGGGCGTGTTGTTACAGATGTTTCTCAGGAGATGGTTGCTAAACTTTGCCTGTGATTTTGATGCTTACACTTGCTCACACATCTCTGTTGGTTTTCCTATTGTGCTGGAGCCAACTCCACTGGCCTTTGAAAATCAATTTCGCCTCTTTCCAACTCCAGGTTCGGCTATATCACACTGGTGACTTGAATTTGGTCAGGGTGGGAGTGTTGTACACAGCAGAGCTTCCCTTCCCCAGTGCCTCCTCCCCCGACATTTGGTTGTTAAACACTGATCAGCACACCACTGTCTGCACAGGATCACTAGATGCATGGAAAACATTGCTTTGCTTTCTTTTAGCAGCCAGGAAAATGCTCAATACCACAACACAACACTGGGAAAACCGAGTGCACATGTCTGGGAGCCTACCTCCCATTCAGAGCAGTCTGGGACACTGTGCCCAGGTTGTCTGCAGAGAGGAAAAAAGAGAATTGTGGGTCTGTTAAGAAGATTCTGAGTCAGCTTCTGAAGCAACTGCATGGATGAATTACAGGATAGAGAGCCTGCAGGGGCTAGGCTGCTGCTCACGGAATCTGCTGTGCTCAAGGACACTTGACTCAAGGGAACATGATGTGAAATACTAGTAAGGAAGATGGTCCGGAGCCTCACGGAGAGAGCAGGAATTACAAAAGAGTGTGCTCTGAGACTGATATTCTCTTTCAACTCAAGCCCTAATGCTGGTCTCTGTCTTTTCAGGCTTGTCCTGTGGGGTGGAGCCTCTAGGGGATGGGGTGGACTCAAGTGTATGGTGTCTCTCTTACAAAGGTTGAGGAAGAAATTTGAATCAAGGAGTAGATGCGTGCCTACCCCCTTCCCAGCAATGAGAGTTGAAGAAATGTGCAGTGATGGGAAAAGCAATGGGACCACAAGAATACCTTGTGCAAAGACATTTTGGTTAAGGAAATGATAAAAAGTTCTTTGGGATCTTAGGGTATGTTCTGTGGCAGGAGGAGGGGAGGGTGAGACCCAGAGGAAGGAAAATGGTACTAAACTGTGAGCCAAAGTATTTGTTCTTTACTCTACACCAATGAACATTCAACAGAGAGCATTCAACTTAAACAGGAGAATCATAGAGTCAGATTTTTTTTTTTTTTGGAATATAGAGGGTATAGTTGTGAGTAAAGATTTTAATGATCAGGTGACCAAGGCCAGATTGTTGTAGTTATTTGTTTACATAATACCAATTCTCCTTTTTCTATTAGAATCCCAGTTTTATTCAGAGAGTGTCTTGTTTTAAAACAAACTTCCCAGTCTTCCTTATAGAGAATAGTCACATGACACAGTTTGGACAACAGAATGTAAGTGGACCTTCCAGCAGAGCTCTTTGAATAGAAGCCAACTCAGAAGGCACTTGCTTTTGCCCTTTGCCCTTGCCTTTATTCTTGCCTAGAATACGAATGTGAAAGGGAAGGAACCATCTTATGAGTGTGAGGCGGCAAGCCTCCAGGTGACAACCACCATGTCCAGGATGACTGAGTGGATAGAAGGAAACTGGATTCCTGAAGTCATAGTAGAGCTGCCATATTGGTTCTGTATTTTCCATATTTGGATTTCATATTGTATGAGGAAAAAAAAAAACTGGTTTACTCATGGCAAGTTCCACTTTCTTTTAGGTCAGCTATACCAACTCTTAACTACTTTGGATACTATTTCAAAGATTCAGATGCCAGACTCTGAAGACCCAAAGTACAACAGCACTAGTGGCATGAATATGTGAGACCTCTCAGGTAGACATGGTAACCACATCTTGTTAGGGAGAATGAAGCATGAAAACAATTGAGCTTCTGAATACAAAAAGCAGACTAGGTTATAAGAAGTCAGGTCTCAGGGGATGGGTGGAACATATACTCGAACACAGTGAGACCAGACTGAGTTTGAGGGGCTTGACAAACAGCTAGACAGGACGACCCAGGGCAGCCCGGATGACAAGCTAGTGTTCAGGAGAGGAGCGAGAGACTTCTGAAGTAGAGACTCAGCAGTTACAGTGAAGAGAAGGCAACTGGAACCATGGGAGTGGGGGGGGGGTCAGTTTACAAATGGTTGTGTGATGAGAAGAGGACCTGGAGGAAATTTGGGGAAACTCCAACAGGCAATGGATGGACAGCATAAGGAGAGCAGGGGGCTTAGAAGAAGGAGCAAAGGATTGGGAGAGAAGTGGGGGGAGGATTCGCTGAGGCAGGCTCCTGGGAACCAAGAGCAGAGACAGTTTTGAGTAGGAAAGCGCAATCAGGAGTGCCAAGCGCAATGGAGTTGTCAAGTCAGATGAGGAATGAAAATTAGCCTATGGATTTGGCAATTAGGATGTCAGTGTTTCTACTAAAACTGCTCCCGCTGAGGTCACTAATGAAGCCAGAGAAATAGAATGATTTGCCCAAAGTGGCATGGTTAGGAACGTGCCTAGCATTAGAAATGGAGGTGCCTGGCTCCTAGTCAAGTGCTCCTTCTCTTCTATTACACATACTTTCAGGCTGCCCCAAAGCACAAATCCAGCTTTTCGTTTTAGAAGAATAGCCTTGGGGGAGATTTTATGTCAGATGCAAACAACTTCTAGCTATCTTTATCGATCAGATTGAATAGGTATCATTTTGTTCCCAGATCACCATAACTTCTTCACTATTGTTTTGATGTGCTGAGATCTCCTAATGAAGGAAAAAGTAAGCAAGTCACATGAGGAAGAGAGTGGAGACAAGCACCATCCACTCCCTGCTCATCAGCCACGCTCTCAGCCTCGCCAGAGATGGTCTTTCACCTCTCATTCCCTGGCGCCCACAGGGAGTAGCCAAAAGGACAGCCTGAGATGTAGCCTGACCTGGCAGAGCTGTGTCTTCAATCTCAAGCGAGGAGGAGCCCCTTCAGAGATGGGCCTCCTGTATCCTTCTTGGAGACCAGAAACAGCCTGGGCTCGTCATTCCAGCAGCTGCTATTTTACCGAGCAGTCCTGGTTACTTCTGGACCGAGGAACGCGATGACGAAGGTCACAGAATCACAAAAGCCTTATCTGTCTATATGAGAGACGGGTTCAGAGGGAGGCAAGGGAGTGCATTTTAAAATTCTTGAGGCTGAGCTGAGTCCGAGTTTTTCTTCTCTTTTTGCCTGAAAGCAGAGGTCAGAGAAGTGGAACTTGGAGGGGCCAAAGGTGTCACAACCTCAGTGTGTAAACCCCCCATACTACTCCCTCCCACACCCGCCAGGCGATTCCACACCTGTAAATGTGAGGTTAGAGCATCAGGTGTACTGGCAAAGAAACCTTTCCTGCGAAACACTCCTACTTGAGAACAGAGAGCAAAGCAAATAAACTCCCAAGGCTGTGAAACTCTCCCATTACCACCCCTTGCTTTAGGCCAACAGGGGGTGAACCAGCAGCTTGGATATCTGGCTGGCAGTTGGCAGGGAAACCTGGTGGGTCTGCTAGGGGGCACTGCAATCTATAAAGGAAAAAATGACCAAAAGAGAGCAAGAGGGTTTTGTTGTTGTTGCTTCTCCTGAGCAAATGAGCACTGATGTTCTCTCCCATGTAAGAAAGCTGCTGTAAAGCTGGAGACAATTTTTCTCCGATGGACAAGACAGTGAGGGCTTCTGGCTGATTAAAGAAAGCTCCTCATCACCATCTCTCAGAAGAGGGAGCAGAAAGAAGGAGATGCAGCCAAAATAAACAGATGGCTGGATCAGGTGGGGGTGCTGTCAAGCGCCGACACACAGGTAGCACGGGCCCTAGGCAACCACACAAAGCCATTAAGAAGAGCCAAAACTCAGCAAAGAGCTCTAGAACCCTGGGAAACAGTGTGCGCGTCGCCTCAGGGGGGTGGCTTTGGAATTGTCACCGATCCAAAGGTAGTGAAGTTTGCACAGAGTAGGAGGGACCCAGCAAGGAAGCCACTTTGGACACCAAGGAGACTGAGAAGAGTCACACCTGGGAGTGAGGGGTACATTAGCAAAGTCAGCACAAACCCAGAGCCCTGGAGGGTCTGAGAGACTGACTGGCAGATAGCTTGGTGTGCCAACTGGCAGACTGCTTCCAGAACCAGCTCGGAGCTACTAAGGCAATTTGACAGACATTGCCCACCTTCTGGGTATCGGGCACCGAGACTCATTTCTACCTCTGGGGACCTCGCAGTCTGGGAGTGGAGTATTTATGAATGTCACACAGTGGAATGATTATGACCACAGTCCTGAAAAATCACAAGGGAGGGAGCTGTCAGGGGATGCTTGAGAGAGGAGGAGCCATTTAACTTAGATAATGAAGACTCAGCAGGCATTTGTTGGGTCAAGAAGGAAACTTTCACCAGAAGCCTACAGTAGATAACTATGAAGTTATCTTAGTTAGGGCTCTGCTTGCAAAGCAAAGACATCTATTTAAACAGACTGAAATCAACAGGAAGTACCCCAACTAACCTTGCAGAAAAATAAGAGGAAAGAAGTGCTGTTGGATTTCATGGATCAAGAAATCATGAGCCAAGGTTAATACACCAGAGGGGCTCATGGTCTCTTATCTGCCCTCTCAGTGCCTGCGATCCTCTCTTCCATCTGTCTCTGTTTACTCAGGCCCTTGGAATCCCATACCTTTGCCTCCTAGGTGACCCAGATCTGCCCTAACATCAATTTCAGGGCCAGTTCTCTATGATCTCTCAGGTCAAGTGCCCATTATCCTCTGGGTACACCTGAGTCAATCTCTCAGTGTCCTGATTTTAAATTCCCACAGCAGCGAATCCCACTGGACATGATTAGGTCACAGATGTCTGGTTGGTGGATTTGTGCCTTGGTGTCAAAGGGGATCGTGCAGATGGTTTATAGTGTCCTCCTTCTGAGGTGTATGTGGCTGTGGATCGCAAGCTGATGACTAGCATATTCACTAGGGTGAACTTACTTACGTGAACACTCTGGAAATACAGGAAATCTGCCATAAGCTCCCAGGATGGGCTATCAGCTCCTCCTCTGTGCTCCCATTATACCTCCAGTGCAAACCTTTATCTTAACACCAGAAATAATATGCTCAAAATTTACCTTAATGTAAATCACTCTCTTTCACAGTTTAAATTCTAAAATAACTTTAATTACATTTATCATTGTAATTTTAAAAGATAGCATAGCATCGAGTATGTATAAGACTGAAAAATCTTTGAACTGATTGCTGGATCTGCTGTCACCTTTATTCTCTATTTTCTAGTTACTGCAATCATCTGACTACCTCTCCCCTGGTAGGAGAGAGGTGAACTCTGGATTTGTTTAAGTTGACAACTGAGAACAAAGATGCTATTGGACTACAGGATCTAATTGTGTTCAAGTTCATAGGGATCCAGTGGCGTCCTAACTGTGACTGAAATGGGATACAGCCTGACAGTTTCACCCAATTCATTCTGAGGGTAAAATTAAGGAAGTTTTTGCAAGAGGCCTCATCCTAATCCAAGGTGTTGCCTCGGTGTCGAAGGAATCGATAGTATCGGGTTACGCCAGGCCTAACCTGTATGGGCACCTGCTTGAGGACCAGGGAAGGGGAGTTGGAAGTTAGAACGAATGCTCTGCTTCACTGAAAGCTCAGTATAACCAAGGCAACACCATCTTGGTCCCAGTAGATAAAGCAAAATACGGGAGGGGTGATACCTTCTACCCAAACCCAGTGTGGCTCAAATCATCAAGACCTGCCATCCCCATGGTAACACAGGCATCTGGCAGCAGCTGAGTGGTGGCACCAATTGATGAACCAATGCCCATTAGAGATGGCAGCTGTTCTTAGCATTAGCAGCAATGCTTAATGGACACAAAGACTTCTAGAAGGTAGAATTGGCCAAGGAGCCCACTAGCACACCATTGTTGGTCTTGTTGTTGAGTGGGCAGGATTCACCTGACTACCTGGCAAGATGGTGAAGGGTGCTGAGGTACTGCTAGTGTGTACAAAACACCACTGCAAGGTGACCCCCCTTTTACCCACAGGCAGTTTGATTTGGGGAATCAAAGTACCTGGCATCCTCTTCCCCTGCAGCCCAGTATCTGGGGCACGGCCCATTCCGAGGAAGGCCCTTCAGGAATTAGGACCCCTTAGAAAGATATGCTGGAGATTCAGAGGAAAAGTTGTCAGCTCCTACCAAGACAACCCAAGGGCACTGGGAAGCTGGAAAGAACAGCCCGGTGGAAGAGTGTAATCAGAGAAATGAATAGAAACTGCCCAAAGAAAACAGAAGCTCCCTAGCAACCCATAGCATAGAAAAGAGGCCAAACAAATAGCTCTAACAAGGATGTGGTAGTGGCAGGGGAAGTAATCAAAACTTGGAAAGCGAGAAAGTATGAAAAAAAAATCATACAGCGACTCAGCTAGAGAAATTATAGTACAAAGTTAAGAAAGTGCAAAAACATGATAAGGAAAGCAAAGGTGAGGAATGAAAAGAAGATTGTGAGAGAGGCTAAGATAAATAATAAGGCATTTTTCAAGTACAGAAGGAACAAGAGGTCAGCACCAGAGCCAATAGGGCCTCTAAAGGCTGGCAGAGATAATTTATTGACAGAACATGAAGACACTGCTAAAAAATATTAAAAGCCTTTTTCCTTCTCCCCTCTTCATCTCTCTTTTCACAAAGGAAGATGGGGACATATGCCAGAACAGACATAGATTTCCCAGGAGTGGAAAAAAGACATATTGAAGCAAATCAGGATCGTGTCAACACAGGTGATCAAGAAATTAGGACGTCAGAAAAATTGCAGAATGTCAAGAGCAGGCCAGAGCCTCCTGGAATGTGAGACCCAGAGGCCAGCGAGGTCCAGGGTCCAGTGGAGGGAGGGAGAAGTCCATGTGTGCAAGAGCAGAAGGGCAGCGACCCGCCCAGGAGCTGTTGGAGGGAGCCGTCTGGGCAGTGCCTTTAAGCTCATCCATGTAGCTGCTTTTTCATCTCTGAGGGAGAGAGTCAGAGTTTTCTCTTGCCGTTTATACCCCCACCTGTTGGCATCCATGATTCTTGATGGGGCACTTGCTTTGCAGAGTGCCTAGTAGAACTCAAGTTTGGGGTAAAAATTAACTTTCCTGAGCATCTGTGTTTGGTCTATGGTTCTGTCACAGACTGGCGACAAGACTTCAGGATAATCACTTAATCTCACAGAGAGAAATTGACATCCTGTGTGAAATGAAAAGAAGAGCTACCTTAAGGAGCACAATGTTCAAATGAAATGATTTACTTACCCATCAATATAACTAAAAATACTGAGTGTTTGTAAAGTGCCAGGTATTGTCAGGTCCCAAAGAAGGAGGAATAAGGGACAGATCCCTGTCCTGGGGCTAACAAGTTTGGGCTACTCGTCTTGAAAGAAAGCTCTCAAACAAGGATATAGGAAAATAAGTAAGATCATCTCAGAACATGAGAGCTTTGGGAAAAACATACTACTATGTAAAGAACTTCTCATAGACAGGGTTAAGGAAAAAGGCTTTGAGTTGAGATATAAACTAATAGGAGAGAAAATCTAGATAGAACATTCCAGAAAGAGGACAGTGAACCTCAATCCCAAGGTGAATGCACAAAAGCACTGTATAAACTATAGGACTGTTGAAAGCTGGCTCTTTGTGGAATTATCAAGAGCTTTATTCAAGACTTAAGAATTTGATTTTCTCTCTTGCCCCCTCAATCCAAGTGGACTATAAGAAATTGCCAAATCAAAACAGACTTCAGCAAGACAGGTCTAGTGACAAAGAAAAAAGTACAGGGCGTGCAACATTTATACAGATGTAAGATGGATTCCAAGAGGAGAAGGAAGGAAGTCTTCCTTGTGTCTGTCTGCAGGGCCTGCCCCCTCATGCCAGGAATTCTGAGGTGGTGGTCATGGCTTATGGCCTGCTGCGGAAGCCTTCGTTGTTAGGCTTCCAAAAATATTGTTCCATTTTCATAAAACAAGTCAAACTCTCAGTCTTAAAAGCAAGCTGAATGCTGGGAGAACAAAATAAGTGGAACCAGAAACATCTCACATTTTGTTTTAACACAATAGACAATGAAAGAGAAGTCAAATTTCATTTCACTCACGCTTATTGATGCCTCCTAGTCTCAGGGCATCACCAAAACGAATACTGTCTGGTGCTAGTCCTATACAAACTTCTGGTCTCTGATTTGAATCACACTATTTCAAAACACAGCATCTGCTGGATGAAAGACTTTTATGGTGACTTCTCACCAAGAAATAACACAGATGCCATCATACATTGTTTAGGAATACTAGCTATTCACAGAGGAACATTTTTTCAAGTCAGTGAGCCCTCAGATATTTGTTGTGATGCGCAGAGGAGAATTGGAGTAATCCCGGGCAAGAAGCTGGGCTTTGCACGCTTGCAGGCCTGAACTGAAAGCTGTGCTTGTGGCTCCCTGGCTGTGTGACCTTGGGTAAGGCATTTTATTTCTCTGTTTCCTCATCTGTGGAGCGGACTCATAGTGCTCACCTTGTGGAGATTCCGTGAGGATAACTTGAGATCATGTGTTGAAGCTGAGAGCTTGGCTATTGCAGGGGCACCGCCATTGTTTTCTGCCCCTTCAATGGGAGAAGTTAAAAAATAAACAGTTAAATTATTAAAAATTTACTTTGTTTCCTTCTCAAGAAGAGAGTGATTCTGGTTGATACTTGGGAACTGAGACCACCAATCTGTTTCATGTCTCCCTCTCTTTGGAGAGAAGAGTTCGCTGACTTACAGCATAATCCCCGGATGTCCTGGGTCACACGCATCTCGGGCAGAGCATAACGCTACATCTCAGCCACAGAATAGACACCGGACCTGCCTGTATTGAAGGAAACACACCTCCTAAACTCCCCATCCCTTGGATTTGGAGTGTGTAATCTTGGCCTCGCTGAGGTTTGCTGAGGACCTGCTATGAGCTTCTGAGGACAAAGTGGTGAAAGACCAGCCCCAGCCCCAGGCCATAAGGAACATGGGCCTGAGCTGCTGAGCCCTGCAGCTGCCTGTTTGGGGTCATCTCTAGATGGGCTGTCTCTAGAACTACAAGTTCTCACCGCTGTGGCAGGATTTGAGAAGAGGTAGGTGGTCCTCTGGGAACCTGAGACAGGAATTTGTCTGAGGCAGGAGATCAGATTGAGTTACTCAGAGAAAGTAATGCTTGAGCTCAATAGAGGGTTTGGAAAGAATTGATAAGGTGAAGAGGGGAGCAAAAAGTAATCTGGTTAGAATGAACAAAGAGACAAATGCCATGGCTGGAGTAAAGAGAGAGGTGAGGCTGGCATCATGAAGGACCTGAAGATCTATTTCATTGAAGAAGTTTTTGGTTAGGACAGTGATATGATTAGGCGAGTGTTTTGGCATATTCACTAATGTTGGAAACTGCAAGAAATGTTTGGGAACCTATTAGAGGGTATTTCGAGTATCCTGAAGGGAGTGGTTGGTGGCTTGGACAGGATGGTGGCAGAAATTGATGGTGAGGGGGATATTTTATACATTTTAGGTATATTTAGGAGATAAAATTGACAGGAACTTGAAGACGGCTTGTCTGGAGTGGAGGAATGGAGTGGTGGAGGGCAATGCAGATTGCCGGGAAGCAGGAACCTTGGGTGATTTCTAAGATTCTACCTGGTGAAGTGGATGGGAGGTGAGGGGTAGGGCTGATTGAATTGGGGCACACTGGAAGGCATTTGGGGATGTGGGAATATCATGAGGTCTGTTTTGGGGGATCTTGACCTTGAGGCTGCCATTGAGAAATTCAAAAGCTGTCGAGGAGCTACATGGGACTAAAGCTCAGGGAAGTCTGGTTGGAGGAATAACTGCAGTCATGCGAGAAACAGACCCTGAGGTGAAGGGTTCCTGTGCAGTTTTCTTGCAAAGGCAGTGTTTGAGGTCCTGCTTGGTGAGAACAGGAAAGGGGAAGAAGCTGAGCAAGGAGGAATCTCAAACAAATCCTTGCAGAGGGCAGGTGTCACTTGATCTCCAAGGACAACTCTAGAAAATAAATCACCCCTTGTAACTTTCTTTACTCCCATCAAAGGAACCTCACTAGTTGAGGATGGGGAGGATAGAACTCTCCAGACGTTCCCCCTCCTTGTGCTGCAGGCAAAGTGGCTTCCTTAGCCTGAGGGTGATCCCCATCCTCCTCAAAGCAAACCACAGCTGGTGGAACATGAGGCAGACACAGAAAGTCTAAACAGTGACCCAAGGGCACCAGGACAGAGCACTGGCACCATCACTACTGGAGCAGACAAGTTTGCTCAGGGAGAGAGAAGAAAAAGAGAAGCGGATCAAGGCCCAACATTATTAACTGATTAGAAGAGAAACTTGTAAAGGAAACCAAGAAAGCTTAAGAAGATAAGAAAACCAAGGAGTGGGGAGGTAACGGAAGCCTCAGGCTCATGGGAGGTCTAGGACTAGAACAAAATCTCCAAGCCTCAGGCCTACGGCTCTTTCAAACGCCACAGGGAAGTTCTCCCCAGCGCAGGGGCCCGGTTATCAAGGTTGCTGGCCCTGTTTTATCAGTGTTTACAGATGCTCCTGCTCAAGGCTGAACACTCACCACATCTGACCCAGGGCGAGGGGGAGAAAAGAGGCAGGGAAGCTCCTTTCTGAGCAAATCTCCTATTTTGGAGACCATGTCATCAAGGCCCTGGGATTATGATTTTGCATGAGGCAGGGAGGAGGGATGGAGAGGTTGGTCAGAGCACTCAGCCTAAGATGTGGACTTGCACGGCAGGCAGCCTGGCCCGATAAGGAGAGAGGTGTCAGGAGTCACCCTAACCCACACCCTGGGAGGGACAAATGTGGGTGCCAGGGGGACTGAGGGTCGGATGTGTGAACAATCTCAGCCCTGCTCTCTGTACACCGAGGCTCTGAGTTTATTTTCCAACGCAGGGGAAGCAGCTGTTGACTTTGTCCATTAAGTAGGCTTGCCGGATGTCTGCGGACCACAGGCTCCGTCTCCCCCGAGGACGGAGATCAGCAGGGGTGTGCACGTTCCCAGGGCTTCCCCAGTCTGCAGGGAGGGCGTCTGGGGTGGAGCAGGCCCTAGGCTGGGACTCAGGGGCATGCCTGCGGACCACGGAGCATGACCCTCCAGTTGCCGAGTCTCGAGCACGAGAAGCAGCGAGGAAAATTGGAAGTAATCATACCTGCCCCCTGAATTGCCTGGGATTAATTAGGAGACTGATAATGCACAGCGTGTGCCTAGGATGAAAATGAGTTACAGTCTCATTATTAATATAGCTGGCTGGCTGATTAGTTTATATAAAACAAGGCCACTTCTCAATAAACCCAGGGTCATTAGGTGTCCTCCTCTGGCGACTTCAGGGAAGGGCCTGTGGGTATATTTTCGAGGGATTCCCGTCTATTTACGGGAGGGAGGAAACCGGTAAATCAAAGTTATTTTGCCCAGCTTAGTAAAGAAAATGCAACACGATGCTTGTTTATTTTTCTCCTTAAAGAAAATATTTTCCATAGCACTGGACACTAACATTAAAAGTAAAAGGGGGTGGGGAGAAGGAAACCTAAAACTCATGTAAATTGGAGGCAAACTAGTGTTCATTTCCTGTGGAGGAATTTCATATTTTTTAATGGAGTTACTGTGGCTTTTTATTTCAGTATAAGGTGAAGAGTCAAAGCATGAGGATTTCAGGCTTCCAAGTGTGTGTCGTTATATGAACAGGCCCTTCAATTTGCCAGCACGCCCCAGGCACTGCTCCTGCATAACTAATGTCTCCCTGCCAGGGCCAGGGCTGAGGGCCTTTGACTCCCCTGGAAGTTATGCAGGGATAAGGGGAGTGTCAGGAATGCAGGATTAGGCCCCATAATTGAGGCTGTCATTAGCTGAAGAGGCAGGCGGGTTTGTGAGTCTTTCCAAGTTAGCATTTATTATGGAATAAAGATACGGCTCCTTTGGTATAAAGGGGGTGGGGGGATTTCTGCAAGTCGGCAAAATTTTCTTCTCTCTCTTTCACTTTTTGAGTTGGCTGGTTTTGTAGCATTCATTATGCTCTTCTTAATAGATCCCAGAAATGCTGAAACAGTCCTTTAGAGGAAGCATTCACTTGAAACAACAAAAGATTAGAGAACCCTTGAAAACGATGGGTTTTCTTTACCTTCTGAAGAAGGCCAGCTGGATCCTTCCAAAATGATTCCTATTCAGTGTGCAGCCACAAACTCGACCGATGGTGAGGATGAAAGGGCTTTTTGTAAACCACCTGTGGATGTAGCAGTGATGCTCAGTCAGACACTCCCGACTGGACAGTGGGGATGGAGGCCACGCCCGCTGAGGTCCCCCGACTGCATCACACCCACAGGCTGGAAGGAGAGGACTGAAGTTTCTGAAGTGGCCCATGATCATTCCTGCACATACGTGCAAGTGGCAGTCTAAGTCCACCCATTCTTTTTTAGTTTAATGTTTTTACTGTAATAAGATATAAATAACAATTTATTGTTTGCATCATTTTTGAGTGCACGTTCAATATCATTACTTAATTCATATTGTTGAGCTGTCATTATCACATCTGTCTCTTGAACTTTTTCATCTCCTCAGCTGAAACTCTGTACCCAGTAAAGATGAACTCTCCTTTCCCACATCCCACGAGCTCCTGCAACCCACTCTTCTACTTTCTGGCTGGATGAATTTGACTGTCCTAGGTACTTCCCATGAATGGAATCATACAGTATCTGTCCTTTTCATTTCTGACTTATTTCACTTTGCATAATGTCTTCAAGGGTCATCCAGGTTGTAGCATGTATCAGAACTCCATTCTTTTTTAAGGCTGAGTAATATTCCCTTGTATGTATATACCATACCCTTTTTTTTTTTTTCATTTGTTCATCCATCAGTGGACATTGAGATTGCTTCTACCTTTTGGCTATTGTGAGTAATGTCACCAAGAATATGGGTATACAAATATACAAATACACACTATATACAAATATACACATATTTGAGACCCTAATTAGATTTGGGGGGGCATGTAAGTTGAAGTGAAATTTCTGGATCATGTGACAATTCTATTTCTAATCATTTGAGAACCAGCCATACTTTTTCATAGTGATTGCACTATTGTACCTTCCCACCCACTGTGCTGCAGTGCTCCATTCTTACCAATACTTATTTTCTATTTGTTTTACAGCAGTCATCCTAATAGGCTAAAGGACTATCTCATGGTGGTTTCGACTTGCAGTTCCCTCATGATTAGGATGTTGACCATCTTTTCCTTTGCTTTGTTCAAATATCTGTTGGAGTCCAGATTTCAATTTGGGGGGATACTTAACCTAGCAGAGGAAGTAACAACACTCAAACATTGAAGCCCGTCTCTGAAGGACCTACCAGCCTTTGAAAATATACTAAAACTTGTATTAAACAGATTTCTTAGAAGAAGAGGTTGTTCTGGTTAGTGGTGCATAGGGTTACTTGAACTTCTCCACTTTTGTTCCAATCACTCTTATTACAATTCTTTCCAAAATATTTTATTTATTTATTTGTTTGTTTATTTTAGAGAAGTTACACATCCTTTCCTAGCAAAAGTTTTCTTTATTCTAGAGGACTACTTTAGGATGACCACGTGAGAGCTAGCTCCTGTGCATGCTATCTGGAGATTTAGATTAAAAAGTATCAAATACATCTAGTTATTTTGTGCACAAAAGGATAACTGCTGTTGAGAGGCGTGTGAAGTCTGAGTGAGTTAAATATTTGACAATGCGGTTTCAGAAAAGATGTTCTGTAGCTCCTCTTCCTGGCAATAATTGGAGAACAGGGCCTGTTGTCTATTAAGACCACTCCTAGTTCATGAAAATAAAACCATGTCAACTGCAAATAAAAGAATGTTTATCTTTTAGGAGGGAATTGGAGGGTCCAGGCTGGAAATGTGTCTTCTTCAGCCAAATGCGAGAGCCCATCATTGATATTTCGCTAGGAAAAAATTGTGTTTAAACTTATCCATGTTTCACCTTATTGGAAATCATGATTTTGGCTAGATTCTGTGTTTTTGCATCATGGTACTCCTGGCATAAAGTGAAATAAAGCCTTTCATTGGCCAGTTTGGATCCTAGGGGCTGCTAGGTTAGATGGCCTAACTCTTCATTCTGACTCATAGATGCTTGTCCCCATTCCTTTCATTGCATGGAGGACATTTCTTTTTCTTTTTCCTTTTTCTTTTCTGTTCTTTTGGTAACAAGGCAAGACAGAAAGGAAAGTGTTGGCTCTAATGGCAACAACAGCAATTCTGAGTCTGTTCTGGGGAACAGGATCTGAACCCAATACTGGAGGAATGAGAGCAAGAGCAGGAGAGAACATCTCTGCTGAGTATCTCTGTGAGACCTGGGCATCGGCTGCTGCCTTGGGACCCAGGTGACAGGCTGACGGGGAGCTCTCTCTTCTCCCCTCATTGGAATGGAGATGCTCATGGTCCAGGGACAGCAGGGCTTCCTTCAGGGAGCTCCAGGGAAACTGGGGCAGGAGAGGAAGGAAATGTTGACTGACCTGGGTAGGCTTATATGGATTCCCAGAAGACAAGTGAGGAACACTGAAGTACCAGACTTAAGCCTATGTGGGGCTGCAAAACATTTGTGTGTGTGTGTGTGTGTGTGTGTGTGTGTGTGTGTGTGTGTGTGTGTGTATGTGTGGTGTGTGTGTGTGTGTTTATAATTGCTAGTGGGTGAGATTGGAGGATATTTACTTGTGATCTAAATTACTACCTTTGTATCTATAAACAACTCAGCCCATAGCAGATACCCATTTAAGTAGTATGTGGATGAAAAATGGACAAATCTACACAATTGTTTTAAATGGATGTAGTCACAATTTGGTATAAATAGTAGTCTTGTGTCAAATAACCCAGATTTGAAGAATGATAATGATGATTATCATAAAAGTAACAACAACAAAACTCTTTCATATTGCTCCCTATTTGTAAGGCATAACTGGAAGCACCTTACATGTTTTAATTAATTTAACACCCTCCCCACCCATGAGACAGGGAGTCTTAGGATGTCTACTCTTTAGATAAGGAATCAGGCACAGAGAAGTTAAGTACCTTGGTGAATATCACACAGCCAGTATGTGGCAGAGTTGGGATTCAAATCCAAAAAGTTGGCCTCCAGAGTCTAAGCTTTTAACCACCATGACATTGATATACATATATATGATATTACATATAATACATAATGACAGCTTTATTGAGATATAATTTATATACCACAAAATTCACTCTTGTAAAGTGTATAATTCAGTGGTTTTTAGCATATTCAGAGCTGTAAAACCATCACCACTATCTAATTTTAAAACATTTTAACTTCCCCCATACAAAGTCCATGTTCGTAAGCATTACTTTCCATTCTCCTTTCTGCCTAAACCTTGGTTAGCATTAATCCAATTTTCTGTATCTATGAATTTTCCAATTCTGGATACTTCATATAAATGAATTAAAAACATAATAAATGGAGCCATATAATATATAGCCTTAGGAATCTGGTTTCTTTCATTTAGCACGGTGCTTTCAAAGTTTATCCCATGTGTTAGCATGTATCAGTACTTACGTACTTGTTGTGACCAAATAATATCCCACTGCATAAATATGCTGCCTTTTTTATCTATTCATTAACTGATGAACGTTTGGGTTACCATTTTTTTGGCTTTTATCAGTAATGCTATTATGAACTACCACACTGTAGTGGTTACCACAAGTTTATGAAGAACTTAAAACAAGCATATATTTTACATACAATAACTAGCAGAGGTATTTCCTGGAGGGTTCAAGTTACCTTTCAAAATTCAGGCAGACCCTCTTCTGCCTATCTGTATTTAAGGAGCTGACGAAAGTTGTGCTGACAAACCACAGGAAGCATGGAAAATTCTATCTAATACAGCAAAGCATTGGTCCAAATATTAGTCGTCCATGCATGAGCCTATCCAAGTGCTTGGGAGTTTTAATTAGATACTTGAGGATCTTTAGTTGACTAATTGAGATTTTATTGCTAAGAACATAATTTTGAAAGGGTCCATGCTGTGTGGTTTGGGAAATAAGCAGACAGTCCAGCTGCAAATCCACAGCCAGTAACAGCGGTCTTTTCTTCCACAGATGTCTGTAGATCCTACATGTACTAGTTTTTCCACCACCATTTTCTTCATTTTTACTGTTCACCTTTGATTGATCATTCTTTACGTAAATAAAAAAAATAAAATCACTATTCTAATTAGGATTACATTTAGCTACAAAGGACAGAAAGTATAACTGGTTTAATCAAGCTGGATTTTTCTCACAAACAAGGTGTGTGAAGGTGGCTTTGAAAGTTTGATCATAACAGGACTGTGATCTCTGTTTTTATCTTGAACTTTCTCTCACGTTCAGAAATTTGCCCAACTTAAGGCATCATGTCTGAATTCAAAAAAGAAAGTGGCTTGTGGGTAGGGGTGATGTCAGGAAAGCAGATACATTCCCACAAGCAGAGTTAAGCTTCCATTTCATTGGCCAGAGAGATGAAATGGCTCCCTTTCTCACAAGGCAGGCTGGGAAATCCATCATTAGATGTTACAGTAGTGGAATGTGAAGAAAAAGGAGATTGGAAAAAGGTTTCTAAGTTAACTAAATATAAGTGTGTTAGTCACACTGTCCTTTGCAAGAGAAGTTTAGGAAATCTAGACGGAGAGATGGAAGAGGCGACAGCTTTGATGGAAGAGAGCGGCACACCCCCTCTCATTTCTAGTTGGTGTGTCCATGGATTTTCTCAGTTACCTTTTCTGCTCTCAGACTTGTGACTGTACTGGAACCACTCATTTCCCCACAGACACTGGTTTGGCTGCATGGTAGCTGAACGCATGTCTGGATACTTTAGCGATGTGCCCATAGTGCATTGTGACATGATGTGGTCTTGAGACATCGTGACTGGAATCAATCTGGCTTGTTAAATTCCAGAAAGTTTAGACAGGGCCTAAACTTTCTGGGGCCAGCTCAGAGTGTCAAAGGGTTGTGTAAAGAGCTCTCTGAGTCTGCCCCTCCTCTTTAGAATTAAGATGCTCCAGGACAGGAGTGGGGTCTCACCATGCTATTATGTCTCCTTTCCCTGCCCCCCTTCCTCACATACAGGAACAGCCTGGACACGTAGATGGGACTCAGTAAATACTTGATGGGTAAGCTCACATTCCTGGTGACTGGTCAACGATGTGTCACTCGTTATGAAGTGTGCCAAGAAAGTCACTCATTCATTTGTCCAGTAAGCACTTTAGTGATTTAATCTGTGAACCAATTACTTCAATACAGTTTCCAGAAAGAGAATTCTCTATCCTTTGAAGTGGGTTAATTGTCAAGCAATGTTTTATCTGTGTTCATTCAACTGAAAGACAATTAATGAGGGCTTCCAAAATGTCAGGCATGGTGCTAGGCACAGAGGGACACAGAGAAAAATGGATTGCCAGTCACCCTGACTCAGAGGGGAGCGGGCTAGACAGGCACATAAGCTAGGAGATCCAGTCTCTGAGAAAGGCTACATCAAAGTGCCATGGATTTGCCCAAATGGGGGGGGGGGGGCAGGTGACTCACTGCTTGAAGGAGTTGTGGGTTGTGCAATCAGGCTGAATGCCCTGGAGTCTCCTATCTTAGACATTCCAAGCTGACTGCTGGCCTGGTTCCACGAAGAAGGTCGGGGAGCATGACCCTGTCTGGCTCCCCCAACTAGTTGGGTTCACTATTGGGAGCATGCTACTCCCTGGAGACCAGCTTCATACATGATCTCAGTTGGCTCTTTTAAGAAACAGGAAAAGAAAAACACTAAGGAGAGTAAGGATGGCGTTTAGGAAGCCAGAAGGCCAGGTGCCCTCTCTGAGTGAAGGTGGTAGCTCGAACCTTTTTCATCCCCCCAAGACAAGGCCATGCACCTTCTTTTTATCGGAGGGAATGGAATGAGGTATGGGAGAGGGAACCTAAGTCTGTATATCTTGGGCCACCATTCTCTGTGGTAGTACCTGAGTTAGGAAAGCAGGCTGGAATGAAACAGGAAGCATATATTCACATAACAGATTTGTTCAGTCTGAAGGTGGGAAAAGCAACATGTCACTCCTGGTTCTCCTTTATCCAAGAATCTCACTAAATATTCCTACGCCACTTCAATGCCTGTTCCTGCCTAGTCATCTCCGACCATCATTCCAGGACCCACTTATATTTTATGGATACAGAAATTGAGGGAAAGAAAATGAAGCATTTTATGGACAATGAACCATACAACAGCACTGGAGTCCCAGAATCTTGGTTTCCAGTTCTTGGTTTGTGGGGAAACCTGGGCTCCTTTTTCTTCTCATGAGAACAAGTGATACCAATTCAGCTTTAGGCTTTCTAGGGCTAATGAGGAAAAAAAATGAGCATTTGCTGAGAATGCAGGATTCTTAGCCCTTGGTCAAGGCAACTTCCCTGAAAGCACTATAAAGTAGGTTGATGGAATACAGACCCAGCCATTTTGTCTCATCTGCAAGGGGGCTGTTCCACAACTGATAAAAAAAAAAAAAAAGACAAAACCTATGGCTATGCTGAGTTCCCTGTTTCTTTGATTGAATTGATCTTTCTTTAAAATGCTTATTGAATTAACTGGCTGATTTAATTAAAAGAGTTAAGAGTGTAACTTCTCCTGTGGAAGAATTGTGTTCTTGTTTTTCTTGTGACTGCTCTTAAACACATAGAACTGGGTTGGGGGCCAAGCAAGTCAAAAAGAATTCTTTCCTGAGGTGTACATTTGTCCCCCGCTGGGACAGCTCTCAGCCAGTGGAGGCCAATTGAGAGTGAAGAGGTGAATTTAGAGATTTTTAAATAAAGCTGGGAGACTGCCTGGTTGATGTTGACCTGTTCATACCCAAAACGTGCACCATAGACAAGAACCAGACATTGACCCAGGAGGTAATAGCAATGTCCTTTGGTCAATTAAATCTAGAAATAAGCAGAGATTGAAAAAATTAGACTCAGAGTTTGTTCTTTGTCTCCTGGATACTATTGAACGACCAATGCTCTTGAACAGTATTTTGCACCACTCAAGTGGTACATTATCATAATGTACATTATTTCACTTAATGGTTGCACCAAGTCCATGAGATATGTGGTCTTATTACAATTTATCATTTATGGAATTGGAAGTGAGGAGGTTGTCAGAATCCAGACAGGATTCAAACCCTTGTCGTTCTGACTCTAGAAAGAACACTCAACTTTTTCTACACTGAATTAATAGTTATAGTTTGCAATTGTTATAGGCCCTGATTCAAAAGAGTTGGCCCTTTACCCTCAAGGGAAAAATCCCATCAGAAAGCAATAGATGTAGTTGAAACCAACAAGTCTTTATTAGAGACGCATGCATGAGGGAACAAATGCTGGGAAGGAGAGTTGGAAGTTAGGAGGTGATAGTTAAAGGGTAGGTCCATGAGGTGTGGGAGCAGGGCAGCGGCATTGTAGCTTGTTCTGGGATGGGCTGTTCCAGGTATGTGTGGGCAGGTCACACTCCAGCTGTGATGTGGGCGCTCAGCCTGTGCCCTCCAGGAAGTTGTGAGTAACCATTGGTCAGGCTCTAGTGCTCTTTGTCTAGTGTGGCAGCTTGTGTTCAGTATGGTGGGCCAAATAGTTTGAACAGGGCTCGCCAGCCCATGATTCAGTACACCTGTTCAAAGAGGACTACCTGCTCACGATCTCTTTTACCTTGGCTGTCTCAAAATGAACAAGGTGTTTCTCGTATGTTTTACAAACTGCATACACTGTCCAAAATGCTTCAAGGGTGACAGTTTGGATTTATGTCTTGGGCTGCCTCATGAAAAGCCAAGAATTTCACTATGCAAGAGGTAAAAGAATTGGGCCCTGAATTAAGACATTTCTGCTGAGAATCGAGTGTAAGAATGATTTTCCTATGGAAAAAAAAGGAAAAAAAGAGGGCCTCCCTGGTGGTGCGGCAGTTAAGCGCTGCACTGTGGAGCTGTCGGCAGTGATGATGAGAGTTCGATGCCTGGCAGGGGAGATTCCCACGTGGCAGACCTCTCCTCACGCCGCTGCTCCCCTCAGCAGTGTATTTCAGTCGATCTGCCTGTTCTGCTCCCCACTCTGTCTCTGGTGAACCCTCTCACGGCCCCACACCTCTGGCCCGTACCCCAACTTGTATGCAAAAAATAAATCTTTAAAAAAAATGGAAAAAAGAGGGTCTCCTTATAAGAATCCAAATGAGTACTTCAGGTTTGGAGATAAGAGTTGGGAATGACAGTGGAAACAGCCTCAGGCAAAGACAATAAAACTGGGTTTTAGTATGACACAGTGGCAACTTGGCTTAAAAGAGAAAGGAGGAGCTGGGAGAGAGATGGTAGTGAATAGAGGATATATAGTGTATTCAGGTTTTTTTTTTTAAAGGCAATCCCCCCGAGTCTGCTACAGTTAAAAGTGAAGGAATAGGAGAGGTCAGATAGAAACAAAGTGCAGAGGGAGAATTGAAGGGAGCTGGGAGAACAGAAGGTAAAGATCACAGGAGAGGCAAGAAAAAAGCCAGAGGTAGCACAAAGCCCTAGGGAAGGAGCGTGGCAGTGGAGGAGAGTTTAATCAGCTCCGCCTAAGGCAGCGGCAGTTAAATAAAGGATGTGGGGTGGATGGGGAGGAGGGGCCTTTCTGGAAAGGCAAGGGTCAACGATGGTTTCAGCGACAGCTATTTGGGGGCAAAGGAATAAGAGTGGGGGAGACAGGAGGAGAAGCCCAGTTTGTAAGAATCAGGAAACAAAGAACAACCAGGAAAATGGTGAAGGGACAGAGGCAGGAAAGCTGCTGGATCCCTGAAGGGGATTAGGGGCTGCACAGCGCTGCCAGGAGGGGACCTTTAAGGCAAAAATGTCCACTGGAGGCAGAGGAAAGCTAGGGGCAATCGTGAAGTGGATATTTAGATACCTCTCGAAAATCTCAAGTTTTCTGAGGCTATAAACCATGAATAAATTTGCCCCAGGCACGCCCAACTTTGGTGCATCTGGCCAGCTTCATTCTGACCACAAAGACACCTGATCTGGTCCTTAAAGTGGCTGAAACACCAGTCAATTCTGACACGACCTGTTCGTGAGTTTGCTTGCTGATGGAGGAGATGGGGCACTGAGGGAAAAATGTCTGAAGGTGATATGCAGATGAACGCAAAAAAGAAATGCTACAAGAAATGGCTCTCTTTTTTAAAAAGGAATTTTGTTTGTTTGTTTTTTAAGGAGAAGGCCTGTGAGCTCATTTTGGAACCCAGTGGAATGAGAGGAGGGTTTGGGTCCTGGGTCAGGCAGGCCGGGGATTAAAGCCTGCTGTCACATTTGAATTGAATCTGTGCAAAGGAGGCGCTTTTCAGGGTCTCAGCTTCCTCATCTGCAGAAAAGAAACCCCTCCCAGGATATTCAGGGACAGATGTTGTGTAGAGAGGAAGCATCCAGACAGAACTAGCACAGTTCAGGGATTTGCCTTTGCTGGAGGAAGGGAAGGAGGTGTGAGGGGAGGAGCCCCTTAAGACCCAGAAAGCAGACATCCCAGGGCTTTATTATATTATTGAGTAATGAAAAATCAAATTACAAAGACACCTTTCTTCCATAAAAACATAGTAGACAAATTATGTCTTATTTCAAAGTAACAGATAGCAAATTTTAGGATTCTGAGAGTTGATAATATGTGATGATAATATAAGGATCAACTTGTTTTAAAATGAGCTTTTCATATTATATTTATTAAAGATCACAACCATACCCATTCATCCATCTATCCATCCGTCTGTCCATCTGTCTGTCTATCCATCCATCTATCCATCTTTCTATCCAACCATGTCTTGAGACACTTTGCAAACTGAGAGATTCCTATCACTACCTTTAAATATGTAAGTTTGAGCTTATGAAGTGCAAGGAAAGTCAATTTTATATCTGCCTTCAGTGCCACATTCAGATTATGAAAGCAGCCGTTTAAAAAACCTTTAGGTAAATATTTGAAATATTCTAAAACTGACATTCTGAATGATATTCTGATACCACTTCAATAATGTTTTATAAAATTCAGAGGAAAAATAGAATTAAGTAAATTTGAACTTTCCCTTTTCCGAGGCAGTTAAAGGCCATACTATTTGCATATTCTAATGTGGGATCACTGTAGCTCAAGGTACAAAGCTTCAAAAGAAACTGTCCCTGGCAGGCCAAGGAGTGCGAGCCATTAACCTCTGGCTTTTCATCAGTATAAGACAAAAATCAAAGTCTCTTCTTTTCAAAGTGACTTCCATGTACCCACTCAACAGAGCCCATGCTTTCCACAACTGTCTTTGGAAGCACAATTAGAAGGTTTAAAAAGCAGAAACACAAGCTCCATCCTATTTACACATTTAAAGTAAAGGTCATTCTCAGAAACTGGGCTTCCCAGATTTCTCCCACTGAAATCCCTTAAGATATGTAATACCAACATAAAGGGAATCACAAATCCAGTTTTCAGAAAATGGCATTAAATATAGATTTAAACTTTGACCTTTAGTCCCAAGTGAGAGGACAAAAAATTCTCTTTACAGTGAAGGGCATGTTGCTACTAAGCTTCAACGAGTAGGAGAGAACCTGCCTGGTAGTAGGCAGGATTAAGAAGCACCAATCGATTTACCTCCAATGCAGGTGTGCTGCAAATCCGCTGGGTGCAGATGTAGCCTGTGATTGGGCCAAGCTCATCTATATTCTAGAGTCTGTAGAAGCAGCTTCTGGGAACCGGGGGTCTTCTTGGCTTGGGGAATTGACGTTTCCACAGCAATATTTGAAATGCATTTGGAGTGAGCAGAAATCAGAGACAGAATACACAGGGTCTCCCATCCACATTAGGGTCATAAGCAATGGTGGGAAATCCACGTGTAGGCGAGTGACAGGTCGGGTAAACAGGGAAATCACGGAGACCCAGAGCATTCATATTTTTACATCGCTTATTACCCTGCTTAGTCTGCAGGTGCTGACCAGTGTCCCGGGGTGAAGACCCACAGGGCAGCTGTCTCTCTGCTGCATCATTGACAAGTTGATATTGGGCCCAGGTGGAGGAGGGGTAGATGATGGAAAATCAGAAATGGGGCTTATCGAAGAAGGAGACTATCTGTTAGGTGTGCGTGCAGAAGCAGAAGAAATTAGGGCGGTAAGGAGAAACACGGGAACAGGAATGGGCACTGGATTTGTTTTGCTCCTTACTAGTTGAATGGACTCATGATGGCTGAGAAACACAATTTTTCACTTGTTTGTCTTTGTCACTGTATGAGACCTTTAGTGCCAACCTGCTCTAGCTTATTTTACATCAGTCTGGCTCAGCAAATATTTGTTGATTGGCTAGAAGAGGGAAAGAAGAAATTTGTCAGGATGGACCCCATACACATCCAGTTAAACCCTTTCACTTTAATTTAAAGATTTATTTTTATTTATTTATGCATACAAGAATTGGGGTGTAGGCCAGAGATGTAGGGGTGGGAGGGGGGAGAGGATTCACCAGAGACAGAGTGGGAAGCAGAACAGGCAGATCGACTGAAATACACTGCTGAGGGGAGCAGTGGGGGAGACAGGAGAGGTCTGCCGCACCATGTGGGAAGCTCCCTGCCTAGGGAGGATCCAACTCCTGCTGCAGTGGCTGCCAATAGCTTCATAGTGCTGAGACTTAACCCCCTGTGCCACCAGGGAGGACCCCCCTTTCACTTTAAATATAAAGAAATTAAAGCCTGGAGAGGGGAAATTATTTGACTAAAGCCCAACTGACTGCAGAAATAATAATACTTGTGGACAGAGGAGGAGGGGGAGGAGGAGAGCACAACAACCTAGTGTTTGAATTATCCTAAACAGTTCATACTGGTGATTTTCTTAGTTGTTTCTTAACTCTATACTTACTCTACAGTCTTGTCTGCATCAGGGCTTTGGAAGCCTGCAAACTACATTTCCCAAACTTCCTTGCCAGCTTTGTCATTGGGAAGCACTAATAGAATATTGGAAAATTGGAGCAAGGAAGAAGTCATTGTCATTTTTTTAATGAATTAAATATCTGGCCCAAGTGGCAGCAGCAGCAGGCCAGGGATGGGGACCACAGGGCACTGTGCCGGGCTGGTCAGCGACAACACCACCGTGGACTTACTGGGTTTCTGCAGCTGCAGCCTCAGACAGGGCGCTGGTGGTGGCCCCAGTGGTAGGAGCAGCAGTGACACTCTGGCAGCCCATGCGACAGAGCTCACAAGCTCTGAGCAGCCCATTTCCCCTTCGGCTCCCCTTGCCGCAGAGGTGGGGTTTTCCTGCAGTTACAGATCTTTCTGAGTAACATTGTCCTTCCTGGTTTTTTTTTCCACTAGCCATTCTAACACATTTGTAACCAGCCTTTTGTAGTAAATCTTTTATAGAGCATGCCCATGGAGTTTATTGTGGATTCTTACAAAGCATTGTCATAGAAACCTACAAAATGTGAGCTATTAGAACTGTATTTCTACACTACAGATGAGAAAACTGAGAGGCTCAGAGACACTAAGGGACTGGCGCAACGTCTCACAGCCAGGTCACAGAGCAGGCACCTAAACAATGTTTTTAAGTCTAACCTTGAGAGCAACTCAAAGCAAGGACTGATCTCAGTGGGGACTTCTCTTTACAGCGCTTTCTCCAGCACCCTTGCTTTCTTGCCTCTTGACCTAAGCCTCATGATGATGTCATTTCCTCCATTTAAAACTTTATAGGGACTGGTATGTCTTTTAACAGCAAAGTAGCTAAGGGCCTGATGCTGTTGGCAGAAGCAAGGAGGTTACCTCCAGTGAAAGCTTGAGGGAGAAGGAAGGAGTGGGGTGAACAAACCCAGGATTATTACACAGCAGATGGCGCCCCTATCCTATCAGGACAGCACGGAGGGCCTGATGGACCTGACTGGGCGTGGGGGTCAACTGGAGGCCTGAGGATTGAATGAACTGATTCCATGAGCGACCACAACGGGCCCGGCTTACTGGGAGCACTCAACAAGTGATAACTAAGAAAAAAAAAGGAGGCACGAGATGCCGCAGGATCTACCAAGATCAAGAAGAGCAAGGTCAGCCCCAGAGCGTCTGCCTGTCAGCAGGAAGGGGCTGGGACAGGTGCACATCCCACCTGGGAGGGGTTACATCTGGTAGTGAGAAGCTGGCACAGGTGTGCTGAGGGGCGCTCCAGGAACAGGAGGGGTCAGCTGGGCTCCCAGCGCTGAGCAGACGCTTACAAAAGGGTGAAGGAGTGGCATGCGGGAGGGAAGCACTTCACCAGGCGGAGAAACTATAATCAGAGGTATCTTCTGGTTCAAGTCTATAAACTATCAGGGCAATTTAAAAAAAATAAATAACTCTTCCCTCTCCCTTGCAAATGCCTGAGAGAAGCTTCTGTGTGCCCAATGGCTCAAGTGCCACAGAGACGAACTCAGGGAGAAACTTGGCTTTCCCACATCCTTTCCAAACATTCTCCATCTTTCCTCGAGGACTGTCCCCTTGCCCCAGGTGTCCCAAAAGCCAGGTCCCAGGACTCAGTGATTATAGTGACTCTGCAGGGCAGTCTCCCCTTCCTCTTGTCAAGGTCATAGGTCCCGACCTATTCCTTGAGGTCCCTGCTTTCGGACGAGATTACTATTTCGATACTCACTTGAAGTAAGATGACAGTGGTTTGTTGCAGTAAGTGAAAATGTCCCCCTCTCTAAGAGCATTTATATTTGAACACTGGCCTTCGGCACTTCATTCGAAGGAACGAGTCATGTGGCAGGTCCAATGACATGACCGAACTTCTATCAGTTGAAAATGTGTTTGGCTGTGACAGAAAACCACACTGCGGTTGCTTCACAAGTAAGGGTGTTTATTTGTTCCAGGATTGTGCACCCACACACACAGTGCTACTATTTCTGTCTAAGGCTAGTAGGGCCGCCCCGTAGCATCACTACCCGCCAAGGCTGCTCCTGCGTTCCTGCTGCCTGCCCACAGTGGCGGGGTGGCTGCTGCTCCTCCAGGCAACACGAGACCAAGGAAAGACCGGAAGGCGGTGAGGGGCCCAGAGGCAGTGGGGTTACATCCGATTGGCCAGCACTGGGCACAGGGCAAGTCGGGAGGTGAGTTTTGATTTCTTTTTAACAGATGGGCAGAGTGACACTCAAAACCAAAATCCAGGTTGTGTTCGGAAAGGAGAAAAGATGGAGAGTTGGCAACTGCAGTGTCTCACAAAATGGGCACCCGCTGGCCCTGGGAGCGCTAGAGGGCATTTCTTCCCACTCTTTTTGTTGATAGAAAAGGCAGGGATCGAAGTATAGAGAGGGCAGGGAGAGCTGAGCTGAGCCAGGCCAAGCGCCCAGGACTCTGACTCTACATGTTACACCCTGCTCTGCGCCATTTCTTACCTTCCTGCATTCGGGGTGTGCTTGAAAACAAATGGGGAATGCCGCCATTTCCCCCACTGCCATCCACTCTTCCCATTGCATGCAATATCCTCTTACTTCCCCTCTGGCACATTTAGAAGGGCTTCATTTTGCCTTTTATTTTTTTACTGTTTCAGTCATTCTTGAAATGTATGATTCAGTGCCATTAAGTACATCTCCATCCGGTGCAACCATCCATCACCACACCCCATTTTACCTTCGTGTCAATCTTTTGTTGGTTTTTCTCAAGTGTGGGGTTCAAAGATGGGGATTTCAAATAAAGGGAGTGTAATTATAATTTATTCCAAAATACAAAGTATTTTTATTTTTCAGTGGCTAACAACTCAGAGACACGTTTATTTTCTGCCTGGAAACATACAGTTTCTTATCTGGATTATTTATCCTTCTCCAGTAAGTGTTGCTACATGTTACTCCCTTACAGAGAAAGGCAGCATCAGGTCTATGAGCTGCTCCATCTTTTATTCAAGGGCATCAATATCAATCCCTTGTGTTTGTACTCAGATTCAACAAATAAATTATTTCCTTTGAATGACCCCAGGGCCATTTTGTGATTTTGGACAGATGAACATGCCTCTGGGTTCCTAATCCGTTTCGAATTGGAGCATAACCAGAACAATGAGGAGAAATTTGGGGAAGTAAAGGTAGCCCCCAGCCCACAGACAACCTTCCTTGGAAAAAACCCCACAGAGTCTCACAGGCAGAAAATGGAGTCCTGTAACTTCAGTAGACAGTGGAACTCTAGAGGGAGACAACTGGTGCAATTTCCATCTCTTGAAACATTTAAAATGTATCTGATCAAAGCAGGAGAAAATTAACCACAGTGTAGGAAGCTGGCAGGGGGACGGACAAGATGACCTAATTTGCCTTTCCCATTACTAATTTCAGTAGGAGTCATCTCTGGGAATTCCACACTGAAATTCCAAGGCAAGAGCACCACAATGGGATTCCGATGGCAGTGAGAATGACAATCAGGACTTGTGATTTTTGAAGCCTCTGCTGTTGCCTCCATTGGGGTTTAGCATGGCACTACATTCTCCTCAGATAGATACATTGGGCCCCATTTTTATCTACATAATAACTATGGAGAGATTTTTCCCTTTGGGTTTCAAAGAGCATGAATTCGGTCTATCAAAGTTGGGGCTATGCAGTGAATTCATTACTTGCTGAAATAAAAATCAACACAAATATGTCTTTGCCTTAAGAAAAAAAAAACCCACACCACTTAGTTGCTTTACTAACCTCTGGATTCAATTAATTTTTAACATAGAAGTAAAGTTCCTTTTTATTTTTTTTTCCTTTCAAGCCAGACATTTATTTTTAACAAGGGATGAAATCATCTGAGAACAAAACGGGACATCTGTTCCTTTATATCTGTTTATTTTAAGTACTTAAATCTGAGTTTGATTTCACACAATTTTGACATTGTTGCTTCATTAATAATCCTTACGTAATTGCGACCCCGAGATTGCAGCATTCACTTCTCATTAGTGTGGAGTCTGATAGGAAAGCCAGGGTTGCGCTGGAATGGGAGAGGCTTCCATGCTCAAAGCTAGTCTGAGTGCTGACCTCAGTAACAGCGGGAAACCTCCCCAGAAGGTGCAAAGAGGCGGCTTTTGACGGGACCAGCCTAAGCAAGTGGTGGCCCGGATCTGCTGCGTTCTGTCTGCACGCCCCATCTTGCAGGGGTGGCTGCGTGGGAAACCTAGTGCAGGGAAACAAAGAATGGCTTGCAAAATGCTGCAGTGAAAACACACACACACACACACACACACACACACACACACACACACACATGACAATGGTAGACGAGAGCAAAGTTGTCACTTCACCCACCAGGTCCACCAACCTGTCTCAAGGGCACAGACGCCAGGCCAAGCCTCTGGGGGGGCAGGCGAAGTGCATCAGGCAGAGGGAGGGAGTGAGAGGGCTTCACAAAATGCGCCTCGATGGTCTCAGTGGGCCCAGCAGATGGGGTGGCCTGGTACCACTGGCTGAGAACCAAGTTGCGGGACTCAGAAAGAGGATTTTGTTGACTCATTTATAGTTCAAAGATTTAAAGAGCTCTAGACCAGATGCTGGACATACATTAGTAAATAGATGATCTTGCCCCTTTCGAGGGTTAACAGATCAGGGTGCAACGAGAGAGAACAACAGAGAGACCTAAGTGAGACTAAGGTGTCTTAGGTGGATACTCATTGAGGTAGGAGGTAAGTTGAAACCTGAAGGAGGAGAAGGGGCTGAATAAGCCAAGAAGAAAGGAGAGAGAAATCAAGATAGATGAAGTGTCCTCCTGGGAAGGCCAGAAGGGAAGAAGACTGGCTTGCTGGAGGAAAGGCCAGCATGAGAGGGATGGGGAAGGAGAGGAGGGAGAAGGTGGAAAACCAGATGGGGAATCATGCCTGGTGTTGGAGGCTGAGGGAGGTCTTTGGATTTAACTGTGAGCACAAGGGAAGTTACTGGGAGTTTCACGAAGCAGCAATTCGGTTTACGTATTTAAAAGTCATGCTGGTTATGTGGGGTCTGGATTGTAAGGAGCAAAAGTTGAAGCCAGGAGATTAACTTCATGAGCTATTGTGGTCCAGGTGCGGGTGGCATGGAAAGGCTGGGAAGGGGTTGGACTGGGGAAATCCTCAGGGTGAGGTCAGCAGAGGATGTTGACGGATTGGATGTGGGGAGTGAAGAGGGAGGGGGGACCAGGAAGATACTGAAGGCTTCTGGCTCTAGCCTCTGGGTGAGTGGTGGTGCTATTTACAGAGATGGGACTGGGCAGGGAACCAGGCTGTGGGGGAAAGGCTAGGGGTGGGGGGGTCAAGTATTCCATTTGGGATCAACTAGCTTTGAGAAGTCAAACTGACAGTTGAATATTTGAGTCTGGAATTCCTAGGAGAGGTCTGGCTTGGAGATATAAATTTGGAGTTGTTGACAAGTAGATGGCTTTTAAAACCAAGGCAATGAATGATGCTACTTTGATTTTGAATTAAAGTGGGTAAGTGTTGTACTGTCTGGAGGATCTCCAGGGAAAAGAGAAAGGTACTATATTTACTTCACAATATTTTTTGCAATATTTTAAAGTAAATTATAGGGGGAAATTATAAACATGATTACAACCCTAAATTCTTTAATTTTCAAAAGATTAAGGCATCTTCCTAGTTAAGTACGATCTTAGGACATGGCATTTACGGCTATCAACTCACTGCCAGATTCTTGGTCCATGCCCGCAACTGTTCACTTGCAGTCATCTTTTAATCCACATAAAAAGTCTGTGAATAAGGTCTGATCGGCCCATTTTACCAAGGAAGACATAAAAACTCAGAGAGAGTCAGTAAGCTCTCCCAAACCAGATAGCTATGGCCTTGTGGAGCCAGAACCCGAACCCAACTCTCTAAAGTTTCCCCTTTATCTTTCCTTAGCAGACAGAAAGGCCTAGCGCCCCATATCCACAGAAGGCATATGATTCTTTTCCCCCTCTGAACCTGACCCGTGACTTGGTCTTTTCATCTTAGGGAATTTTCTCTAGCGATTAGTGGTTGCCATGATTCACACTCTTTGCTGAGGGCAGAGGACTGTGCTTTCCTTCAGCCAGGGTATGGTGGGCCACTCTTGGAAGGTTTTGGGGTGCAGGAGGAACCTGCAGTTCACCTAGGAACCCACTTATAGGTTTGAAAAGTCCATTTTCATTCAGTCCTAGGCTTCCCACCACATCAGGGACGGGGCAAGGAATGGCCTTTTCCTGGAGCTTGTCAGGCAGGTAACAACTGAATGGGGTTCCTGATGGCAGTGACAGGAAGAACAAGGGGTGTCACCGTTGGGCTTTCCAACATCAAATCAATGCTTCCTCCTCACAAGCTGCCTTCCCCAGCCCAGCTTCCAATAAATCACGATGAGGGAAGCTCTGGGTGGGGGCAGTAGATATAGCTGCACTGTCAGTTCTACTCTCCCCAGAAAAGGTGTCCTCAGCTTACTCCCACTATCACCCTTCTTGTAGATTCTGTAGAATGTAGGTGTAGAGAGGCCTCTAGCATTCAAAGGAGCTTTATATATACCTGAGAACCTGTGTGTGTGTGGGTGGTGGGGGAGGCTCCAACCTCTTTCCTTGCTTTATTTTTCTTCATAAAATTTATCACTACCAGCTACAAATATATTCATTTATTATCTGTCTCTCTGTTAGAAGTGAAGCTTCATGACAACAGATTCTTTGCTGATGAATCATTCTTCACACCTACAAGAATGTCTAGTACATTGTAGACACTTAATATCTATTTGTTGAATTAATAATTGATTCAAACAATCATAGAGTCACAGACATCTAAATATTGAGGAGTAAGTTAAAAATAGTCCACAACAGATTTCTGTTCATTGTCCCCAACAGAGCACCCAAATACTTTCTTGTCCCACAAGCCTCAACAACAGAAAGAAATGAATGGTGAAAGAAAACAAGGAAGGAAGGGAGGGAGAGAGGGAGGGAGGGAAAAGGGAAGGGAGAGAGGGGAGAAATAGTGGAGCCAGTGAATACAGAGAACATCAGAGTATACTAGGGTGAGCCCCATTCAGAGCAAAATGGAGACCCCAAACTGGTTTTTTAAGGCTTTGCTGGGACAAGAGAGGGTTGCATTCTTCTAAAACCCCAAGCCTCAAGGAACTGTAGCTTTTGATCAACTTATTCCAGGCTGGCTGAGAGGTCTGGGGAGGACATTCAGGCACTCTGAAATACAGCGATAATCAAGAGAAAGAGGGAGTCTTAAATTGAGGATGGAGAGCAATATACTCAGGTTAATGGAAGCACTAGCAATATTAAATGAAATTGCTCTACCACTTCTTCGTAAGACGGCACTGGGGAGCCTGCTCTTTGCATAAGCAGGGAGGATCCTGGGATTTAGCAGGAGGGCAGAGGAGTTGGGAATCAGTCATGCAGCAACCATCACTGTTCATGGGAGCCCAGCTCGCAGCCCCTGGGCGCACCTGCCGCATATTTACTCAGGCCCACGCAGGAGCCAGGCAAATTTGGGCAGGATTTCAGGGGAGCCTGGAGCCAGGGGAGCCTACTTTAGTCCAATTAAATGAAGCAGTATCAGGTGGAAAGTAATTCTGAGTATTCACCATTATAGGGAGTTTTGTGTTTAAACCCCTCTATGGACCTTCTTTTAATGAAGAACTAAACTGCGGGGTCTGGAGGTGGGCAGGCGGAATTGCTCCACCTGGCAGAGCTGAATCTCTCCCTGGGAAGGAAGACAAGGGCTTGAAAAGCTTCCTAAGGGCTGCATCTTCTGGTTCCCCTGGGTACGCCCACCTGGGCCCCAGGCCAGCTCTGTAGATATGTCACTTCCGCTTTGTAAAGCTCATGGGCAAATCTCACCAGGCGTAGGGGTGCTAAGAAGCTGTATTCCAATGATTATCAGATCCAGTGGTCTGAAATCATCGGGGGTCTTCTTTCCGCTTCCTGCCTTTCTTTCTTCCCCTATGTTGGTCTTTCGAGGCAGCAGAGCCAAAGTAGTGAAGATGAGCTAACGGGGTTGGAGACAATCAAGGGTCTTATATAACTGCGTTAGGGAAAAGCAAGTCCACAGCGTAGGTAATAAATGAAAGAGGAAGGTGCAGTTCGTGAGTTCACATAGCACAGAGGTTGAGCTGCTTTTAGACTGTTGAAGACACTGATCGGAGAAATCTCTCTATCCGTAGATATTTACAGAGGACTTACGGTGAACCAAGCCTTGTGCTACATCCAGGGGAACAGGCAGAGGAGAGGGCCGACGCGGGAAGCACAAGAGAGGATTTTGCTCCTTATATGGTTTCTGACAACAGCGCTCTGAAGATACCTGTAGAGCGAAAGAGACAAGGCATGAATATACAAAGTGATATAACCAAGCCCTTTCACTGCACAAACAACACTCAGACCTTTATTTCAGCCCTACTTTGCCTCTCCTGCACCAGTCTTCTGGGCATGGGGGAGCATGCCATCCTGCTTACCCCAGGACCGTCCATGCTGCGGGGAGTGGGACGCCCAGACACAGGGGTGTTGTTGGCCAGTTTTTCATCTTCACCAGGCACAGGTGATTCTAAAAAATGGCAAAGATGAAACACTCCCCCTCTATGCCCTGAAAATCTTTTGTTGGCTTAAGCCAAATGATTGCCATATTACTGTTGGGGCTAATATATACCTTTACATATGTGAGTTTTTATTGCTTATTAATGCTGGAAGCTAATTCAGAAATCTCAGCTGCACAGTCTCTGATACAGGTACATAGACGTATTTATGTATTTATGTTCCTTTTAGAATCAATTCTTGCAGATAATGGTCCTTTGAGTTCACTTTGGGTGCAAGTTATGCCTTCAACTTCTGTGATAGGAATATCCCTTCATTCAACAGTAGATGCAGAAGTTAGAAATGGTGCACTATTGCCCTTATAAAGCCTCAATTCTGTTATTTTATGAGAACTTTCAGAACTTTGTTTTAAAAATTCAAGACCGTTATACAGTGCAAACTGAGAGGTGCAATATTTCTGCTTAATAAGAGTGCATTTTTGTGCACACATGAAATATTTTGCTGATTCTAAATAATATCCTTAAATTGAGATTTCTTCTTCTAAGTTGCTAATTGTTAGTTTCAAAACTAAGGAACAAATAGAGATAATTGTTACTGAGTTGTACCTGCTGATTCCTGAAAATTGCTGTGTGCTGAGGCATCAAGGAGAGGTGTCAAATCATGACTGACTCTGCATATTGAGTCTACCAGGAAGTCACTGCTTTCAGGAGACTCCAGAGATTGTCCTGGCAGGACTAGGGCTGAGCTCATGGCCTCCTGTAGCTTGGTTGATGGAGTTATCTCATTTTCTTATGCTGAGGGAATTTGGGGTCCTCTGTAATCTCACCTTTTCTCTGCCTTTTTCCTCCCTGACTTCTACTCTAGAACTTCCAAAGTTATCCTATCTCATATTCTCACAAACTTTTTTTTTGAAAATTCAGCGTTGACTTTTTTCCTTTTAAGCCTGCTACTTGTTTTAGCCTATTTCCACTTCTAGATTTCTGTTTGGCCCAACCCTAATTTTTTTTATATCAACACAGGTAGTCTACCTAGGAAAGAGTACAGACAGGAACGCTGAAGGAACTGCCCTCCCTCTCCCCAAATTAGAAAACTGATCAAAACAATTGCTTGAGAAGTCCTCTTACTTAAGGACTGAAAAATATGAATCACTGTCAAGGGATTTGTCAAAAGAATTAAAAGAAGACATGTGGGACCCATTTCTAAAATAAGAAAGCATTGTTACCCTGGAAATAATCCAGGGAAAACATAGAACTGGGAATTTCAATATTTTGCAAGAAAATGGAACAAACCTTAAGAGAGAAAGTCTCAGTGAGTAAGACAACAGGATAAGACATAGAGTGTTCATGAAAAACTGGGCTTGCCAATATTATAGTTTGAGGATAAGAAAATGAGGCACTTCAAAGCACATCTATGTTTTCATTTTTTGTTACCAAATCAATATCTAAACTAGAAAAAGGTTTACTATTGGGAATTTGAAAGTGACTAAAAAACCCACATATAGGTGACACTGCCTCAGCCCCAGGCAGAAAGTTTCCAGCACAGCGCCAATAGGATCTCTCTCATTGATGTTCTTTCTGGAAAGGGAATCAAATAGCCTATTACTAGATGAGGGAGTTCAGGTTTCAGAGCGATCTGTGTGATGGAGACTGTGTGTGGGAGGATTATCAGAGTCTCTCTGATCAACAGTTTCCAGGCTCTGCACCCTGAGGCAGCGAGAGTGTGAATTCGGGGAGCTGACAGAGTAGAGGCTCGGGTTGAGGATATGACTCCTCAGAGTCCAGCTGGCAGGGCACCTCCAAGAGAAGAGTGTGTTCAGAAGAGGTTTCTGGGACAGAAGAGTCTGACAAAAAGTTGGAGGTTGTTAAACCAGAGAAAGAGCAGCCTCAGGTATAACACAGGGGTCCTCTTCCTATTCCAAAAGGGCTGACTTATGGGGTGGGGGCTGTAGTGGGTTAAACTGGGCTCTGTCCTCTCCTGTTCGAACCTTGAAGACCTGACCCCTGGTACTTCAGAATATGCACAGAGGGGTTAGGACTTGCTCAGAAATAGGGTCAGTGCAGATGTATTAATTAAGGTGAGGTCAAACAGGAGTAGGGTGAGTCCCTAATGCAATATGACTGGTGTTATTTTAAAGGAGGAATTTTGGAGACAGAGCTGCACAAGGTGGAATGCCAGGTAAAGATTACGGCAGAGATCGACAAGCCATGGAAAGCCAGAGGCAGTCACCGAGACATCAGAAGTGAAGGGCAAGAGAGGTAGCAGTTTCTCTCTCAGTCCTTAGAAGGAACCAAACTTGCTGACATTTTACTTGCAAACTGCCAGCCTCCAGAACTGTGAGACAATACATTTCTGTTGTTTACCCCACCCTGTTTGTGGTACTTTGTTCTGACAGTCCCAGGAAACCACACAGGGGCTGAGGTCATTTGGTGGCAGACATGACTCCAGAGTGACTAGCTGGGCGTGCCAGGCCCTCTCAACACAGCTGCAAAAGGAGACTTTCCTGACACATCAGAATGCCCATGAGTGACAGAGTGGCCTTTGGTGGAGGGCGCTTTCTAGCTGTGAGGATATTTAAGCAGAGATCAGATGACTACCTGCCTGGATTATCTAGGAGAAATTCCTACCTTGGGAGCAAGGTGGGAGAAGGTCCACCCCTGGTGTTTACAACACCAGAAGAATTCATTGACCTAAAAAATTAACTTAAAGTTTGAAATTGGGAATTTTTCTTTTGTTCGGAAGGATAGATCCCAAGAAGCCTAAAAAAAATTAGTAAATTATAATTCCTCACAAGAAAAAGTGCAATTATTAATGAGGGAGATATTTTAAGAACTCAGTAGGCAGGAAGTACATGAAGAACAGTGAAGCTGAAAATAATGGGAATTGAATTACATTAAAGATATATTTATATGTTGAGGCTGCAAAACAGGGAGGCTGAATACGGGGATCACATGGAGGGGTTGAAAGCGTGGAGTTTCCAGTCTGGCAGTTTCTTGCCTGCCTCTCTGGATGCTCTGTGGCTCTGGCCTAACTGTTCAGTGTCTCTGAGCAAGTTTCCTCATCTGAGTGGGGGGCCATGTATCCTGGCTCCCGTGTCGTGAGATAACTCATGAAAATTGTGGGCCACATAGTAAGGATTCAGGAAGAGATTACCATTCTTATATAATTGCTGTCCCTGGGGCCAAAACAGAAAGCTGATTCCTCCCATCCAACCCTCCGCCACACGCACACATGTGCTTGCAGAACAGAAATCAAAGTTTTAAATGAAAGTTTTTTGTTAGTTTCCATGACATAAGTATTGATTTTTCCTGCTGAATGCGAAAGTTTCACTTGCAGGAATTATATCAAGGTTTAATGATTGGAATTTATGCTTTGCTCCCTCCTGCGCATACACTGAAGTGGAAGGGAGATGAGTTTGAATGGGCGACCAGATCAGTGGAAAGTTCTGAAGGCTGGCCCATGCTTCAGACCTTGGTCTGATGTGTGGTCATGTAAACTTCTCTCACTGTTGGTCTCTTCATCTGAAACATGGAATCAGCCTCGCCTCACCTGCTTTATCAGGGTGGTGGGATGGCCGGATGGGAGTCGGCTTGGCTAAAGTGTTAGGCAGAGGGCAGTGTACACAGAGCGTGTGAGTGATCATCCCATCCTCCTAGCTTTGGGGTGGTGACTACAGGTGCTCACTCTGCCCTCTAGTATAAATGCCCTGAGTACTAGGGGAAGCAAGACTATTTATCCTGATAGAGCCAGTCAAAAGGAGGAGTAATGCATGAAATTAAGGTAGATGAGGCTTTAACGAAAGAAAAAACTTCTGCTCAGCAGGATCTTTTAGATAATGAAGTGGTCTCTAAGGAAACTTGAGGAATCTCCACGTGGGAAGAAAGACCGAAGTGGGAGCACTTCGAAATACATGTAATTCAGAGCTTCAGCTTCGCCTCAGTCTCCCCAACTTCTCCTTCCGCTTTTAACTTCATGCTTTTCCCGAGTATGTTCTTTGATCTGAGGTACTCCTTATTTGAGGCTGTGACGCGCTCCTGGCGTCCTTTAAATCATGTTTGCGCTATCTGGTGAGAGAACAGTGTCTAAGAAGGCCCCCTGCCGTCGCTCTCCTTGGTCCGCCCTCACTGCTCTCCTGCGCCCCCTCCCCCCTATCGCCCCAAGTGCAGCGGGCACCGCAGCCTGGCTGACCCTCCCGCCTGTGTCAGCCTCCTCATTAGGCATGCTCCAAAGCAGGCTGGTGTCAGAGCCCGCTGCTGCATCAGAATGCAGGGCATGCCTCGGGCTCCTGGGAAGCTGCACATTCCGCATGAAATATGAAGGCAACAGCGAGCCCAGGGGAGACCCGGGGTGAATTTAGTGGAACAGCAGCAAAGGTGGCTATTGGGGGAGGTGGGCTCTGCAGGGTCAGGGAGAAGATGTGGGCACCCATCACATATTTTAAAGGCCGTGTGGGGAGGGATGCAGGAGAGGGGCACCTGGTTTATGTATCCTCTTGACTGCTCCTGACATGACTCCCCGTTACATTCTTTCTGCATATGCTCACAGCGTAGCCCTGATTATGGTGATGTGCCCTTTTGAGACAGTCAGCCGGCTCCTTCTCCTGCTGTGCTCATCACTGATTCTTGAGTTTCTCTTTTGGGACAAACTGAAATCATAAGATCAGTCCACGTGGATTTCGAAGTACCTGACAGTAAGAAGCATAATGAAAGTAATGATTGTCCAGCAGGTCCTGGGGGAGGCTTGTCGCACACCACCTTGAGCCTGCAGAGGCAAGTGTGCTTAGCAAGCAGTGGCCTCAGAGACCTCTTCTCCCTGGTCTCCCAGGTCTTCCAGCTCCTAGGCAAGGCTCCCTGCAGGGGTTCTAGGCAGCCATTCTGAGATGAGGCGAACACTATTCCTCTCCACCATAGCACCACCACCACCACGTGTCTTGGATCTGTTATCGTGTGACGTGTCTGCACCTCTCTGATCAAACGCGTCTGCGCCAGCGCAGTGGGTCTGTGTGCCCCCGACACCGGAACCGTGAAGCAGAGACGCCATGCTATGTATTGGTATAAATACAGGAACCAGCACGTAGTACGTAGTCGATAAATACTGAATAAATTACAGTCCCTCCCACCCCATGTTGCTCTAAAAATGAAAACTACAAGTTATGTTACCAGCAAAATGGGTTTATTTGGCAACAGCATAGGAATTGCAATTCGGGAAATGCAGGCTATGGCCGACCCAAGGCAAATTCTGAGAAGCAAAAGGGAGAGACTTGCTTTCATAAATGAAAATGGGTAGAAAAGTACATTTCTTCTTGTTTGGAAGTGTAAAGTTGTGCTCCTTACCCTGGGGCATGGAATCATGAGGTCTAGAGCATGCACCGAAAAGCCAGTAATAATGCATGAGAGCTCCCTCTACAGGCCTTCCCGACTACTACAATTTCAGTTGAGGTTTCCTCTATTAATCATTTATTAATTCTGACACCCGTCACACATCCACGTCATCAAGAAACACAATCTGCTGGTCCTTCCAAATGCAGAAATTTTGAGTAGTCCCTTTTTTGCCTCTAACTTAAAGCCACAGTGCCCATTACAGTACCCTCAAATAGGACACAGAATGGATTTCATTTCACACCATTGCTTAGAGAATATTCATCTTTTGATAAGAGAACAAATAATCTCAAATACATATATGTGTATACATATATGTGTACATTTGTATATGTGTATACATATGTGTGTATACATGTGCATATATGTGTATGTTTGTGTGTGTACATATATATATATATATATATATATAGAGAGAGAGAGAGAGAGAGAGAGAGAGAGAGAGCTCCAACCGAAGCTCTAATCCAGAATGTCTCAGTTTCTTAGTTACATAAAAAAAAAATGTGTTATTTACTTGCTAAGGTACTATTAGAAGAGGGTTTCTGTCACTTAAACCAAAGGTGATCTGACTGCAACTTTGGTTTTGTGTTTGCTCTTTCTACTTTCGAAGCTATTCACGCTAAAAACTTACTCTCTTTACACTTTATGCATGCGAATCTTCTAAATAGTTATTTTCACTAAGTAGTCATCTCACCCATCCCTTTCGTTCCCTTTAAGTAAAACTGTGATAAAGTCACGCATTTGAGGCAGATGTATCGTTCCATACAAAGAATCTAGAGAGAGGGAATTCTTCGAATTCCCTGATAACAGACGTAACTGTTTCCACTGGTGACAGATTCTCACATCCCTGGGACACACAGCGCACCCCCCACAGCCCACACTGACCCTGCAGCAGACCTACGAAGGGCGCCCTACTGGGACAACTCTCGATTGTTTGCAGTTTATCCCACAGAAACGGGATTTGTCTCCCAGTTAGACAGGAGATGTCCAGAAAGCAAAGGAGAAAGAAGACAGGCACTCCTTGGATGTCTGCATGTGACTCTGTGCAGCCATAGCTCTGCACAATCTGTGAATATTTAACTTCCCTTGTCCGCAGTTGGGGACACAGCTCCGAGCTATTCCATGGCCACTTGTTCATGGACTGACCTGTTAAGTGACACAACAGGTCTTTCTGACGCAAGCACCCGGGCTTTTTCCCCTCCCCCCTCCCCCCATTTTGGCTCCTGGGGCCATGTTTTGATATGCTTTGCACAGTGCAGACCACTCAGCACATGCTGGCCACGCTGTAAGTCCAACCGTGACAGCACTGTGTTTAGCACCGTTTCATACTAACCTAATGAGGAGGGAATGTTACACACCACCCCCTCCGCGGTGTGAGAGAATTGCTTGACGTGGAGATGCACAGAAACAAGAGAAGTGTGGAGTCCAATTTCCTTCCTCTGTGGCCCACCCAGCCTCTGGGATTGAGAGCACAGCCCAGGAAGGCGATCTGTTCCTGGACAGGCAGGGATGCCTCTGGCTGGGTGTCAGCCACTGACCCACCTCAGTTTTGTTCTGCAGGTGTTGGAAAGAGGATGCAGCCATTCCCAGCCCCCACTGGGGAAGGGTGGAAAGCACTGTGCTGTGCATGGGCGAGTGTGCACATGTGTGTATGTGTGGTCCTTGGAGCGAGGGCCATGCAGGGGCCAGTCTGCAAAACAACATTAGGAAACTGAAACATTTTCCACCGAGAAACAGAATTACCGCCTGCGGAATGCTTACCCAGCCCGAAAGTGAGCAGCCGCCCCTCCTTTTCATTAGTTAAACAAAGAGGGTTATTTTTCAAACGAAAACTTTCAGTGTGGAAAACAATCTAATTCCCGGGGCCTTTTGAGAAGCAAGATTCTCAGTCCTCCAATAAACATGTCCTTGGGGACACCCAGCTGCAAAGAAACAGGCAGGTATCCTGATCAAATGGAAGGGCAGGCCTGGCTGGGCCGGGGCCAGAACACAGTCCCAGGTAGGAAGGGCGGCAGAGGGAATGAACCATGGCCTGGGAAGCTTCAGCTATTCGGCTAGGGAGAAAAAAAGTGAAAATAAAAATATTTTCTGTATGTCCATTAAATGATCCTCTTTCTTCTTCCAAGTCAATGAACTCCCTGTGGTTGGAAAATAATCTGCAGACTCAAGACTTGCTTGATTCAATGGGGCGTGTTTTGCTTTATTGAACTCTTAGCCATCAGGTTTCTCTCAAACACAAACTGGCTTCCACTCACGGACCCATGGGGCGGTAATAGCACAAGTTTCTCTTGAGGTGCCCTCCTCATGAAAGCTCCTAGGTACTTGCGTTTGTTTAAGAACAGCTAAGGATAGAGGTCAAATTCTAGTTCTATCCCTTAAAAACAGCATACACTTATTCTTCAGGCCTCAACTTGCCCCTCTGCAAAGGGCAGAGCACCACTGAGTCATCAGGAAGAGTCAGTGAGAACATGCTTAAAGTGAGCCTTGGTAAAGTGTCTGGACCTTAAAAGAGCTCACTGCTCTTGTGAACGTTATGAGGATGTTAAAGGGCCTTGACATGTGATCATTTTTAAATTTATAAATACTATTCTTTGAGGTTTCTTCTTTCTCTATCTCACTCATGGAGAGTGTGATGTTTAAAAAAATAAAAACAGGCACCAAATAGTTTCTCTTCAAATTGAAGCTTCCTTCTCTAATCAGTCCGTGAACATTTTGGGGAGCGCTCTATTTAACTTGGCTGGCCCCTGGTTTTGCCGTGAGTAATATGTTGGGCTTAATTTCAAACTCCACACAGCCAAGATCACTGGATACTTGAGCTTCCCCAAGCTGAGTTGATACAGCTGCTCTGCCCCTGGTCACTGGTGAGCTGTCCCTGTGGATTTCTTCCAAAGGTTCTTAACACTGACAGGTCAAGGTGCATGGGCCAGCCATTATGATATGGGACCAGGGCTCCTGCAGAGAAGGTGCCCAAGTGAGATTAGACCTGAGGAGCAATGAGACTTTACACCAGACCTGGGGTGCAAGAGAAAGTTAAGACAGAAAGGGGAGGTCAGAGCTTGTGGAGAGGTGGGGGCTCCCAGGAACTCCCGGGGAATATGGGGTCACTTGGCGGGCATCATTGCTCCTCGGAAGGGCATGAGGAAGGTGAGAAGAAATCAGCCTGATCATGAAGTTACCCCAGTGATAAAGAAGGAAATTCACCCTCCTCACACCAAAATTTTTGAGACCAGTTAGTTCAGATGATGGATACTTGCTTTAAAAAGGATTTAGTGGAGCTTTCTTTAAACACAGACTTCATTTCCAGTGGAACTGAATGAACTAAATTTAATTTAGACATTTTTTTTTTTCCCCAGGAACTTAGCTCTGGCGTGAAACAGGCTTGCCTGGGGCCACTTGAGAGCACATTCTGCGAGACAACAATGCTGATGGACAAATAGAGGAGAGTGTTAATTTTGAGGCCAATCTAACGTCAGTGACAGGCAGGCTGGTAAACAGATTGAAGAAGCTAATGACTATTTAGTGCTTTCTTTCCAGGCTAGCAAATGTCTCTTTGGCTTCTGAGGTAGCAACACCCTTACCTTAAAAGGTTTGGATTGATGATCTGGGCCTAATAAAAGCCCCGTCCCAAGTCTGTTGGGAAACCCAAGCATTTCAAAAGTGAAAAATAATGAAGATGTTCTAGGAGCAATATGATTATGAGTATACATTATAAATGATAATTACAATTAATCATATTAGCCTTCATTGTCTCCCAACACTATAACTTAACAGTGGTTGATTCATTTTCCTCTTGTGCTTTTGAAGAAAAATTCGCCCCAAACTACAAAATTTCCCCTTTGATTTCTCTTTTCTGAGGATAAGCATAGGATGAGGGGAGGATATGAAATTTGAACATTATACAAATAGGATGGTGGTGCTCTGTGAATTCTAGAACATTTCAATTACTGTGGCCTCTGAATGAGGCACCTGAGCAGCTCATCTGGTTACATCAATACTGACAAAATGCACTTATGCCCCCACAGACCATCCACAGTAAGGCATTCCCTGACCCTTCTGCTAGCTAAATCAGGCTCCTTCTTTATTCTCTCTCAATATCCCTTCATCTTTGTCCCAAACACTAATCATGGTTTTAAATTGTTTCTTTGTTTATTGGTGTTTGACTCCTCCACTAGGCACCAGCCCAACAGGAGAGGGGGCAGGTCTTTTTTGTTCACCATCCCATGATGAGCACCTAGCAAGTTATCTGGCATGTAGAAAGAGCCAGTAAGCAATTGCTGAATGAAAGAAAGTGAGTTATATGACTAGAAAAAGCATGCCCAGTAGAACACAGCTCTCCTCCTTTCACCAACAAAATATTTGTGATTTTCTCAAGTACACAAAGGTCACAGGGATTTTCCACATCCCAAGTCCAGTAGCTTCCTTGGTTCTCACTCGTCAGCTGCCCTGAAAAGACTGAAACAATTAGCTCTCCCTCACTGGAAACCCTGATTTCTTGGCTCCTACGACTCTACACACTCCTGTCTCCCCTGTGCTTGCTGACCCCTTTCTCCTCTTACTGCTAGAGCTCCTCTTGGAGCTCTCAACCGCTCCAGACTCAGCCTGGTCATCTGCTACTTCCTCCTCTTGGGAACTTCAGCCTTCAGCTTTATGTTGGTGCCTACAAGACTACATTTCTAGACTTGAACTGCTCATTCTTTCTTCTTGGGCACCAGCTTAGAAAACTTTTTCTCAACGTTGTTTCTCATGTTTACCAGATATTCAAGATAACAAAATACTGAAAATATTCAGTGTCTTCTCATTGCCTGTGACTCATATGTTGTGAGAGTCCAGGCCTTCCCATCTTTCAAATTTCCCACTTTTTTCCAGTACTCTTCTCCACTTTATCCAAGTGATTATTTCCATGTTTCCTTTGTGCCCAACATGCCTTTTTCGTCATTTGTACTGCCTACATCCTACCTTTCCTTCAAGGAAAGAAGTAAGTATTTCCTTCTCAAAAACTTCTACTTTAGAATTATCCTTTATCTTTTAGAAAAAGACTAACAAATAAATCCTTGGAAAAACTGAACTAGATAAAAGGGGAGTTGGCATAAATTATCATTATATAACGTACATATAAATATTACGAGGATATTATCAATAACTTTATTTTAGTGAATTTGAAAATGCAAATGAAAGGGACAAAATCCCAGATGTAAATGCAAAAAGACTGGTCTGAGAAGAAAGAGATAATTTGAATGGTCATAAATTTATTAAATTTAGTATATACACAGACCTAATTTAAAATTCCCACTAAGAAATCTTGAGACTCAAATGGTTTAAGTGGAAAATTTTTGTAAACATCTGATGAAATAATATATTGAAATTTTATACATACTCTTTCAGGGAATAGAAAAAAGAAGAAACATCTTACTGATTTTATGAGACTAGCATAATCTTGATACTGAAACTTGTCAAGGATATTATAGAAGAAGAACATAGCTATAGAACTCCTAAGCAAATATTACTAAATTAAATCTATAGCTATGTATTAAAATTCAAATAACATGACAAGGAGAAATCTATTCCAGTAATGCAAGGTTGGTTTAATGCTTAAAAAATTAAACAATATAGTTCAGTGCAGTTACAGAATAAAGAAAAACCATATGACTATCTCCATAGATGATTTAAAAGCATTTGATAAAACTCAGTTCTTATTCATGATTAATAAATAGTGATCATTAAAAAGAACTGGAAGGGAATTCCTCCATCTGTAAAGGGTGAAACTAATGAACTTACAACTAATCTTAAAACAGGAAAGCATCAACCTGAGGCCAAAAACAAGACAAAGATGTTCACTCTTACTACTTCTATCTAACATTGTACTAAAAGTTCTAGCCAGAATAATTAGATAAGAAAATTTAAAACTTAAGGATTAGTATATACACAGACCTAATGCTATTTGTGGACATGATTGTGTACATAGAATCTACAGATGAGTTATTAAAATGAATAAGTAAATTTATCTAGACTAGTGAATAAAAGGTAAACATAAAAAAATCAATATTTTTCTTGCTGTACTTACAATAAATATTTGAAAACACTACTTTTGGTTTGATATAAATTACAATGCCATTTTGAATGCTAAGTACTTTTGTAGAAATGAATCTAGCAAAATATGCCCCTGTCTTATGGATAAAAATTATAGACACTGCAAAGAATAGTTTTTAAAGACTCAAATAAATGAAATGTAAATCCATGTAAATTGGTTTGGAAGATGCACTTTTGTAAAACTTCATGCTCTGTGCAACATCATTCAAAATCCGAGCAGATTTTCTCCATCCTTTCTTCCCTTCCTTCTTTTTACTGTCTTTCCATTTTTCTTTGTGAAACTTAAAAGGTAATTCTAAAATTTATATGGAAATTCATAGGGTGAAAAAAACAGACAAGACAAATTTGAAGAAGTAAGTTGGATGGCTTGCATTATCAAATATCAAAATTTATTATAAAGTAATAATAATTAACACAGTGTGACACTGGCATACATAGAGACAAATAGACCCATGGAATAGAGTTGAGAATCCAGAAACAGAGCTGCATGTAAATTGTGTGATTAACAACAAAGGCATCGTTGTACACAGTATACAAAGATTTTAAATAAATGGTTGTGTTAATTGGATTTCCAAAGGGGAAAAAATTGCTTTGACCTCTATCTCATAACATATGCAAAAATCAATTACAGATGGATCATAAACAAGTGTAAAAAGCTAAACAATAAAGCTTCTAGAGAGTAATGTGTGAGGAATACCTTCAACATATTGGCGTAGGTAAATTTAAACAAGACATAACACTTACTAGCCTTAAACAAAAGTTTGATAAATTGGTGATCTTATTAAAATTAAGAACATTTTCCAATGAGCAAAAAGAAAAGGAAAAAAAAGAAAACCATACATTAAGAGAATTAAAAGATAAGTTATAGAGAAGATATTTCCAAAGACTTATATCCAGATACTTAGAGACTTCTTATACAAGACACACAAGTACATTAAATATGGAAAATAGTTGGCTGTCTCTTCACAAAAAAAAAATCTAAATTAGTAACAAAGTTATGAAAAAATGCAAAATTAAAATCACAAGTCAACATTAGCCATTTATCCACTAAATAGCTAGAATTTAAGTTAAATTGACACTGCTCAGTACTGGTGTCAATGTGAAGCAACAGAAATTCTAAAATACTGTTAGCTGGACTGCCATCAGGTATAAGTGCTTTAGAAAGCCTTTCTGTAATGTCATCTAAAACAAAACATATGCATATGCTCTGACACAAGAATTTTTAGTTATATATCCATAGAAAGGTGTATATAAGTGTTCTAAAAGACTTGCAGAAGAGTTCAAAGCAGTGTTATTTTTACCAGATAATGGCAGGAAACAGCTCAAATGTCTATTGATATTAGAATAGTATAAATCATTATGTATTCAGACAATGGAATACTATACACCAGTGAAAATGAACAAACCACCACTGCATGCAACACATGATAAAAAGTTATAAATGTAATGTTGAATGAAAGAGGGAGAAATAAAAAAATTTTTGACTCTATCTGACCTTCCAAAACAAGCACAACTAATCTATGTTGGTAAATGTGGGAAAAGAGGTCACACCTGGTAGCGTTAGGGTAATGGCAGTGTTCCAGGGCTGCATCCGAATGGTGGTCATAAGGGTGTGTTCAGCTGAAGAAATCATCAAACTGTACACTAATGAGAGGTATTTAAGTTAGACCTCACTTTGCAAAACATGCCAAGACAACAAAAGCAAAACCCTGCCCCGTAGGAGCTGCATATATTCGAACTCCACAGTCACCTTTGCAGGTTGCTTATGTATTTGTAGTTCTGGCACAGTCTCCATCGCTTCTGTTGACATGGAGCTATCACTTTCCTTTATTTTCCCCTTTGCTTTTGATCTGATCTTGATATAATCATCCTATTTCTTTGTCTAGGTGCTTTATCCTTGGAACTATTTCTTCATTTTTCTGCATTAATATTTCACTAATAAAGTTCCATTTCAAGTTAGATGTGTTTCTTCCATAATTTTTGTTAATGGCCTTGCTTTAAATATATTTAAATATTTGCTCCTTCCTTAAATTTTTCCTGCTTTGCCTAATGATTTTTATGTTCTTGTTATCTATAATTTCAGAAATACCATTGGATTGTTTGTTTGGCCACCATTTCCTCTCTTAAACTCCACAACCTCATCGCTACTTCTCTGTTCGATAGGGTCAATTTGTGGAGAACAAGTAGAATAAGAGAATCTCTTTCTCATCCTTGACCCACCCCCCAGCTCCAGCAGTAAAGAGCCAGGTGATCTGACATGCAATGGGAGGGGTGGGGCCCGTGTGTGTGTGTGTGTGTGTGTGTGTCTGTGTCTGTGTGTGTGTGTGTGTGTGTGTGTGTGTGTGTGTGTTTGTAGACTGAAAAATGATAACCACAGCAAGTGGTTCCCCTTCACCCAAGCAATTTAAGAGATTACTTTCCTTACAGATTTAGCAAAGAAGCCGCCTGACCCAAGTCCATTTATGGAACTATTTGGCCTCGCTTTCATTTTTTCTTTTTCGGAATAAATCCTCTCGTCCTCTACTGGAGACACTGAAGAAACAGGGGAGTTTGTATTTTTTAATCCATGTGAAGGTTTTGGCCAAGAAATTTTCAAACACTGGAATAAATTTTTAATTTGGACTTTGATATCCAGACAAGCCCAGCTCATGTTCTCTTGGGTCTCCTTCCCAAACACCAGACTTCAAACAGACACGGCTCGCCGTCTTAGCAGAGGCAGCAAAAGCGCGCCAGGCCAGCCGTGCTGGCAGCCGTCAGCGGAGACCCTGCACATTCGGCCTGTCTGGGCTGGCCCTGGTCTGCTCCTTCACCCTGGAAAGCAACAGATCTCATTCTGTAGACCTAAAGCAAAGCTCCTAAGAGGAAAATGAATGAGCAGATCGTCCATCAGGACAGGAGATGCTGGGAACATTGTATTTCCACAGGGGGGCCTTGCCCGGAACTTTTCCAGGGTTGCACGATTCATATCTCTTAGGGAAATGGACAAATAAATGCTAGTTTGTTTGGCCTTGTTATTCGCTTCTTATTCTTTCAGTTTACTACTTTGCCTTTTAGAGCATGGGTTGTGGAGGAAATAGATGTGTTTCTTACAGATGAGACCCCAGAGAACCCTTGGTTTAACTCTAAGTTTAACTTCCTGAAATTTGACAGAATAGAGAATGGGAAGGAGGAAAAAGAGAAACATTTTCTGGGACAACTACAGAAGAAGCTCATTTCCTTTTGGAGCCCGAGAAGAGAGGCTATTAGTAATTGAAACTTAATACCCAGAGTCCCTTGGAAAAGTGACCACCCTGGGGCTTCCTGTTAATTGTCACCTGAAATAACCAATTGTGGAAATGGCATGGGGGCCTGAAGCAGAGGAATGCGGTTTGGGGGATGTCTAGCCCACTCATGTCCCATAACAAAATACAAATGATTTAACAGCAATTCTGAAACAGTTCTCAGAATAAATCATTTCCATTCCCTCCATTGCAATCACTTACTATGATTGCCTTGAGACCCATTTGGGGAGTTGGCTTTTGGTCACCCAGCCTCTGGGATAATTCCCCTAGTTACCTATGAGGATAAATTGCAGTTCTGACCTAATTTACTACTCTTCCCTCTGGCTAAGAGGCAAGTACTCACTATACTTTGGGAAGTCTAGAAGCTAAAGGTGATGAGAATAATTGTGAAATCTTTCCAAGAATCCCCCACCCCCTTCCACCTCCATCTGGTGGTGTTGATGCTTAAAAAGCTGAGCGCACACATGTGGAGCTTTGGCTAGGCCAGCCTACTTTGTCTACTGAGCCAAGTACCTGGTTAGGACCAGTCTTGCCCTCTGTTCATTTCTCCTACCTTCTCCTGTCTTTCTCTCATCCCTTTAGAATGAATGATGTTCAGAACCTCTCTCCTTTTTACGGTGATGCCAAGCTCCTGTGTGCACTCATTCAATCCAGATGTGCCAACCTCCATGAACTGTGTTTCTAGTGTGAGTCAGTCACGTGGTCCTCCACAGCATGCTGGTTATGTCTGTATACCAGTTTGTCTGTCTGCTATGGAGTGAAAATATCTAGAAAGACAGACCTGGTGCCTTGGCATCGTTGTATCCTCACTACCTGCCAGAAAGGGTGAACAATAGGAAGAAGTCTTGGTTTAGCAATCCAGTTCTCTGGATTTGCTTGCAGACTGATAAAATGCAGAGATACAATGCTTCAAGGGAAGCTTCCTGGAAAATCTGTATTGACTGATTGAAGTAATGTCGGTTTACAACACTGTATCTCATTCAGAAGTATAGGATCCTACCTCTTCACCACACCATGCCCACCACCAAAGCACCCAGCGTTCTCTCTGTTCCAAGTTGGAAACTCTAATGTGAATGCCAGCAATATTGGTAAGGTCAGGATGGCTACCCAAGATCTGCCGATATTATGCCTTTTCCTCGTTTGATAAACAGACTTAGCCCTGCTTCTTGTTAGCCCACACCAGGGGGCTACCCTGGGCAGAGCATGTGTCTTAGCTCCCTGTGGCTCTTTGATCATCATTCTATTATGACCAGATCATCATTCCCCAAGACCAGGTCTTGCCATTCTCCTATTTAAGATACTCACTTCTGGGCCCCATCTGACAGTCAAGATTCTCCAGTGTTGCCAATGGCCCCACCCAACTCTCCAAAGTCCGGAGCTTGCTCAGGACTCCGGAGGACAATCTTCTTGTTCTACATAACCTGTGTAGTCCTACCTTGAGTTTTGGCTTCTCTGCCAGTTGGTATTCATCTATTATTTCACAGCCCGTAAGGTATTATTTCAAGAAGCCTTCTTAAGAGGCTACCATCCAACCAATCTTTCTCCTCCTTTGCATTCCTTCCTTGCTTGGGGACCCCATCTGTACCACACCCTCACTCTCCTCCTCTTCCTCATTCATTCTTATTGTCAGTGTATATTTAGCAAGTCCTATTGAACGCTAGGTCCACAAGTTTTAAGTGCAGAGTTGAGTTTCAAATCCAGGTTTAGGCTGATGTCACTAATACATGGGATATAGAGAAACCAAACACAGGGTCCAAGACAAACATTAAGACCAATGTTTGAAAGCTGCTGTAATCTAAGGCTTTCAGAGGGGGAGAGAGGGGTGAAAACAGGTTGGGGGAGGAGCAACTGAACTATAGTGGAGGACTGTGGGTGCTATGGTGGTTGGAGAGTTGCAGTGACCAAACCGAAGGGGAGAAGGCCTACATTGTCAAAAAATTAACAGCAGTATAAAACCATCATACTTCACTAAACATTAATGATGATGATGATTGTGATAATAATAAAACAACAACAACAACCCCCCAAACAAATCCAGGTCTAAATAACCAGAGAGCACAGTTCTCAATCACAACACCACTTTGTACCACCTGCGATCAGGGGAAGTTCGGCATTCTTTGGCTCTCACATTCACTGCCCCTGTCAGTGAGAGTGACAGTGGCCACAGAAGCAGGAGTCTGGTCAGTGGGGCTGCAGCCACCAGGGTATCTTCTCAACAGCTTCCATTGACCACTTTTGAAATGAGTTAGCTCTTAGGGCCAGGAGATGCCAGTCTTGGAGAGCAGGACAGCCACTCACCTTTAAAAAGGGCACCCTGGGGCCTCCCTGGTGGCGCAGCAGTTGAGCGCTGCGCTGTGGAGCTGTCGGCAGCGGCGACACAAGTTCGATGCCTGGCCGGGGAGATTCCCACATGGTGTAAAAGACCTCTCCTGCCTCGCCCGCTGCTCCCCTCAGCAGTGTATTTCTGATCTGCCTGTTCTGTTCCCCACTCTGTCTCTGGTGAACCTTCTCGCTGCCCCACGCCTCTGGCCTGTACCCCAGCTTGTATGCATAAATAAATAAGTCTTTAAAAAAATAAATAAAAAGGGTACCCTGATATGGGGGGTGGGCAGAAAGAGAAACCAGGGCTTCCTTACACACCATGTGGAGAAACTCAAGCTGGTGTATGTTTGTTTCAGGGTTGGAAAGAAGAGAAATGAGCAAGGGAGATGGAGGCAGAGGTGACGAGGAGAGACCACGGCCAAGGCACAGTAGCTGGACCCAGAAGGGACCTGGATTTGGCCGCAGGAGCCTGCCCTGCCTCCCTTTTATGGAGGTGTCGGCCTGATCCCTAGCTAGCTGGGCCTGCGGAGAAGGAATCTCTGGACATGGGCCTGAGGTTTGAGTTCACTCGTAGAGGCTTGGAGTTCACTCGGCAGAAAGCAAGAGGTTATTTGTTTTATGGTAATGATCTCCATGAGGTCCGAGCTCAGGGCCCTGGTCGGCACGCCACGCGGCAGGTCTTCCTCTGGGTGCGAGAGGATTTCCTTGGTTTGGTGGGATTCATTTGTTTTTTAAACGAGGCTGTTTATTTTCTCTTCTTTTAATGTTATGATTTTTTTTTACCAGACTCACAAGGAGGATACATAATGTACAGCCGAATCTGCAATCTCCTATTTTGTCAGCTGCTTGTGTTGATTAAAACTTCAATAAAGATCCTGTGATAAAACAGAGCTATGTTCAAAGGATCTTGTTATGCTTTTAAAAGGCTGAGCTTGGCAGAAAAGACGTGGAGTATAGGTTTGCTACCTTCAAATCCCGGCCCCCCCCCACCCCGTCTTTCTCAGGTTAGAAAGGGGACAGTCTGGGGAGAAAGGCACAGTGGTTTCTAGTACTTGAGGGAGAGTTAGAGAGCACATGTTTAACCCAAGCTCAAATAATAAGCAAGGCCCTCTTTAAATGACATGGAAATTGTTTATCAAACTGGTGTTAAATGTGCGACCCAATTGCCCTCTCCAGGCATTGTTTGACTGACAGCTTCTCTCTGCAAGAGGCCTCAGCTTGCCTTTGGGGGAGAGGAGCAGAGCCACGGGCAAAGCAAGGTCACAGAACTCCAGGAATTCCATACCCAGCGATTCACCCAACTCGCCCGTAATGATCAATTCTAGCAAGATTCCACTGAACTGCCAGTAACACACTGCTTTAGAGACCAGGGATCATTCAGGGGTCCCTCAAGAGAGGTGTCAGCGGGGCCCACCTGCTCCCCACTCCATGCACCCCCCCCACCCCGGCCCCGCTTCATTCCCGACAGCTCATTTCTGGCAGCCGCTGAAGTCTCTCAACTCTTATTCTGAAAGAGGTGGAGAAAAGACTGTGCGTGAAAATCAGGCTAGCCAAAGTCGCTGACTTTATGCAAAGCAGGCAAGTGCAGTCAAAACACTTACAGCAATCAATTCAAGTTGTTGGGTAAAGTTTTTTCCATGTCCCATACATTATTGAACAGTTAATTTCGTCTTTGTGCCTGCAAGACATTCCAGCTCTCAGATGACAGCTTTATCCATTAAGGAGCGCTCGGTGACAGCCGTACAGTGAGAGCTTCGCCAGCCCTGCCTGCCAGGAGGCCAGCCTGCATCACCACCGAGAAATCCTGGGACACATCAACATCTTAATCAATATGCGAGAGTCAATTACCGGGGAAGCAAGGACTTAAGCAGGAGCTGATGATGAGGTTCACGTGCAAATGGGCTTGATCGATAGGCAGCTGACTCTCACACGTGGGTTCACATCAGTCCTCCCCCAGCCCCCGGGTCCCCCACTGGCCAACCAACCACACCCTCTCCCAGCATCATTTCCAACCTGCCAATCTCTTGCTTTACTGAAGTTTCTTTGACTCATATCCTTGATGGATGTGTTGGGAACAGAGCAGATAGGGTTGAGGGAGGAACCAAAGCCAGATCCTCACTGAATACACAAGCCAGGTTCTTACCATCGGCTACGTGGGGTCCAGAGTTCTTCCACAGGTACCTCCAAGGAGACAACGAAGATAGCCCATCTAACTGAGAAGGGGCCCCTGCTAGGGCCCACTCAGTAAGTTCCTGATCCTCTCTCACCCAGATGATGGCAGTAACTTCGCAGCTGATCTCTGATCTGCTCCTGTGTCACGCTTCCAGTCTCCCCTTCACTGGCCATCAGATCTGGCTGCATATGTCACATGTGTCCTCCCAGACTGTCAGTGTCTGTGTCTGCTTGGGTAATACAACCTAAAGTCCACTGAGTATCTTCAGGGCTCCCCTAAGGTACGGGTATCCACTCCCCAGTCTCATCATATTACTCGGCCCTACTTCCTTACACACCGACATGTCTTCTCACACCCTCCTGCACGGTCTGATCATTCTCTGCTGTTGTCATCTCTTATAGCGCCTGAAACCTTCTCTACATCCTCTCATCAGAAGCTAATGACCCTGCCATTATTGGTTTGAGACAATTGTGTTTGGATTCAACTTAGGTATTTGTTTTTTTTCATTAGATTATCTGCTCCACAAGAACAGACACTATGTTGGTCAGGACTACCAGGAACGTAGGTAGTTCTCAAAGTTGAGTTGATTAGTGAACAGTCTCTAAGGAAGCAACCATGATCACGGCTCTTTCCTTCATTACTGCAGATGTCGTCATCATCGGAAGCCAGGTTGTGGGTGGTCCTTTTGTCCTGCCCCTCTTGCCTCTCCTCAAACATTCCTTGTTGTCCTCTGCCAACCAGGCAGCAGAATTCAGTCCCTGTGGGAGTTCCCGTGAAAGAATCATTTGCACAGGTGTTTTGGAGAGCATTGCAGAATTTACTGGAAATGTGATAAGGCTCTACACAGAATCCATAGCAGACAGCTTAAATGCCCTTGGGTATTTCTGGTCTCTGTTGTCCCTCTTCGGTACCACCTCATGTTCCCTTCTCACACAGCCTCCATCCACCGGAGCACATGGCTCAGGGTCTTGTTCCTATCCTCAAGTTGTCACCCTACTTATTACACACCTGACTCCCACTCAATAGGTACTATCTCATGATCTTCTGTGAGAATTGAATGTTTTACATAACAACTAGCTGTCTATGCCTTCCTCTATTTTCTTCCCAATTGTTTCTTCAGGACCTCTAGTCTTGGGGCTGCACAGTAAGACACACTGAAGAACCACTGCAGAAACCAGGGATGAAAAGGGCTGGAGAAGGAAGACAACACCCCCTTCCTTTTAAGTGAGGAGGACCCTGAGTGGGCTCACTGGGGCCAGAGGAGTGAGATTCTAGATTCAGAAGGCCTGGAGTGTGGCTTGATGGATGGGGCTGTTCCCAGTGTCGTGGGAGCTTTCAGAAGGAGGGACAGTTGGCTTCAAGAGCCACAAAGGTATCTAGCAGGGTGCAGAGAGAACAGGCCAAGCTGGTTCCTTCTGACCACAGGATCTAGGAAGCCCAGCCATGATGCAGACTTTAAAAGGGAGAAGAAAGGAAGCGGAAGATTTTGCATTTGTTCCCTCTGCTGGAGGTCCAAAAAGCTGATAGACTCCTCACAAAAAGAATCCTTCTGTTTCTTGTAAGATTCAGAAGTTCGTGTGGACTTCTGGACAGTGCATGGCGTTCTTGTGCAGGGGGTAATGAAACCCAAGCCGCAGGAGGCACCTCTGCATAGAAATGCTCCTTGAATGTGGAGGAGGTCGGAGAGGAGTGTGTTAAGAAATGGAGGCCACTGTCTGTGATTATATACTGATTCTATGAAAGGTCTTTTCATGATGCTTTTATTTTATCGCCACTGCAGGCCTCTGACAAATGCATCATAACCAGCACTTCACAGTGTGAAAACAGAAACCAAAAAGGAGAATAGGTACAGTCAATACTAGCACCAGATGGCTTGCTGGTTGGGGAGTTAAAATTCTAACTGGGGTGTATAGGTGCATGCCAGATGGAGTAAGGACAGTTCCTTTTCCATGGTGGACATTCACACAACTTTATAAGGGCCCAAATAAAATTCAGATTGCTGGGTTGGTTGCACTTAAGCACGAGGCGCTAAGGTGGTGAGGGTGCTAAGCCGCTCTGTCTTCTTCCCTAGACTGAAAGTTCATTGAGGCTGGAGATGAGCTACTCACAGCAACTGCAATATAACACTGCCACCTGCCATTTATTAGATGCCAGACTCTATGCCAAGGGTTTTATATACATTATTCTATTCACTCTTCCCAATCACCTTAAAAGGGTAGGACTGCAATTCTTATTTTACACATGAGGAAAAAAATGGCGTGAGTAGTTAAATAAAATTTCCAAGTTCACACAGCTAATAATAACTGGAGAAACTTCAAATCCAGGTCTACTTGATTCATTCCTTGACCTAATATCCTTGCTTGGGGTAAAAGTCTGAAGACCTAAAAGAAATAATGTCTTAATGAAGTTTACTTTTCATAAAATGCAAATGTGGGCCTAGTGAAATTTTTATAAATATTGTAGCTGGAGTGACATCTACACGAATTTCAAACAAGAGCATTCAATTATTCATTCATTGTTCTTTGAGCAAACATTTATTGAGAGTATGCTCTAGGCCAGGGAGTGTGCCAAGCTCTGAGATATAGGTGTACAGGGCAAACTTGGTCATCTAGAAGCTCATTGCCAGTGGGCAGCTGATTCTTGAACCTTGGCTTTTGGTAGTCAGGAAAGAAAAAATTCAAGAACCATGGGAGCCCATTTGGGACACTTTCTGTAGCTGAGGTGGGCTAAGAGGAGGCTTCTCAATGACAGCATGTAGAAAGGCTGTTCTTTGTGCCCAAAGTCCTTATTTCATCATCATTTTGTATCAGCAATGCTTAAAGAGCCCCTTCTCTATACCAACCACACAGAGAATTCCTACGATTCCATGCCCACATGAGGTAACCAGGAACACAGGATGGGATAAACAAAGGCAATGGCATTTTATTTATACTTTCAGAGAATTTATCTCTCTGATTCTACAACCATGCTGTGAAGTGTATTTACCACCTTTCCTGAAGGCCTCTGACTTGGGAGGTGATTGAGGGATCCACCCCAAATTGAGGCATTGAGAGGTGAAGTTAGGGTAAGCATGGTAGCTGGGTGTGGACGGCAAGAGGGGTGGTGAACATAATCCCCAAATATGTTCTCAGTACAGATGGAGTCATGAGGAGTCAGCATCACACTGATGCTCTAAGAGTCCTGGAAAGAGCCTGGATGGGCTCACTCAAAGGCCAAGACAGAGTGTTCCTGCAAAGATTCTCTTTCAACACTTCCTACAGGAAACATTCACTACTTCTAAGAGAACAATATTCCGTTTCCTAGAAGGAGAAGAAAGAGGAGGAGGAGGAGGAGGCGAAGGAGGAGGAGGAGAAGAGATAAGAAAACTGAGACTTAAAAAAGCTAAGTGCCCAGCATTGCAGATAGTGGACTCCAAGCTGGGTCTTGAACCAAGGTCTTTCCATTCCAATAGCTATTTAATCTAAGTGAGTAATACAGCAAAGGGCTAGAGGACTGTAAAATAAGAGAGCCACAGAAACTGAAAAAGTAAAAAACATATATGTTTTCTTAGTGGCTATAGGAATTTTAATTTGGCTATGAGGTTTGATTTGGTGAAGAGTGAAGTGAGGAAGAAGGCAGCATTTTCTGAGGGCGTGGACCTGTGGATGCAATGGTCACAGTGGAGTCATGTGAATAGAAGTGGCTGCATTAGGGGTGCAGGAAGGTGGATGGGTAGGGCAGCATGACTTTTTTTGAGACAAGTTAATAATTGTGTTTGGAACACCAAGACAGCATAGGGAACTTGGACTTTGTCTTCTAGGGCAGTCTTTTCTACACTCACATGCTAGAGAATACGCACCCTCTAAGTTCTTGCACAAAATAGGGGGAATTCTGATCAAGAACTATCTGGGAAGCTCTGTATATCCAGTCACCCCCTTGGAAAGTCACACTGTAATTTTTAGCACATTGACAATTTGGGGCAACCTGGAAGAAAGAAACACACTTAGTTTCCTTCAAACCAATCACACCTATAAACACCTGATGGATCTTTCTAAGAAGCTTTCCTGCTCAACTGGCTTGACGACATCACTTTTCAGGGGTTCCCATAAGTATACTGCACTTTTTTGCAAGACATTCATCACCTCTGACTTTTATTCAATGTATATATTTTTCATTAGCCTGAAAACTCCATTAGTCTGTCTTCCATTCTCAGCACAGAGCAGATTCATACTTCTCCAGTGAGGAACTGTGTGTGGAATATTCCAGAACATACTTTGGGTAAGGCTGCCCTCATGGAGAACCACTAGATGTTGGGTCTAGCCCAATAGGGACAACAGAGTATTTTAACAAGATGGGGTCTCGGTAATGTTTATGATGGAAAAAGCTGAAGTGAGAGAAATTATGGTGTTAGGGAAATTAGTCTGGGAGAAGGATCATGGGACACTGGGGATAAACCAGGACTGGTGACTTCAAGAGATACTTCTTAGGAAGAACTAGTCAGACTCTACCTGTCTATCATGTAGTGTAGAGAGTTACATGTGGGCTTAGGAGAAGGGCAGATTAAGATCTGAATTGAAACTGATTACTTGTAATTCCACACTCAGAATTTTGACCAGTCACTTTTGGCCAGTCACTTCCCACCTCTGAGTTTGTACCTCACTTACATAAGGAGAGTAGTGGTAATAATAATAATATCTGCTTCATAGAATGGTGATGAGAGTTCAATGAAACTATGAAGCCAAATAAAGCCAAATAAATGACATGTAGGGATTTGTGATGTGTTCAATCCAATTAAATTTAGCTATTATTAATAGAGTGCAACTATTGCTAATATTAAGAAAAGTGGGACCATCAGAATGTTTCTGGTATTTCAGAATGATTCTGGAGAGTCAGAATGGGTAATTGGAAAGAGGAGAACATTGATTATAATGGAATTCTTGAAGAAAAGGGTTTATTTGGGACCATGCTGAGTTTGAGGGGAGGCCGCTATGTCGAAATGTCCCACATCCAGTGGGCAGACAGAACTGAAGCCCTAAGGAGAGATCATCAAGGGACACAGAGACTAGATTAGAAATCATGACTGAAAATGTGAGACTAGATAAGCAACTCTTAGCTGGAGAATGGGAAGAAAGAGCAGAGGACAGGGGGCTGCCTTGGGCACTACTTTATTTTGGAAACAGAACAAAAAGGAAAAAGTTGCCCTTGCTGCTACTCTGAGTTAATAATGTGGTTCTCAGTTGCTCTAGACAGTTGAGAAGCATCTCACCAGCTTGGTCCAAAAAAAGGCTGCCATGTGGGTAAAAGGCAAAAGGCTTGAGAGGTTCCACAGGAGATGTGGAAAGTTCCCATGGCAACTTCTTGTCAAAAATTCTCACCCCAGTTATTTTCCATTCCTGCCGAGACAGCCCAGTATCCCTCAGGTTATAATATAAATATTTTATGATGTACAGAGGGCTGAGATATCTTAACACTTTGACTGAAAATTCATTTTTTTAAAGTTAAATTCTGGACTTTCCACTTGCACAAATAAACTGTAGATTGGACAAATAAATGAAAGTGACATATTGCAACATTTTTTTGCAGAATTCCTCAGGGTTTCAAAGTCCTTAAAGTATTAATATCATCCCTTTCTTCATGAAGTTTAGAAGATCCATCATACAAGTTTAAAATTGGTAAGGACTAAGTATAGTGCCCAAAACACAACAGGTGTCCAATAAATGTCTTCTTCCCTTCTAATATGATGAAGGTTGAAAAATCTACATTCTCAGGGAGGTACTTCACCTGAGATAAACTTGATAAACTTCCAAGAGCAGAGATTAGGGGTAAAGAGAGAAGAAACTTGAGGAGAAGCAGGAGAGTAGAAAAAATATTCTGAAAGGTAACTAGAAGACTTTGTGATGGAGCAAAATCGCAGGAGCCCAGGGTAGAGAGAAGCCTGATGCCTCATGAACGGAATATAGCAGCTGATGCTAAGATGGGACCTTTCTGCTAATTATGCAGAAAGAGTTGAAGATCCTTTGCCAAGCCAAGTTTCTGGCAAAAACATCTGAGAGACCACGGAGTTCCAACTCTCTCTGTGGACATAGTCCCACCAAAAGAACAGGAAATGCACACGTGTAGGCATAGTGAAATTTAATAAATATTATTACATTGAAGATGTAGTAATTTTTACATTAATTTGATCCAAGAGCATTTCATCATTCATTCACTGCTGACTAAGGAGCCAATGACACGAGTCACATAAGCCCTGCTGTCACCATCTCCGTGCAGTGCTGTGGTGTCCCACTTCATCACCCCCTGACGCAGGAAATCAGGCAGCTTTGGGGAAACACAATTTCTGGTACCCAAAGAGAATTAAGCTCACTCAAAGCTTGTGTCCTCGCCTTGGTCTGCCTTCCATTTTATCAGAAAGAGTGGGTAACATGTGAGAAAAAAAAAAAGGCCCCGAAAGAATTGTCATCCTGAAAGAATGACATATTTGTCTGTTAAGTATAAATACGAACAGCCACGGAGATCCAGTCGTGTGGCGCTAGGTTTTCACTCCAGCAACATTCATCTATTGCCAGGAAACACTAGATTTAGTACCTGAGGGACTGGAGTTTCAAATACCTTATACTTTTTTTTAATACTCTGCCAAGAATTTAAATTGGTAAAAGCTGGGGACTGACAAAACTTGATCCCCAAGAGCTTTTCTGGCACTGGTTTATCAGAGAATATGGTGCCATTATTTTTATTATAATTATTATTTTTTTCTTTGGTGGGGTGAGAGCTCATTTATAACCCGACAACTTCTACTCCCAGATGTATTTTTCTTTAAAAAAAAAAAAAATCCCAATGCTTAACTAAACAGAGGCTTTGCCTTTTGTGGTGGCGTTAGAGGCTCACTGGACTTACATGCAAGGGAGCTGCAAGCCTTTTCATGTTTGTAGATGGGATCAGAGAGAGTTGAAAGAGAAAAGCTAATTTTAGGCTCCATCTTGCCACCAGCTTCCCACCACACACCCTCTCCTGAGTCCCTGCACCCCACCAGGCCCTTTCCCTTGGGAATCACCTAGCAGGGCTCTGCAAGGAAGGGCTGCTGTCCCCAGACAGAGATCTCCTCGGAAGAGCGGCCGAGGCCCGAGCGAGTCACAAAGCCTGAGTCTGAGCACTGGCACAAGGCTTTTTTTTTAGCAAAGTAACTTGGGACAACTTCCCCCTTCTTGGAGTTTTCATCTGTAAAATGATAATTTGATTTTCCACTGAGGGTTGTCGGGAGAATTAAATTAAACAAGATAAAGTATGTGAAAATGCTTGGCACTGGGAGTTTTTTAAACAACAACCTACAAAAGATGATTGCAGGGAAGGGGGGAGGAAGGGAGAGCACATGGTGGAGCAATGTGGATTTCTTTCCAAGGTTAGGCTCTTGACATAGACATTCGAGCTGAGAAAACAACTGCCACCACGGAGACCATAAAACAAGAAGATACTGTTTATGGTCCAACATCTTTACGGTCCCGCATTGCTCCCTGCAGCCATATTCCTCACTCCCTTCCATCCCCCCTCTGATTTTACCCACAAGCAATTTCCAGGGTCAGCTCACTGCTCTCCTGCCCCAGGCAGCGGCAGCATCAGCAGCCTGAGCTTCGCAAACATACCCAGCAGGTCCGATCCTGCTTGAAATGATTCGAGTTTTATTATACAATTAGATCAAGTCTCTTAGGTGTAGTAGCCCTCCTCATACTTAGAAGAATAGATTAGCCATTAGGACTTTGTATATTTTTCCCAGTAATTGACACCACATCCCATTTTCCTCACCAAAGGGAAAAAGAACCGCATAAAACAATCATGATTTGGGGGGCAGGAGGTGGGGGCCTAGGGGGCGCTCATAATAATGCAATCTGGGTCTTGGCCTTCATCTACTTTTCCTCTAACGCTTTGAATAGCTCCAGAAGACAGGCCGAGCAAGTCTCACTGGTTTTGTTTGGTTGTTGCTCTTCTTTAATTCCAGGGCCTCTCGGCTCACACTCCTAGAGCACACTACTAAGAATAAACGAGGCCTGGTTTCTGCCCCGATGAATGGCTGTTACCATGGGCCAGGAACTGGCATTCTTTTTTAAAGATTTATTTATTTGTGTGAACAAGAGCTGAGGTGTAGGCCAGAGGTGTGGTGACACAAGGGGTTAAGTCTCGGCACTATGAAGCGATCAGCAGCCGCTGCAGCACGAGTTCAATCCCTGGCCTGGGAGCGTCCCACCTGGCCCAGCCTGGCATTCTTGTAAGGCCCACAGAAACACGAGCAGGACTAACTGCCCCTGCTCTTTATTTATTCTTTTTTTCCCCAATTCTTCCTGGCTTTCCCAGGATAAGTATTACACAGTCTTTCCCTCAGCATCCTCTTTCTTATACCGGTCAGGGAAGGAGAAATGGGGGTCCCAACACCGGTGATTTGAGCCCCATTAGTACTTCAAGCTGGGAAAGGGAGAATAAAGTTAGGAAAGGGGAGAATAAAGCTCAAAGCCTAGAAGACAGTTCATGCCCAAGACACCCCAGCTCTCTTCTTGTCCCTTCCCTTCAAACACTGCAAAATTAGGTTTGGAATAAAACAGGAAGGAACTTGTCTTATTGAGGGATTTAAATAGGAAAAAATGCAATCACCTAAGTTGGCTTTGCCCATATTTGGTATTGCCCATGTTTGCACATGGGCCTTGTCTTTGCATCCCAGCCAAAAGCAGACACCTCAGGCCAGGCAGGCTACTCCACAGAGCAAACCAAACAGATGTTCTCAGTGGTCTGGTCAAACATTTGTTTCCTTTGGTCATGTCTTAGCAGCCGAGGCCCAGATTCCAGCTGCAAGGCCTGGTGGCACCAGCAGACACTTCTTATGTTCCACCCTTGCTGCAAAACATCTGCGAGCTACAGGCCCTTCCCAGATTGGCAACAATCTGCGTGCCAAAGCTTGGTGGGTCCCTTTAAGCTTCCACAACTGCCCGGAGGCCTGTCTGTGAGATGTCTGGGTGCAAACAGAGGCTAGAGCAGTCTGCAGAAAAAGGGCATCCTTGTTCCTTCTCCCACCCTTTCTTCCAAAACAGACCATCAGACACCTGGGCCTCATGGCACCAGGAATGTAGCACCAGGATCAGTAGACATGACATGCAAGGGAGTTCTCTTAGCTTGGAGCCATGTGTCCAAAGGGACTCTCAGGAGACACATCCGTCTGACTCCTCAGGGAGAGGCTGAGATGCCCATTTTCCAATATGTTCAATTAACCCTCTCAATCCTGCATCCAGAACTTTCTTTGGGTATCTTCAGAGCATATCAGGCTATGCTAGACTCTTCTAATGGCCAGGTGACCCAAGACTTAACTTCACTGGAAAGCAAACACTTTCCAAGGGAAAAAGACAAAGTCCTCCGGCTTTCAATTTGGTCCTGGGGCACTGTGGAAAATCACAAAATGGAAAGTGACTTTCTTTTTGGCCACAACTGGTGATGACTTGTGAACATGTCTCGTCTACCCAATTTGGCTTTAGCTGGAACCTACTGTTTCGAATAAAACTTGGGCCACTCTCCGCCCCCTAAACACCCTACCTCCAGGCGCCCCTGCCAAACCCTAAGAGACCCTCCCTTTTCATAAGTAGGAATTTGAAATGAAACTATAGTCATAACCCCTTTTGCTGTCTCTGAAAACATGCAGATTTAATTAATTTATTATTCTTACTTCTTACTTCTCAACACACAAATGTCCCTTCATTATTTTTTAAAATTTCGCTCATTGCTGCCCTCACTCTTCCTTCACTGTTATTAGTGGGGAGCCAAACAGAGCTGAGTGTTGGACCCACACACAGCCGGCACCTGGGGGTGATGCCTTGTGGTGCCACTTTCCCTCTGCAACCTTTGTTGGGTTGCCAGAAGAGAGCCAGCTGGGTCCCTCAGCCAACACAGGCCCCTAATTTAAGTTTAATAGTACAGCATTTTTTACTGCTTTTGGCCAGGGCTTTTTGAGAAAGGTTAAAATATGTGAAAAATACACACTAAAAAATCTGTTTAGAAAACAATTCCAGTCTAAGTGCTCCATGCTCTCAGCTTCTGGCCCCCTTTCCAGGAAAGCAGCTACAGCAACCAACAATTTAGCTCCATTTGGGGGGTGGGGGGTTTCCAGTTCCTTCCTATGGGATTTTTTTATTAGTTTTTTTTTTTAACTGTTTTTCTTTCCCTATGCTGGTTTACTGCCTTGTATCTATCTACCCCCAAGGACTTTAAAAACCTCAAGTAAGTATTATTGGATTTTTCTTAGTGTATTTTCTGACTTTTCGAGTGAGAGCGTGTGGTCGGGATCCATGTGTCTGTGTGACGGTGAGGGCGGAGGACTGTGTGCTAAAAGATGATGACCTTAAAGGGCTCAGGAAGTATCAACCGAGTCACCTGAGCGTTTGCTGAAAATGAATTGCCTGCTGTTTTCATTGTCACGCAAAGTACACAGGTTAAAGGTCAATACAAGCACACAGTAGGCATAGCACTAGTAGCCAGTGTACAAATACGGAATGGTAGAAGATTCCAAAAGATGTATTGAGGTTTTCCTCTGCGTATCAAAATTGGTGCTTCATGTAGCTTTTATCATTCGATCCTCACAACTGCACTATAAGGTTGAGGCTCTGAACTCCATGGAAGAAGAAACTTCCAAGGTCACAAGGATAGTGACTTTCTCTGATCACACGTGGAACAGGGTGGGATTCTAATCCAGTTCAGCCTGGCCATTTGGGAATAACTTAAACCAGGTGAAATTATGCATAAATCATGACCCTTCCTCCTCTAAAAGCACGTTGTATTGATGGGGAGCCATGAGCAAGTATCTGGACCTGTTACAAAAAAGCTCTTCATTGTAGAATTGTTGAATCAAAACACCTGAATGGTACCATTCATTTCTCTGGGTTTCTTTCTCCTCTTGGAAAAGAGCATGTTGGTCCTGATCAAAGAGGCCTCACAAGTCACTGGTGCTTTCCCACTCTCCCCCCGCCCCCGACTCCAAGCCCGCATGGTGTCCCCAGCAGACGTCACTAATAGATAACACATGGGACCTCAGGATCCTTCTCAACACAAAATTCTAGGCTGCTACTAAGGCTATTCCTGCTTCCTCCCCTGCTCTGCTCTCTGAGGCCGTGCGGCTGACAGCCGGATTCCCCAGCCTCCACTCATTTGTTTGCCTCTTTCATAATTTTTACTGTATCAGCAGTCTCCACCATCTCCATATATTTTACTTGATTGATTCACATTGATTCCTTTCTTTTTAACCAAAAAAAAAAAAGAAACCTTTTCCTAAGGAGAGTATCTATGAAATAAGGGATTTAATGGGGGTAGCATATGATTCTAATACTTTTTCAAAAGAAGCACCCAGTTATATAATCTTTATAAGTGTGTCCAGGAAGCACTCAGGTTCACCTTGGCATGATTTCCACCTTGACACTGGCATGGTGAAATATCTACAGATTTGGGGGTTACTACTAGCTCCATGACCTTGGATAAATCCTTTAACTTTCTGAGTCTCGGTTTCCTTTCTCATAAGACGGGAATAACATGACTTTCTTTGATTTCTGTCCAGAGGATTCAAATTCATTTAATGCAAAAATGCACACAAAGCTTAGTCTTTGGTACACAGTAGATGTCCAATAACGGCAGCCATTGTGACTCTCTAGAAGCGAACACACTGCATCGCTTGAGTTCCGATACCCAATCCTATTAGAGTATCTCCTCCCGTCACTGAAATACAAGCTAGATCGTGTCTGCTCAGATGCCTGGAAGCCCTGGGGTATAGCAGAACTGAGAGTACTGCAAGATGATCTTCTTCAGTGCAAATATTTACCCAGAGAAGGGAGATCTTTAAAGAATTTTGTTCTCCCTGTCATCTCAGGGGAGTGTGGCATCCCTGTCAGGAAAACATGGCCTCAGTGATAAGACTCCCTCAGAATTAGGGAGCCATCTTATTCTTCTGATAACGGTCATTCCTAGGGCGCAGCACACCTGATTACATACATAGTTTTTCTTTCCTGCCTTGTTTCTGCTATTTCTTCTGATGTTTTTCTTCTTCTGAGGGATAGGAAAAAAGAAACATATCCGTGAAACATGAAAATGCCTCTAAAGTTAGGAACTAGAGTAGAAATGACCACGTATCCTCTTCCTGCCCTGTGATCGCCACATGCCTGTGAAACTCCATCTTTATCCTCCAAGCCCAACTGAACTCACCTATTTTCTCAGTGGATTTTATGTTGATTCAAGGCAGCATGTGATACCGAAAAAGCCACCTTAGAGGATCCTGTCATCCCAATCTGTTTATGAAAAGTAGTGACAGTGTTAACACTGAATCCTCCCACATCCTCCTACATGTTTTAGTCTGAGAGAAAGATGTCTTTGTTTATTTACTTAAAGAAAGAAGGGGGGGGAAGCAAAAGGAGTGGCAAATCACATGTGTTTGAAAGATTTCAGTTTCCCTGGTGCTATCCTTCTGTGAACTGAGAAGGCTGGGTTGATTCTCTGGAGGAGGGAAAACTGGTGCAGTGTGTTTCCAAGCGGCGGGTGCTCTCTCCTCCTTCTCGCGCCCATATTTCTTTCTCTCTGGAGCCCCAACCAGCTGTCCTCAGCACCAAGGAGGGAGAAGCCGGAGCCCTCACGGATGGCTCTGGGACAAAATATAGGTCCGAGAGAGATTATTTCTGCCCTGCAGAAGGGAGGGAAATTCCTGATAAAAAGGCAAGAACCAAAATCACGCCTGGAATGTAGGGAATTCACAGACATGGCAAAGAAGATGAATAAAATGTCTGAAAAGGACACTGCAGGACGGGAAAGAACAAATCTCTCACTCTGATTTTGCTCTCTCTGAAGGAGCCTCCTCCTTACAGACAATGGTAACTACTCGGGCAGGATCGGGCTGCCTGGCTTGGTGACCATGAACTTAGACGCTCACATTGTATGTGTGTGCTTGTGTATGCAGAGCAATTAAAATGAAGACCGAAGACTGAACAAATCAATGTTTACAGATTCATAATAAGTTCCTTTCTGTATATTTATTTATTTTCTCTTTAGCCACTAAAGCAGCAACAGCAAACTTGCAGGGAGCAGTTGTTGCCAGAGGGTGAATCATGGCTATATTGATTTGATTATGTAAAAGCTCAGAGGAACCTAAAGCCAGATACAGAAATATCTCATAGCCCTGAACCCTATGGGACACACACTAGTAAAAAAGCAATCTTTATATTGTTCCTGATAAAAGCATCATTAGTTTCCTCATAGTGAAACCATTTCTCTGCTGATACAGTATATGGTTTTCTTTTTCTCTAGAATCCACTCAGACATAATTAACACTCAGTTACTAGACTTGAGGTTCCCTGGGGTAAGTCTTTCAAGTTGGGAGGGGGTTGGGGGCTAGAGATGGGAAGAAAGACTGAGAGAAGACAGAGAAGGGGAGGACACAGGAGGGGGAGGGAGGAGAGAAGGGATAGGAGAGGGCGAGAGAGTGAGGAGAGGGTACAGTATTGAATAGATCCATCTTGGCCTTTCCGAGCACCCCCCCACTTGCCCATACCTCACAGTGAGAGGAGAGTCAGCGCGGTGGCGCCCTCTGCTGCTGCAACTTGTCATCCCTGCCGCCAAGCAAATCTGACCACCCCTCTCTTCGCCCCTTGGTCTTTGCTTCTCCACCCCTTTCAGCGATGGAGAACTGGACCGACACCTCTACAGAGAGACAAATGCTCACATTTGTGCCCACAACTGATGCTAAAACTGCAGCCGCAACAACATTCTCTGTTTCCTTTTCCCCCTCTGCTTGTAAGCAGTTACTCCTTGAAAAGTCCTTGTATAAACAGTTTCTGGGGACAGAAGGACTAGGCTTGAATAAGATCCTAAAATTTGAAAGATTTGAATAAATGGAAACTGGAGGATTTCCCAAGGTCCCTAGTTTATGCCCAGATAGCTAATGCCTGTGAGCCATGAGGGGAAGTGCTAGTTGCCGACAGGGATGGGCTGTGGGGGATGGAGGGGCAGGCGGCGTACCAGGGGACTCCGTGGTCCTCTCCAAAGGTGCCTTAGCTTATGAAAGAGAAGGCGAAATTGCCAAGTGTACTGTCCTTCCTACGGACTTCTGCACAGCTAATGACCCTTTCAGAAAAAACGTTTTGATTTTGGAATTCTCTAGTTTTCCTCTCAGCTTCACTTCCCTTTGGTTCAAGGAGAAGAGTGATCAAAATTCTTCATAGGCAGGGAGGAGCAGGTATTCCTGAGACAAAATGAACCCAGATGTGGATATGAACTCACTAAACTGGCAGAAACCAAGTCACTGCAGAGCTTTATTCGAGCCCCTCCCAAGTGTATCAACAAGCCTCCGGGTGCGTGCACACACACATGCATGCACACAGTGGGTATAAAAACACAAATGCATAAACACTTTCACACACAAGCAGAACCACATGTGCACAGACTTCCAAACACATATACCCACATGTCTTAATGTAATCCCATATGGACTGCATCTTATAACCTCAGCCTCACCTTCACCTGCCTACCTCCTCTCTTCCCCCAAAGCTGGTGCTTTCATAAGACTTAGAAAATCTCCTCTGAGTATCTCTGTCCCTCCCAGGAACCACTGCTCAGCCAGAAAAGTCTCATGTTCTCACCAGCACCAGATCCTTGCATGTTCATTCGTTTAGGCAGATCACAGGGGATTACAATTAAAACTTCTGGAAAAACCTAAGGGGCAAAGCTCTGAGGTCAGGTAGGCTTAGTGATTGAGAGCACAGATTCTGAACCAGCTGGCATGGGTGAGGCCCATCTCTATCATGGGCTAGCTCTGTATCTCTATTTCCATATCTCAGTTTCCATAATAATGATACCTGCCTCGTGCACTTGTTTTGATGTTGAAATGAGTTCATATTCAGAATCAGCTTAGGACAGTGCATGACATAATGACTACTATATAAATGTTTGCCAAATAAATGTGCAGAATTCAGGCTGGCTGTGTTATTATTTTGAGTAATCCTGGGTTATCACAAGTAAATCATGAGTAATTCCTCTTCCCCTATCTCTCAATAAGCACAGGGAGGGAAAGAACAGAAAGAAATGATGACCAAGTGGACACATTTTTCAAACTTTCTATCTTAAGGATCCTTTTCCTGTATCTCATTGGTTATCTCTTAATTATACGTTATAATAGCATCATAATCTGCTCCAAGGCACTTTGGACAACAGTTCCCTCATCTGTAAAATCTCAGATCATTTCTAAAAGTCTTTACTACAGATTATTTTAAAACCAGACAGAGGTAGTTTTTAAACCACATTTTAAACACCTGTTTTCACCTCTTCCTTTGATTTCCCTCTTTAAAAAAAAAAAAAATGGAGTTGACAAAAAACAGCACTCTTGCCTGCTTTAGATCCCCTTTCTGAAATGGCAGAAAGTGCGGTGCTGGGGGTGATAAGTTGACCCATGAGCTTTAAACCACCAATGTCAGCATTAGGAACAAAATGAGGCAGAGATGCGGTGGTCTTAGTGGGAAGCCTGGTCATTTAGCATCTCTACAAAATGGCTTTCTTTAAATACCTGTTCAACGTGCATGTGGGAGAATAGGCAACAGGAGGTGAGGACAGTGAATAAAGTGCATGCTTCTCCTTTGCTCTCTGAATAGAAACTAAAGTTTGGCAGACAACCCGACCTGCCTGCCCTCCTGTGAGGTCAAAATGACATGCAACTATTGTGAAGCCACAGCCCATTTTAAGCAATATTCCTTTTAAATATCCCAACCATACATACACTGCTGATAAATACAAAGTTCTCCATTTATAGTGATAGCTGATGCCTTTGTGCCCTTGGAGGTGATGCCCCTGAAAGCTGCACTCTGACCGTTCACTGAAGCTGGCTTTGATCAGCAGAGAAGTTTTTGGCAGGTGCCTTTCTAGCCAGGGGTCAATGGAACCCCAAGGCACTATGTGCAGTGGCATCTGGCCCCTGGAAAGACCCTGGGCTCCCCTTTGAAGGTCTCCTCACTCCAGGAACAGCCTAGAAATCAGTCTCCACACCCAAGTCCCAGAGCAAGCATGGTGGCTCCCATGGGAAAACATTTGTGGGCCTCTTTTTCCTTCTTAACCTTATGCATCTAACCTTGTCATTATAATATGGACTTTAAGAACGCTAACATCTGTAGTGACTTTGAACCTTCAGAGTAATAAATTATGCACTTTTTTTTTTTAGAACAAAGTGGCCCCTTACTGGATTCTAATTCTTTGAAAATCAGTAAGGTATATAATGTTTTAATAATTAGTAACATCACCACTACAATCATACTTATTTACTCAGTTTGTAGGAGTTTGCCCTGTCAGTGATGTGAGTCATTACGTAATGGTGTTCATGAGAACAGTGTTTTCTCTCATTGAGGCATGTGCCTTAAGGCTTCCATTTATCCCCAGTAAGGTGGATGGAGTTTATCTAGCTTGAATGTGACAAGGCAGACATACCAGTGAAATAGCTGGCCAGGAAAAAAAATGAGTAAACATGATCACACGGCAAATGAATTTAACAGGACAATCTCATTCTCCGGCAGCTTTGTGCAACACAACTAATGAGACACAGGCAAGAAGTAGACGTTTTCCTGTACCTCCCCACCCACAACCATTCCCTTTAAAGCTTGTTTGATATGGTATTTCCATTCAGGGAAGGACAAAAATCACATTGTGGGCATAACCTGTGCAAAACTGGGCCGTGGATACCAACTACCCTTGCTCAGTCACACCCACCAGAATGCAGGGAAGGAGGCGGGCAGGTCCCAGTGCCTGTCTACTTCCTGGTCAGTGCTCACAGCCGCATGCCCAGACTGTACTCCCACATCACTTTACTCTGCATAGTGGCCCCATTCGTGTTGAGAGCCCCATTCAAACATTTCCTCTTTTAGGATGACTTTTATGACACTACCACCACCTAGGCAGAAAGAGCCCCCCACCCCCACCCCGTGCTCCCTGAGCACTCTGTTCCTGCTCCTTTCATCCCACATCCTCCAATGACTAAATGTTCTCTAAGAAAATGGGGGCATATCAGTAACTACTTGCTGGGGTTTTGATGATGGTTAAGTGACTGATATAATCGCGCCTCTCTGACGATCATGGGCTTACAGTAAGTGCTCAATAAATCTAGGGCATATTTGTCAGAACACTGGGTGGAAGGTGCTGTGATGTCTGCTGTCCTCATGAATGTGTGCTTCTTAGAGGAATGTCCATGTCCTTTTCAGAGATCCGTCAGAACACACATATGTCTGACTAGGTGCAAGATCAAAGACATATTCTCCTTTCTGGTTCCATTACCTGAAAGTTGTTAGGATCATGCAGTTCTTGAATGTTATATTCTTTCATGTTCTACCTGGTCTGTGTGATAGTTACAAAATGTGACCACAAATACTTTAATAGTCCTTCCCTGAAGAGGGAACCCTAAATCCCTCAAATGTGAGCTGTATTTAGCCATTCGCTTCTGGTGAGTGGAATGTGGCAGAAGACACAGTTTGTGACCTCCAAGATTAGAACATGGAAGGCGTAGGGGCTTCCTCTTTGTTCTTACTCTTGGATCACTTGCTCTGGCTCTGGGGGACACAGCTGCCATGTTGTGAGGACACTCCAGGAGCACACAGGACAGGCCCATGTGGGCATGTGTGTGAGTGATTTTGTGTGAGTCATTTTGGAAGGGAGTCCTCCGGCTCCAGTCAAACCTTCCCATGCTGAGAAATTCAGTCAGAACTACCAAGTTATACTCCAGATATCTGGCCCATGGAAACGAAGATAATTAGTGTCTATGGGTTAAACTGCTAAATTTTGTTATGTGCTAATAGTTAACACGTGTGGTCACTAAATGAACAACACGCATTGGGGGAGACCTCTGTCTAAATAGTGGCATGTCTTTGACTAGAAAACCAGAGGCAGAGATCAGGGGTGGTAATTCCTGTCAAACTTTCTGTCTTGGGGACAGAGAAGACACAGCTGACAATCATCTCTCAGGCGGATTGGCCAGGTTGCCCCTCAGCTGGAGTGGGGGAGTCCTGCCTCCGAGAGCAACGCTTAGGGAGAGGCTTGGACTGGTGCATCAGGATGGGGTTTGGGGTGGGGCTGTCTGCTCTTGTTCTGGACCCTACCGGTTGCTGTTCACTGGCTGAAAAGCTGAGGTGGAAGTTTGTGAGTATCTTCAGTTACCTGGAAAGTCCAAGTAGATTAGAACAAACACACTCAATCCAAAGACCTACTTTATCTGGGTTCTACTTCTTAATCCCCAGACCTTGGAAAAGCCATAGAATCTTCTCAATGCCTTGATGTTCTCATCTGGAGGATGGAAACAATAAGAACATCTATCTTATCTATTTTTTGTGCTGTTGAAGGGATAAAATAAGATCATATATAAAGCATTTTGCAGACTTCAGATCTATGGTGCTACAGAAGTATTAGAGCTTTGTTTGGTTTTTCCCTCGCAACTCACATAGATAAGCAGTAATGTTGAAATCACAGGTAACCCCCCATTGCTCTAGAGAAAACATTTTTGTTAAATCTGCATAAAAATAAAAAGGGAATTCCTGGAAGTGTGTGTCTCAAAGAAATTATGTGCATCTTACAAAATTTTAGACAGCAAAGGAAAAGAGATTTGTAAGAAAGGTGATTACCTGGTACCCTTTCAAATAGACCCATGCAAGGTCGTCAACTCTTCTTGAACAAAGTGACTTTTGGTGACGTGAGACAGAAGAGGAGGAGGGTATGGTCTAAATATATGCCATGCCCCCATGCAGAGAATTTGAAACAGGAGACTTGTGCCCCTGGATTTGGGGCGGTTCTGCATGTAAATGGGGGCTGAAGTGTCTAACCCCTCGGAACTCCCTCCAGTATCATAATTTGGTCTTTACAACATCTTCTCCCTGCCTCCCCTCCCTATTTCCATCTCCACATGCTTCTACTTTGTCAGGCTAACCCCAGAAATATTGAAATGTGGTTTGAGAATCACAGCAGCCAGGAAGTTGAGAAAACAAGCTAAAACTATTTTCTTAACTCACGGTTTCTTTCCAGGAAATACAGCACTTACAATATATAGATAAATAGCTCAAGCCATTTAGATAATTTCACTTGTCCTTTCCCACTTGTCAAAGCATTTAGCTACAAGCATGATGGGCCCTATGTAAGTGAACAGATACCTCCTTCTGCTATAAACAGTGGCTGGTCTCAGAGGTTTTGTTCATAGAATTAGGTCACAGGCAATTCAGAAGATTCCCAACCAAGAAAATGATGAATTTCTCCTCAAAAAACTGAAAATGCAAACACTTTGCTTTTCTGAATTAGACTTGTCATTTAAAGTTATTAGATGTACCCCTTCTTGGGACAATTAGTTCTTAGTAATACAAGTTTTCAGACCACAGTCAATCAAGGTCAGCCCAAGTGGGCCAGCTTCAACTTCCAGAACTCTGAGACACATTGCAGAGAGAGCCTTTCAAGGTCTCCACCTGCAAAAGTACCCTCATATAGAGAAATGTTTAGTCCAAAGGCTGCAAAGGCTGAGGCCAGGGAGCTTCTAGGATAAGCACAGACTATGGAGTCTGGGATGGGAGAAAAAAAGACACAAAAACATCTCCAGGTATGTGTGTTTACCTGGACTCATCATCTAGATGCACCTAGAGTTGAAAACTTTCCCTCTCATTTGTCCATTGTGTAATTTAGACCCTTTGGGCTACAAGAAAGAGATTTTTTTCCCCTTTCTGAGAATAACTCTTAAGAAAAAGAGGGCTTATTGTGGAGATACATAGGGTCATGTACAGAAATCAGAAAATTGTTAATATTAGTAGTTTTAGGAACTCTATCTATCTATCTATTTATCTATCTATCTATCTATCTGCTGTTTGTCTGTCTGTCATCTATCTCCATGCTTCCCTCCCTCCCACCTTCTCAATCGATTTCACACTGAGCATCTTTCCCTCCTGTCTCTTCAGTGGCCTACGTTCATTCTATATCTCTTCTCCAGCTCACAGCTCTTCCTCCCTTGTGCTCTCTACTTCCTGATCTCACTCAGCATCTGTTCCTTCAAGACCTTGTCTACTCAGCTCGGCCACATGCTATCCTTTCTACTTCAGCCCCATTGCTGATGCTCTCTCCACTTTCAGTTTCAATAGAGTTCCTAGTTGATACAGCTCATTTTTCAGAGGCCAGGCTGTGCCTTGTGTCTTTGACCAGCTTGGTTTGGCTTCCTTGATCAGTGCCCATACTAGTCTAATCAGTTGTGCTTGAGACAGGTCACGTGATATAAAATATAGCTGCCAAGAGTTGCCTCTCAAGCAAGAACTGTAGGCAGAGAGGTATTGCTAAGAAGAGGTGTGGGCATTTCAGGTGGTCTTCGTGCTCTACCATCGTAACCATGGTGAGAAAGATGACTAAGGTCAGGTGACTGGCTCTCAGGCAGACATTCAAGTTTTTTTTATTTTCTTCATGTGAAAAAATTAAGATCCTTAAATTTTCCCAAACCCTTTTTATCAGGCACCACTTGTAAATGTATAGTGTTCCAATTAAATGTATATATCGGGACTGAACACAGGAGGATAGGATCTTGGGGGCTGAGTCTATTCACCATCAACAACTAAGCATCCAAGTTTCTTGGCACTTAGAGAAAATCCAAGAGCTCCCTGAGAACACAGCTGCAGAGCTGAGAATCGGTGATTTACTGATTTTGCTGGGGCTGATTATCATATACTCGGGATCAAGTTCCCTGTGTGTCATATAATAAACCCATGGTTTAATTTGGAAACTCCTTGAAGCAAAGCATAGAGCAATGATGTCCCAAAGAAAAACAATTTTGTAACTGTCAGACACATGATGGAATGGTCAAAAGGACATGAAATCAGCTATGCAAATTGTGAGACGTAAGTCACACTTCTATTTGCACTGTGACAGTGTGAAAATTGGAATTATTTTTGGTCAATATAGAAAAAAATCAGTGACTATGTGCACTGTCTTCTGAAGAAAACTGTTGTACTATGTCAAAATTACTTGTGACATGCCCCACAACACCCCCTGGCTTTTTTTTTTTTTCTCACTTAACCTCTGGTTCAAAGACTATGAGAGCTGTTTAATTTGATATGTTAAGAATCTAACACAATGGAAATCTGCATGTGACTATTTAATAAACAGCCCATAGGTTGACAATAAAGACACAGCAACATTGCCTGTAGATAAGCAATTGGTTTAATTTTCAAGTTCATTTTCAAAGGTGTAGGAAGTTAAAGTGAATTTAAAAAACAAGTGCATCTGAACTTCAAGTATGTCAACGTCTAACAGGTACACTCGTTAACAGATCCAGCTTACCATATTAAATTATAATTGTGTGAACTGGGAGCAGCACTAAGCTGCCTTTTGGAAGAGGGCATAGTGTTGCATTAAGAATATAAGCTCAGGAGATTAAAATCTTCTGCCTGTTACATAACTCTTCTAAGTTCCAGTTCCCTATATGTAAAACCCCAATGTGACAATTTGCTCTAGAATTCTTGCAAGGATTTAATGAAACGATGTCTATGAATTGCTTAGCGTGGTATCTGGCATAAGATAATAATCTAACAATATATAGCTTTTATTATTATTTTACTCAGTTTTCCTTTAGGAAAGAAAAAAGTACTCAAAGAGCAGCTTTCCTCAGAAGTAAATTTCAAAAATTGGTAAATAAACATAACCCCTGACTGTTTTTAATCCTAGTCTCAATCAATTAAAAATGCATTCATAACTCGCCTTGAATCTTTATGGTAAAATCAGATCTTTCCCAGGCTGGCATATTTATCCTCAAAATGTTTCTCATTTTGATATTCATGTCTGATATTGAGTTGACAGCAAAGCATTCCTTTAGGCACTGACGGAAAAATAATGATTATCAGTTGTAACAATAGCAATAGGGACAGCAATAATCTGTTTGCTTACTGACCTATATTGAAGAAAGCACACTGGTCTGTCCCTTTAGTCTCTAACTTAACTCTTTTCCTCCAAATTCCTAAGGACAGAGGAGGAAGGATTATCTATAGGCCTGGACCAAAGAAGTCCAGTGAAAGTAGAAATCTTACTTTGATGTTTCCTATTTCATTTTTAAAATTCATGTGACTTTTGAGTTCTATTTTGATAGGTATTTATTCAAAAAACAAAATGATGTTTGTTCTCAGTTTTTGCACAATGCTAAGATAGCGACCTAAACATTAATTCATTGGTTAAAAATGCTTTCAACTACAAATAACAGTGGATTAAACCATAAGTACCTGTATGATTTCTTAACATATTGAGTGCTTCACCGCTATTGTCAAGGACCAAGTTTTAGTTACCCTCTTAAATGTATTGGTTTTCCATGATTTCCCTGCTTTTTCAAGATCAAAAAAACAATTGCCACAGTCCAGGCACACTGCTCACACACCATGATCCTAAGAAGAATGAAAGTGAAGAGAACTCCTTTAAAACATATCTGTGGTGTTTCCTCAAACTGCTAAAAATGGAACTTCCATAAGACCCAGCAATACCACTTCTGGGAATCTACCCAAAGGACACAAAAACACTAATTCAAAAGGATACCTGCACCCGTATGTTCATTGCGGCACTGTTCACAATAGCAAAGGTATGGAAGCAACCCAGACGTCCAAAAATAGACGATTGGATCAAGAAGATGTGCTATATAAACACAATGGAATACTATTCAGCATTCAAAGAAGATAAACACATGCAATTTGCAGCGACATGGATGGAATTAGAGGGGATCATACTCAGTGAAATAAGCCAGAAAGAAAGAGAAAAATATCGAATGGTTTCACTTATAACAGGACTATAAGGAAACCAAATAGGAGAGAGACACTCAGCGGGTGGGGGGGGGGGGGAAGGGAGGGTAAGGGCACAAAATGGAATAGAAAAGAACACAAGGGACCACAGAGCTGGTCACAGGTGAATTGGTGGTGGGTAACCCAAGGGGAATACAAAATATAAAAGATATAAATAAGAATAAAAAATATATATATTAAAAAAAATAAATAAAACACATCTAGGTAAGTCTCTTTGGCCAGAACTTTTTATGACCCTGCCTAGAGACTAGGAAGCAAATTCTGGCATAGGTGAATCAAGTTTCTATGACTAGTTTAGATTAATCACGAATCCTTCCTGGGAGTAAGGTCAGTTGAGAACAAAGAGGTGGTGATGTCCAGTGAATAAGCAAATAATGGTGTCTGCCCCAAAACCGAATAGAGGTAGGAAGTATTGTTTTTCTCCCTCTTCGGGCATCAGAGAGGAAAGAGATCATATAACTTAGTCTCATGAAATCTACATAATCTCAATCTCCCTGGACCCACCCATTCTTCTGAATCAGAAGGAAATAACACTCCATTTTTTCTTGAAAGAAAGAAAGAAAAAATATTTCCCTTCCCAACAGGATTTTCTAGCACAAAATGTCTTAAGAGTATTTTAAGATCGAAAGACAAATCCAGGAGAAAATCCCCTTCTGGGGCTAGAACCCGCAGATTGAGGGAGGAGGGAATCTGCATTCAGTGGAAACTTTGGGTTCTTGAGAAGAGGTTCAGACAGGGGTCAAAGAAAGGCAGCTTTTCTGAGCTGTGTTTGAGGCACTGGGCTCAGTGGGAATGGGGACAGCAGTTGTGACCCACATTTGAAAGGCTCTGGGGAAAGACCACTTATCCCAGGACTGTCTGAGCCAGGCGGCTGAGCCCACAACTGCCCTTAGCAGAAACTAAGGAACCACCTCTACGTGCTTGCAGAGGCCTCTCACCCACTGGCACAGGCTTTGAGGGCAGCACTAATGTGGAAATGAATAGCTCCCTCCGTGGGCTTGGGGACAGCACTTCCCTGTCACTGAAAAAGGAGCATTAGGTCCTAGAGGGTAACAACTCACACCCCCCAAACTCCCCACCCATCCCAGGACTCAGAATCAGCTTAAATATTCCTTTTTTCTCTTTGATGGCCTGGGACTCTTCCACTGCCTATGTTTGCATAGAAGACTACCAGACTTATGTAAATAGGTATTGAAAACCTCACATGCACTTTACTAGAAGAAAGCAAAGAAAGACTACAAGTGAAATCAGCAGCCTCTAAATAGGAGATCCAGGTGAAAGCAGAACAGGTAGTACCTGCTGAAGCAGATCTAATGACAGTAATACAAACAAAACAAAATTTAAAATTCTTAAAGTGATACAAGATGATGTTATGTAGAAAAACCCAAGGACATAAAAGTTTCTGGGGGAAAAAAAGCTTCTAAATGTTAAAATAGAGCAAAACAATTGAACAATAGAACTGACCGTGATCAATACTCAACTAGAAGATTAAAAATGGACAAAATATTGTACGTTACGGAGCAAAACTATAGAAAAACGGTAATAATGAGTAAACTGATACGATGTGTGGAGGACGGATCTAAGAAACCTAATGTGAAAATAATAGTTCACAAGGGAAAAAGGAGGAGAGTATGGAAAGAATCGTTAAATGCATTTCAAAGAAAATTTCTATAATCTAAAAACTGATTTGCATTTTCCCATCTAAAAAGCTTACTAAGTTCCAGGCAGATTTAAGAAAAGAAACAAATCTAGATATATCTAAGTTTTTAAATCAGAGGCTAAAGAGAGTATCAATTTTTGACAGTGAATAGAATATGAATAGAATATGAAGAGTAGAATGAGACTGACATTGATTTTCCTACCTAAATAAAAGATGATCATTTCAAAATTATCTACCAAGACATTGGGAAGCTAAAAGAAAAAGAAAAAGAAAAAAAGGGAAAAAAGAAGACATTTAAAGAAGACATTCCCACACATGCAAACACTTTTCCAGACTTTTGTACTTTTTCTAAAGGAATTACTTTAAAATGTGTAAATCAAATTAAATGAAATCAGAGTACAGAGCAATAATGGAGTGCAACATTTAGGGCACACCAAATGGAATCATGTAATAAAGTTTACAGTTAAATCTAATTGAACCATAACAACCCATCCTACTGCTATTGACTACTTACCATGTGTTAAGCATTTTCTAAGTATGTTGTAGGTATTATTTGCTATTACTTTGCCCACATTGTAGGGGGAAATCACATTTTACTACTACTTTTCCTTTGATATCTTATCCAAAGTCATAGAGGCAGAATTTGAACTCAGATGGATGCTAGAACCTGTACACTTCCCGTCAAGACTGCAAGGCCCCCGTAAGTAGTCTTGTGAAAATGGAAGCATAAGTTACACTACAAGTGTTAAGAAAGAATACCTGGGAAGAAAGAGACACTATAATAAAAATTTAATAACTGGTTACAATTAAAATCCCCTACAAGTCAGACAATACCCAGAAGTGGGGTCTGGGGTAGATGGAGGATTGAGAGTGGTAGACCAGAAAGCCTGCTAGAAATCCTGTTTTCTGGAGAAAGGGGCAGGGTAGATTATTACTTAATATTGGCAGAGAAATGGAAGTTTAAATCTGACTACTAAAAGCATGAATGTTTCTGTGAACAAAATAAAATACATAGCAGAAACTCATATTAAAGAATAGGAAAATGATGAAAAATCTTCATACCAGATAAAAAGTAACAGCAAGAAAAAAGAAAATCTAAAGATGGAGAGCATGAGAGCAAAAATGTCAGATGTCACCATTAATGTGAATGACTTTACTTTTCTCTTTAATAGACCAAGACTCTCGAATTAGGTTAGAAAAAACAAACCAACCGGCAAAAAATATCCCCCAAATTTAGTTAGGTGCTGTTTAAAAGAGCTATGCCTAAAACAAAAAGAAAATTGAAGTTTGAAAGCGATAGATAGGAGCAGCTGTATCATCCGAATGCGAGCCAAAGGAAAGGCAGAATGGAGATATCAGTGTCAGAAAAAGTGAGACATAGGCAAGACTTGAAATTAGGTAAAGAGGAATATTTTGTGTTGTTGAAATCAGTAAAAGATATAATACAAAAACTTTTAATATAGGAATGATTTGATGAGACTATGAGCATAGTGCAGATTGCAACAGATCAGCCTGAGTCCAAAAAAATATATACAAAGGGACAGAATAATAATAAATTTTTCCAGTATATGTGTGTATGAGTATTTTCACGTATGTGTGTAAATATATGTACATGTATGCTTATATGCACAAATATAATGTATGTTAAAGAATTTACTTTTTCCTCTTATGTCTAATAACCATTTTAAAAATGAATAGTGTGGTTGTTCACAAATAAAATTACAAAAATTCAAAGTGTTGAATTCATATAGGTTATATTCTCTTATGATGAAAGAAAGATAGAAAGCAATAATAACAACAAAAGTAATCATAAAAAAAGAGTAATCCAACAAGAGGCATTCATTTGGTAATCACAAGGAAAACTTTAAACAATTCTTGAATCAAAGAGGAAAGAAAATTAAATGATAAATTATTTAGAAATTGGCAGGAAAATGATGCTTTGTAGAAAACATTTATGACTAAAACTATATTCAAAAGAAACTGTATAGCTTTGCTAATCAAACCAAGTTAAGAAAGTAAACTTGCAACTTAAGGAAATAAAGAAAAAAGAGAAAAAAAAACCATAAGGATATCAGAAGAGGAATTGTATAAAAATTAGAGTTGGGATTGATTTATTTTAGAAATTTAAATAGCAAAGTATAAGTGACTAGTAAGATCAAAACAGGTACTTAAAAAAGACAAATAAACTGCACAACCCCTAGGCAGCCTAAGAAATAAAAAGAGAAAACACAAGCACACAGCATAATGAGAAAGAAAAAGCACAGTCATAGATACCAAAAGGACTAAATTCATTTTAAGAGACAAATGCAATCACATCTCTTAGCAGCAGAAGTTGCCTTGGAAAATTTCAACTTAATAACTGCCTTGGATAAAGACTTCTTTGTCTCTAGGTCCTCAAAGTCAGTCTATAAATGGATTTGTATTTCTACCAGAATGAAACATTTTAAAACTGCACTAAAACAAACCATAACAGGAATTTAAATAGAGTGTTGTAGGGATTTTACTACATATGTTCATACAACTCTGTTTTAAGTGACATTTGTCTTCTCTAGAGTTCCAAATGTAATCAAATGCCCTGGGTCTTGCTTTAGGAGGGTAATCAACACATTATTTTCACACTCAAATCACAATGGCCCAAGTCTCCTCTCTCCTTCATTGCCAGAATCAGAGTGCCCTCAAAGAGATTCTCAGTTAGATCTTGCAGTCCCTACAGGATGCTTGCCTTCTCCCAACCTGTGACAGCAGCTGCCATGTGGAGCAGGTCTTGCTCTGTCTCTGTTATCCTGCCTCTTCGAGAACATCAAGCTTTCTGCCGCTGTTCTTGGCAGCCAACTCTCAACCAACTTCCACTCTGAGGCCCCCTGCTGCTCCTCTCCCAATCCATGCACTTGGATAGACTTTGTTGCTCTCAGCTCCGCAGGGCGGACCTATGACTCAGGTCTGACTACTCCCCTAGACCCGGTAACTGGCTCGAGGATACTCAGGTGACCCAACCAGAGGCTGTGCAGAGGTATTTCTGCTGGGCATGTTGGGCAAAGGACTTGCATCCTTTCTTCTCAATTACTGGCAGTCATCTTGCCACTACCTGCAGCCTGATCCTGAAACTTACCGGGAAGGAACAGAGCCAAGAGAAGGAAGACAGTGACAACCACAGAGTCAACACCAAACCATTCCTGAACTTTTCAGTCACGTGAACTAGCAAGTTCTTTAAGCCGATTGAGTTGTCTCTCGTGCCAAGAATCCTAACTTGACTATTTGGTTGGCTGAGTAGACTCAGTACTATCTAGCTCCAGGAATTTTCAGTCTTTTTTGAGCTGTTTACCTGTCTTCCCAGAAAAACTTATGATCAGCCAAGGAAGTGGCTATAATTCCATGTGCCCTCTCCATATTGCCCTGAGGCTCCCCATGCTAACAGAAGTGCCTCCTCCTTTTCTCACTTAGAGCAGGTCTTAGCAGAGCGCATGCACAGACAAGATGAGCGGGGGCGCTGGGACGCTGCCCGAGCAGCAGCTGGCTCCACAAAGCTAGTCAGTGTCCTACTTCATCAGGTTCTCAATCTGCATGACAAGAGATCTGTCCCTTAAGCACAAAAAGCAAGTGCAAAGAAAATGACCTTTAAGGTCGTGAAACAGATAAGATCACTCCAAGCAAACGTCAAATAATTTGGTTTAGGCGGCACATACACATCTTTAAGACCTTTAAAATTCTTCCTAACATTTAAACATTTTCAACTCACTGACTCAGACTTTTTAAAGATTAATAAACCTTTACAAATCTGTTCTTGTCAACCATTTTAATAGATTTGTCCTGCAGCAGTCTTATCCCCTCCCCCTCAAAATAAAACAAACCAAACAATAAATCAAGACCACTGAAATGAAATCCAGTCTCACATCACAGAGCAACGGTTTTATGGGTGAAACGTGTGCTTGCTAATTTCAAGAACAAATTATTGTGCTTTATTTAGTGCAGTTCAATTTCTACACTTTTAGCTACAGGAAATAAAAAATAAAGCCCACAGGCCAATTTTAATTCGGTCAATTTTTTCTTTCCCGAGGACCCCGTGGTAGGAGCTGGCTGACACCAAGCCGAACACCTCTCTCTGCTCTCCTGCCGGAGAATAAACACAAGCCGGCAGGCTGAGAAGTCCGCTCCCTCACAGCAGCCGCGATGCTGAATAGACTTGCGTTCTGAACGGAACAACGTTTCTGCCTGGCAAAAGTGGAGTCAATAGGTAATAGATTGAGATCCTATTTAGTCACAGGCTTTTGGGGAAACTTGACAAAATGAAACTCAGTATGAAAACTAATAGAGTGGAGTCAAAGATTACAAAATGGACATTTCCATCAATATGCATTCCTTATAAATATTTGAGGCAATGAATGGAAGGCAATTCAATAGCCTTTAATCATTTCCTAATAAATATTCTTTAGATAGGGCAATCCCGAGTAAATAGTAGGCCTCTGTAAAAGAGTCCTATTAAAAAACCAAGTTGACAACCAAATGTTTGGGTTTATTGGGTTGAGGACGTATCAGCAAGGTTTTCTAGGCAAAACAACTTGTTTAACCTCAATGAAGAAGAATGTCTTCCCATAGTGTAGAGACGGCGAAAGAGAATGAAAAGAGCAGATGTTCTAACAGCCCAGAGGGGCGCACTGACTCAGGCGAGTCTCTTGGAAGGACCCAAAGCTGGGGGTCTTGAGTTAACAAAGAGGACACGATCCCAGGCTCCACTCAGCCCTAACCAGCTCTCCTTGGGTGTCTCCTGAAGTCTGAGAGTCAGTTTTCTTGTTGTCAATTGGGAATGATCGTCTTGTCCTGTGTCCTTCCCAGGGCCACCCAGAGCTGTCTGTAAGCTAACTTGGGTGAAAGTCTTTGCCAACTGTCTCAAAACAAAAGTCACACCAACTGGGTCCAAAATCCAGTAATTTTAGGTGAGTTGTTTGAACATCCTGGGCCTCAGTCTACTCAACTGTGAAATGGGATGATGATAAAGTGCCTGTGTGGCAGGGGGCAGGAGAGGTTTAGCTGGCTGAACTCACAGAGCACTTAGGCGGTGGTGATGCTCAACCTTAGTAAGAGCACAGTGCAACTTAGCTCCTTACCATCTCCTCCTTGTCCTCCTCCCTCTTACTATTATTATTATTACTATTATCCAAGATGAGGAAACTGAGTCACAGAAAACTTCAGAGATTTATTAAGATCACAATCCCATAGAGAAATATCACTTGGGGTGACAGAGCTACAGTATTTAAGTCACTTTCTGTGCCATATATGACACCTCAGACTGGCAGACTCTAGCGGGTGCCCCCCAGGATAGCATGGGTGGTGCTCTAAGGGGAAGGGTGCATCCAGCTGGAAACTGTGATTGCTTGAACTAAAATGAATCCCAGTCCCATTCCCAGAGCCCCCAGGAGGGTTGTCTCCTTCACAGCAAGGACTGGGCATTACAGCCCAGATAAGAGTGAGCAGGAGAACCCCTCCAGGAGGTGTGGTGGGAAGGAATGCAGGGGGGTCACCGAACATTCTCGGAGAGAGGGAAACAAGTGAAGCCCAGCTGCCCTATTGCTGACCCTGGACTGGGAAGACAACCATAAAAAGTGTCATTCTGATGGATGAAGAGGTGATAAGGTGGGGAGTGATGCACCAGCTCCATTTCAAGGTTGTGTGTGTTCTTAGGAGCGTCCCTCCTAAGGGCCAGGCTTGTAAATCTCAGTCAGAGTTAGCATTATAAATTTGGGGTTGGTCTAAAGCGTGACAGCTGCTTTATCTTCTAATGTGAGTATGCCATGTGCAGAGGCCAAGGAACTTTCTTAAGAGCATGGGAGTGTCCAGGCCTACCTCCCAGCCCACCCACTTGGCCGAGGTCTTTGACCTTTCACCTTTCCAGGCCCAATATACTGGTCTCCCTACCCCCTTACCACCAGACTCCAGCCCCCACCCGCCATTTTCTTAACAACAACTGGGTGCCTATTACCATCACATCCTGAGGGAACACAATCAGGCATCACCCAGAGATGCCAAGAATATGCGGGAGGGCCCAGAAGACCAGATGTTTCTTTGCCGGTGGGCTGATGGCTTCCACACAATCCCTGGCCTCTGGCAACCCTCCTGGTGGCCGGGACAAAGCCCTGTGATATTCGCGATGCAGGTGGTGTAAGGACTAAGACGCTGGTGTGGGAGCTTCCTTGTTATTCCTGTCACTGTCTCTCCTCCTCCTGTCTCTTCTCCCTCTCTCCAGTCCCAGCTCTGACTTCTCCTCCCTTCCTTTCATGTGTCATTCTCCAAAAATGTACTTTTTCCAAAAAACAGTTTCACAGATGGGTAAATTATTTCTTTCCTTTCTTTACTGTTGTCACCCCCAACAACATAGTGCTAAGAAAACATTAAAAAAGTCTTTTTAATTAGCTTGATAGTCAGCCTATGTTTTAAGGTACACTGTGGCTGAAGCTCCTTGTTTACAGAACATGATTTCTGAAGTTTCTTACAGTACTGATTTCCCAGGAGATTTTCAGAATCCACTTACTCACTTCCCCTCTAGTGGGCCTCTCTGGACTTGAAGTCACTTTCCCAAAGGAAATTTACCCCCAACAACATAAAATCAAGGAAAGGCACCAAGGAATACAAGAAGGGACAGCAAGTCCTTTAGAACAAACCCTTCTAATGTTTACCAGGCCCTACTTCTTAGGAAGTTGCATACCAGAAGAATCTCGCCCAGGTCTTGAACAGAAACCATGCAAAATGGCAGCAAGGAAACGTACTTCCTCCTCAACTTCCTTACCTGACCTCAAGACCGTTTCAAAAAAGCGTTTCAGTGACAAGGCTGTGTCTCCGCAGCTCAGCTGGGCTTCACTGGAGTCCAGGGTGATCGCTCAGAGATCCCACAATCAGAATTGATTGGGTTGATCTAATAAGTCACCTGCCTCTGAATTAACATCCCATGGGAAATGGAGATATTCCCTGGCTAATGTTCCATGTGTTAAATGTGGACCAAACCCACACCGCCATTCCTTGATCATCTGGGAAGCAGGCAGAAATGCCAGTCTTCTTAGGAGGCTGGCAAATGTAACCAATAAATCTGTCCCCGTTGGAGAGAAAGCGCACATGGCAGGTAGTATTATTGCTATTAATAATACACTGAGTGGCTGCAAGAGTGCTTGCACACAGAAACAACAACCCAAACCCCAAACCAGCGAGAATTAACTTTGAACTTTGCAGTACACAGTATATCACACTCACACAACCAATTAAAAAGGCATGTCATCTTGTTTGGAAAGTACCTATTGATTTCCCAGTTCATCAGATCAGGTTGATGTGTCGTTCAATGGTCTCGATGACATCATCAATATTTTTCTATTTAGAATAATGACTTATTTTATATGCCAACAGCTATAAAAAACAACCCACCTATATATATTTCTACCGACACCAGCTTAAGAGCCATCTGGTTTTCTCTCCTTAACATATGATATTGGTAATCTGGGGCAAAAGAAATGTTTTGGTCTTGTCATGAGACTCATTTAGAGACCACAGTAAATTTGTTTAGTTTAAAAACCAACCACTAAATCATATTTTCTCTATTAAAGGCCGATGCTCTCCACTGCATTTGGTGTCCAAATTACATTCATTTTAGAGTGAATTACATTCATCTCAGAAACAGCTCCTAACTCCCTTCTCCCTCTTGTCCAAGAAGGCAATATACTCACCAGCTGTGTGATCTTTGGCAAGTGACTTAAGCTCTCGGAAACTCATTCCACTCATTTATTAAATGGGCAAGAAATCATATTACCTCTTTTAATGCTTACAGATGCCTCACAACACTGATACTGTTATTAGTCCCATTTTACAGATGGAAACTGAGGCACAGAGAGGCTAAGTAATTGGCCCCAGAATAGTACAGTGGTATGTGATAAGACCAGAATATCTGACCACAAATATTTATAACCAATTACACATCCTTTGTAGGGCTAGGTGGAGATTCGGTAACACAGTCAAATACCAAAACACCCATTTGGGCATTAAGGGCATGTATGCCCGGGGGTTGAGGGTCGTGCCAGCCGAGTTCAAATCCCAGCTTTATCATTTAGTGTCTCTGTGATCTTGGGCAAGCCTTTATTGCTTCAGCAGGCTCCTATAATGGCAGTGATGGGCATGGTGCCTGCCTTATAAGATGGTGGTGGGGAGGATAAAATAGCCTGCAGCAAGTACAGTGCCTGACACAGGGTAATTGCTCAATAAGATAGCTATGAGTATTGTTAGGTGTGCCATAAATGTTATGTTCTCTTAACATATGTTCTCAAGGCTCTCAGTGTCACCCAAGTGTCTTGAACATACTTTCAATCTCAACCTATGATCAGGATAGAAAATTTAGTACCATTGTGGCCTTGCAGACAGCTTCCTCTCTGCCCACCAAGATACTGCACTAAGGGCTAGGAAGAAAGAGCTGGGTGTTGACTCTTTACATTTTTCTTCTCTGTTGAAAAGATTCACAATGCCTGCAAAATCAAGTAGCAGAAAGGGGTGGTGCTGGAGTGGGGTGGTGACAAAGTCCAAATTGAAAGTGGGCAAAGTTGGAGTGAGGCCGATGGGACTTGAGATCTGAGGCCACACAAATAGGCTGCGTGAGTTCAGGTATGCCCGGCACGGTGTGGGGTTCGGTTTTCTCCTTGTAATCTAGCGTCAATTCTATCTCAGCTCGTGGCTGTGAGAATTAAGCAGAGCTCACGGAAGCTAAGTTCCTGACAGATGTCAGTTCCCTTCTTTCTATCACCCTCCACTAAATTAATCTGAGGAAAGTGTGATAAGGGGTCTGTTCATTTTCCAAGTCAGGAATGATTTTCCTTCTTAACTGGAGTCAGTTAAGAAACAGGAGCTTGTCTTACGGGACTCTGATCATGGAAAGTTTGAACATCTTACCGAGGCATTGGGGGTGATATTATAAAGCAGTCATTATAATCTTTTCAAGAGAAGGGCCAGTTTAACCAGGCCAAATGTTAAGACAGAAACAACATCTACCAGCTGGGGAAATCTAACAGCTGAGACTTTATGTGCAGATTCCTGAGGGGCGACCCAAAGGGGTTTCCAGCTAGGACTGAGAGTTGAGTAACTCTGAGGACAGTTGTTGCATTTTTCTATAGCTTCACTTTTCTATTTGGCGAATCACTCTACCTCATTCTTTTTTTCCCTTTTCCAAATCTCTACCTCAGAAGTTCAGTGTTTGCCCCTACAAACATTTTAAACCCTGTTATCCCTTTCTCTCTAACTAAGCAATGGAGGGAAATGAAGCTGGGAACCTCCAGCCTTGGGAAAGGCATCTTGGGCGAGAATCTGAAGCAGAAGGCTGTGATCTCCGCCGTAACTCTGTCCCAGGAGCCACCTCATCCTGGGCAAGTCACCTCTTCTCGCTGGCCAGCAATTCACTTCTCTGTAAAGACAGGGGATGGGAACAGCTCAGTGGTCTTCATACTGTGTTACATGGAGCCTGGTCTCCCACGGCGATGCCCTTGGAACTACCATAAGGTCTTGGGGCAGAAGCCAAAATCAAAAGTTCATGGTCAGCTTGAAGATGAGTTTTTCTAGACCTGATGCAATGGTTTTCTTTCCCTTAAATATTGAATTAGTAACTAAATTCTCAAAATCAGGAGTTTTTAATATTACCAGGCTTATTTTTTACAACAGTTTTAGGTTTATAAAAAAATTGAGCAGGAAATACAGATTTCCCAAATACTCACTCTTCCCACCTTGCTCTCTCCTCAATTTCCTTTATTATCAGCATCTTGCGTTCATTAGTGCGCTATACTTGTTATCATCGATGAAACGATATTGATACATTATTATTAACTAAAGTCCACTGTTTACATTAGGGTTCATTAGTTGTGTTGTACATTTCCGGGTTTTGCAAATGCTTTCTGTCATGTACCCAGTTACAGTATCTTACAGAATAGTTCCATTGGTCTAAAATTCCCTGTGCTCTGCCCATTTGTTAGTGTGCAACCAAGGTGCACCCAGGGACCCCAAACTCTTAAAGGATACATGCTCTAAAAAGAGTCCTGCCACCTGCTGCACAAAGGCCAATGAAGCAGACTCTTAGTATTAAAGATGTTTAATAGAATTCATATGCATTGAGGGTGAGAGAGAGAGAAGAAAGGATGTTTCTAATAAACTCAAAAAAATTACCCTTCCCCTTATAGGCAAACAGGTTTCACCTGAAGTGGGGCCACTGAGGCCCAAAATTGAGCCATAAATCTAAGATACCTTCTGGCTAGGACCCACAAGGAAGGGGCTAGGCAGATCGGAGAGTGCTGGGACATACGGAAAAATCCAAAATTCAAAATACCGCATCTGACCCAACACAAAATCAAGATAATGATTGCCATTGTCTCTGTCAAGGAACTGGAACAGCCTCCCATGTGTCTCTCACCTTGTGTCTCTTCCAAGTACCTCTTCCAAGTGTCCCTACATGTTTCTCCTCCATAATGCTCCTCCAAGTCTCCTTCACAGTGGTACCAGGAAGCAACTTAGGCCACAGAAGCAAGAAAGAGAGACAGGTCCACCAGCCTTCCATGTGATATCTGTTCACCTGGCTGCTCAGCTCTGCCCCTAGCTCCCAGGAGCGCCCCTGATCAGGAAGTCTAGTCCATGGCATGCTTGGACTTATAATCCAAGGTGGCAACATGTAAGTGGGGGCAAGGAAAATGGTGCCCATTCTATGTTCCTCCCTCCACATTCATCTATACTTCCCCTCTACCCTTTGAAGATCATTCACCTTTTTACTGACTCTAGTTTTACCTTTTCCAGATTCCAGAGAGTTGGAATCATACAGCATATAACATTTTCAGTGACATATTTAACTTAGCAGTATGCATTTAAGCTTCCTCCATGTTTTTCCTCCCCCCATAGCTTGATAACTCATTCGTTTTTGGCCTATGGATGTATCACAGTTTATTCATCCACTTACTTATTGAAGGACACCTTGGTTGTAAGTTTTTGTGTGGACATACATTTTGAGCTCATTTGTGTAAATATCATGCAGTGTGATTGCATGAAGTGTGACATGCAGCATACAGTGAGACTATGGTCAATTTTGTAAGAAACCTTCCAGATTGTCAGGTTTCTGCACTCTTTTGCCTTTCCACCAGCAATGAATTAAGCTATTGTTCCAGATCCTCAATATTATTTGGTGTTATTGGTACTTTGGATTTTACTCATTCTAATAGTATGTGTGGTGGTGTTTTCTTGTTTTAACTGGCAATTCTCATAGGTAAAAGTATCTGTTCATATGTTTATTTGTCATGAATATCTTCTTTAGTAAGGTTCAGATACTTTGCCCATTTTAATTGGGTTGTTTGTTTTCTTATTGTTGAGTTCTTTGTATATTTTGGATTCAAGTCTTTTTATTCCATACGTGTTTTACAAATATTTTCTCCCAGTCTGTGGCTTGTCTTTTTATTCTTTTAACAGTGTCTTTCACAGAGCAGAAGTTTTAGAGATCCAGAGTTGTCATGAAACAATCCAGTGTTCCGACTTCCCTTGGGAATAGAAGACCTGGTAACTCAGGGAGTCATTCCGACAGGCCTGGAACTGAGAAAGACTCAGTAAAAGAAACTGTGCACTTGTAGGGTGAGTTGCTTCAAGTCCTATTGGAACAGGGGGACTGAGTGATGGACTGGCAAACCCTGTCCAAACTATTTGGCCCACCACACTCACCGAGAAGTGTCATGCTAGATAAAAAGCCTAAGATCCTGACTAATGATCATCTCACAATTTCCTGGAGGAAGAAAGCTGAGAGCCCATGTGCACAGCTGGAATGTAACCTGTCTGCACGTGCCGGGGCGTAGCTCAACCCAGAACAAGCTATGATGTTTCTCTTCTCCTTTCTACCTCGTGGACCTCCCCTTTAAATAACTGCCTCATCACTTCCTTTGAGGAGCCAGGCTAATTCTCCTTCCCAGAACTGGTTCCCTCATGCATAAATTTCTAACAAAGCTTTGCCTGATTCAGCTACATCTGGTGCTCTCTGGTGACTTCTTTCACAGAGGGCAAAGGACCCCTCTTTTAGGACCTGTAACAAAACCATCCAGTGCTGCCTCTTTCAATGGGATGGTCTCACCAGTTCACCAGCAATGTCCCCAGTCCACTTCACTCAGCTCCACGACCTGCCTTGACTGGCTTGACAGGTCTGACTCTGACCTAGAAGAAGTTACAGCTTTATCTGTTTTCTACATTGGGTTCTACATAAGTTTGCTCTTTATAAAATTACCTGGTGCTTAAAGGGAGAAGTTCAGACATGACTGGCTCAGATGGCCTTCCTGCTCCATCATATCAGGACTTTCCATTCATTGTCACATTTGACTTGCAAGAAGATGTAACTTCCAAAACACTCTCTGTGTGGCATCTTCTAATTAGCCTGTTGTGCCTCCTCCAGGCCACACCACAGAGCACCACACTTACAGAAGTCACCAGGACATGCCTCTGTGCCCACGGAAATGCCCCACATCGGTCTTTGTGTGGCGTCTCCTCCTACGCTGGGATGGGCTGCATAGTCATGCAAGGAGGCAAAATAGTTTAAACCCCAAATTATGGGGAAAAAAAGAACACCCATGGAAGTAAAGCTTCATGATGGCATTCTCAATTTTCTTCATTTTTCTAGAATCTTGTTTTTCTTTGTCAGATGCTATAGACATGGTAGAAACAAAGGAATGCTAAAAACAAAAGGAAGCCTACTGTAAGTCCCAAGACCCTGCTCCAGTCTCCCCTTGAACCCCATGATATCTTCATAAAAGCTCTTCTTAAAGGTTGCACCATCAACAGTGCCTTAAGCAGCCATCTTGTGCAGGTAAACTGATCTCTAAAATAAAGGCCAGTCTCACCCCTTGCCTAACACTCAGAGATCCAGTCCCAGAAACTTCTCGCCTAACTTCCTAGACTCTCATAGTATTTCTTATTCTAGTTTCTGATAACCTGTACCTCTTACCCCACCGCCTTCTCACCCCACTCTTACCTATGACTTGTGCCTTCAGACGCTCACCATTCCCTTCCCTTGCTGATCCCATCCTGCCAGCTTTTGACCTCAGTTCTGCTTTCATCCCCTGTCCTTTGGTTTACCTTTTGCAGGGCAATTCTCTCTGTATAGTCTCTCTCCTGGATTAGAACCTGTCTAGTTTGCTCTCTCTAGTGAAATTGTTAAGGCACAAAGTAAAGTTGAAATAGGATGTTGGGGGAGAGGATGTGGGGGAGAGCAGTTAAAAATGGGTCTGGAAAGGCAGAGCAACAGTTCCTAGGTGCTGGAGAGTTGGCTCATGTGTGGTCTGGCGCTCGGTGGAGACATTAACTACCAACTTGAAAGATTAGTTTTTGTCACTTCTTGCTCAGCCCAGGGGCTGTGTTTTAGCAGGATGTTTTCTTGTTTAAGCCTGAAAGTCTTCTTTTTCCATGAATCAGCAAAGTTCCTTTCAATTAATACTTTCTGTCTTATAGTTCTCCAGCTGTCTATTTCTTCCTTCCTATCTCTCATATTTGTCCCTGTTCCCCAGCAATATCCATTTATTGGCTCTGTCATTGATCAGGCATCTTTGAAACCGGCGTCGCTGTTTCTCATCATCATTATGATCATATCCAAGCCTGGAACTTTTAGAAACAAGAGCCATCCCCAAGACAACCTCTAGGGACGCTCCCCGCTGAACATCTCTATCAAGTTGACGGAGAGAAAGGGTATTGCGTCTTGTATTTCTCCAACTTGAACATATTCGTGCTGATTTAGCACAAATTCCCCATAAAAAGCTGACCCCCAGGCAGCAGAGAGTGAACTTGGGAAGTTTTATCCCAAAAGGAGAATTTGTTGTAAAGTTATGAGTGGCTGAGATGTGAGGGGCTGGCGCTGTTGGAACGGGGTTGAATGGCAGCAGCTTTACAACTCCTGCGATTGCATTTCCTCCTGGAATGCTCAACTACACCCCCCACCCCCACCGTGCAGGACCCTTCCCCGTGACCCTCAGCCCCAAAGCATCCTTATTATGTTCATCTGCCAAAAAAAGGGCTGTTACCAACAAAATCTACTTCCCATGGTAAAAAGAGACCCTTCCATCAAGTTTTCCCTGCCCGGTCACTGAAAATGACAATTCATTTCTTCTCCACCTGCCAAACACTGTCTCCAGATGTACACATGTGGATCCCATTGAAGCAAGGGAAGGTCCACACACATTTGAGGTCTCTTCTTAGTGTCAAGAAAGTGGGGCCATGAAGACAAGGTCTAGAACAGGCTTGTGGGTGGTGTGTATGTGGGGTGGGGTGTATGTGTGGACACACATGGGTGGAGGATTCTTAGCAAACTTTAAAACTCATTTTTGGGTCTTCATAATTTATAGGCAGTTTTCCAAGCTGACTGTCTTGGAAATCCTCCAGTATCTATGCTCAGGTGTAGGAGTCAAGATGATAAAAAGTTTTATTGATGGCAGCTGCCAGACATACAAAAGTATCTGATATGCAGGTCAGGAGACAGAAAGCACAGGAGGTGACAGCAAAATACAGAGACATGGAGGCCACAGACCTGTGTTGAAATCCAGACCCCATTATCACCTCCCAGTGCTGTGCTGTTGAGTGCTTCCTTGATCTCTCCAAGCAAGGACCAGCTGACATGACTTCCTGCCTTTCGGTCCTTATAAAATGGACACCGATAAGTTGTTCGTCTCAAGCATGTCATAAGTGCTCAAATGGTGGCCATGATTACTTCAACCAGAGGCTAGAGGACATCGCCAACTGCCCCCCGCAGCACCCCGTTCCCCTCTCATTCCACTACTAGGCCTGCCAGGTGTGGTAAGGGCTGCTGCTGCCTGTACTCTGAGTCCTTCCCATTCACAAAACTGGAATTCTTTCCTCCACCTCAGTCTGGAAGTGCCTGGAGTCCTCAAGAAGCTGCTTATGCAGTTTGGCCTCAAACCATTCTCATGAGCAGCCTTGCTTGGAAGTACATGACCCGCACGCTCCTCTTGCTTCCGCTCTGGCTAGCCTTTGTAAATTTTGCCCAGGTTTAAACATGACCTGTCATGATAGGTACTCGTCTGCCATCTTCACAAAGGTGTTAAGCTCAAGTAAAATAAATGTGATAGATACCGCCCTAATATTCTGCTCCTTTCCTGCACAGCTCAGTGTGTGGTGAAACCTGTCTGTGCAATGACTTGTATAAGATCTGCCTTCTCCATCAGACTGTCAGCTCCTTGAGGCCTGTTTTGTTCCATGTAGCATACTGTAGCGGAGTGATTAGAACACAGTGGGCCTTCTATAAATATTTGCTAGGTAAATACAAGAACTAGAATGTAAAAGTACTTTGAAAACTGCAAAGTGCGTACTAATGTCAGAAACTATTATTATTATGGGACATCATGCAAATACCAAGTGATTGGTTTCTGGGTTGCTCTGTTCAACCAATTTATACATGTATTTTAAAACTTTCCACCGTAGGGTTTTTAGGCATAGCATTTCAACCTAAATGGGTATGATGTTTTTAATCATTTCTATAGAAATTCAGCATGGGGCCCTGATTCAGGAGTATAAAATCCTGTATTTACTATTGCTTCTTTGGAAAATATTTTCTTTTTGGCTGGGCTTGTATAAGTGAGCTTGTATCTAGATTTCTTTTCTTTATTTATCCATTCATCAGTTCATTCATACATTTAAGAACTATTTATTAAATTCCTATTTTGTAAACTATATTAAGTATATGGAGGTCACGATGATAAATATGGCCAATGGCTTTGTATTCAGCTCACTGTCTATCAGGGAAGTCCAACCCATAAATGAGGCCACAAAAATGTGATATGAACTTTTACAAGGGGTGATGGAGGCACAGAAAGCAAAGCAGGTAGCTTGGAAAGGGTGAAAGAGGCCTTTCAGAGAAGATATTTGAAGGATGAGTACAGGTTTTTCCATCTGAAGTAGGCACAGAAGATGTACTTTAGGCAGCAGAAAGACCATGAGATTTGACAAATAAAGGAAGATGAATACGTGAAAAGATAACTGAGGCCATGAAGGAAATACGCTTAAATTATCTGACATCTTGTGCTTTTAACCTCAGGACATTTGTCAGTGGAGGTGGGTGCAGTGAGTGCCTTTGAACAGCTTGTTACCTAAGTGGCCAAAAGGACACCTGGAAGCGTCAAAATTGGGGGAAAGATCTTAGCAAAAGAATATCAAGAAAGAAGTTTTAATTAATTCACAAAGAAACTTGCACTCCCACATTTATTGCCAGTACTTTTTACAAAAGTCAAGCTGTGGAAACAAACTAAGGGCCCCCAAAAACAAGAATGGATCAAGATGTGGTGTATATACACAATGAAATATTACGCAGGGATCAAAAAAGATAAACTCATGCCGTTTGTGGCAACATGGAAGGAGCTGGAAGGGATTATGGTCAGTGAAATGAGTCAGAAAGAGAACGATAATACTGGGTGGTGTCACTCACATGTGGAAGACAGAAAACAAACAAACAAAGGGTCAGGCAAAGGCAAATTTTAAAACTAACCCTGAAAGCAGACCATAGAACTGAGGCTTTCAGAAAGAGAGGGGAGGGAGAGGTGAGAATAAGGTGGGGAGGGAGTACAATGGACTATGGTTGAGGTCTGTGGGTGCTTTGGTGGTGGGTCACTATGGTGACTATACTTGAAGGGGGAGAGCTTCTATTTCCAAAACACTAGCAAGTATGTAAACCATATAAATGAATCATGAATGTAATCAAATAAATTTTCAAAAGGAGAAAGGAAGGAGGTTTAGCCTGGTACTAGCTACTTGCCCACTTCCAGGAGGAGCATAAAAAATAATCTCAATGTTTTTAATCCAAGTTGGAGATGCCAAAATGCTAGAGGACTTAATCTTTGAATGTCACAAAGATGCTCCAAAGAATGAATAGAGCGTGGTGGACATTTTGCACTTTCTAAGAGGCACAAATGCACTTTGGTTCAAAGCAGGGGACATTGTTAAAGACAACATTATTCTTCCAGAAAGCCAAACCAAGTGCTTTTGAAAGGTTCCGACTCCACTCTGAATGCTTTGCAATCTATGCATTTAAAATCATTTTCGGAGCTGGGACAATGACAAACATCCACACAACACAAGCTGCTGTGGATAAAGTTGGGCTGCCAGTGTAGTTGAGCTGAAAAGTGCTGTTGCAGGGTGTTTTCATTTAAAAATTCTTCTTATTATTTTTTAAAGAATTCTTGCTATAAATAAAAAAATTAATATTATTCAAGTGCATGCTGAAACTGAATCATGCCATTCTTACATAATTTTTCATTGGATTGTTGCAACCCATAAAGAAATCCAATTAAATTTCCCTTGCAGGCACAGGCCTTCATTCAGGGGGCCTTGAAAAAGCTGGTTTGTTGTATTGTATGGCAGGTCGATGAATCGAGAGGTAGAGAGGGCCTGTCCCGTTTCTTGTCCTGTGTGACATGATGTGAAGAGAGTCTGCCAGCAATGTTTCAAAGAACTGCATTATCAGACAACATAAAGGCCCTCCGTCGACCTTTCTGCGGCTGTACCGCAGAATATGCACACACCAGTGTCTCCATCCGATGAGCAGTTTTGAACGCTGTGTGGTTAACATCCTGCTTTCTGGATCTCGTGAGCATTCACCATCATTATCCCAGACATCGGACCAAGGTTAAGGGGGGAGTGAGCCCGAGATAAGATAATGCTTTTGAAGACATTTTAAAGGGAATGTCTTGGAAACCAGACTACACAAACATGTGTTTTCATTACCTAAAAAGAAGGCAGCAGCCAATGTGTCATAGAATTATATTATTTTACATTAATCTGTTTCTCGGTTGCTATCTGGATTGTTTATGCATTTTCTTTCATTGATTTATATATCATGTGGGGATCTCAATTATTTCCAGACATACAGGATTTTTGTTTTTAAATACAATTTCTGCAAGAGCAGAAACACATACACACATACTTTTTTTTCTTATCTTCCCTCTAGTATAGAAAAATCTCCTCTAAACTTCTACCATGTAGCTAGAACTGCAAGATGTCAACCACGTTGTAGAATTTCATCATCTTGCTATCTATTATACCAGATGTGGAGAACTAAGCTGAGAGTCAAAACAGAGCAAAACACTGATAGGCATGAGAAAGATACCACTCTGTATTCCTCACCCAACTGCTACCTAGAAATGATACTGCATTCTCCCACTGCCTTTTTGTTTGTGTGTGCATGTGTTACTTTTTAGTATTTAAAAAAAATGGTGATTGCTTAATTCTTTTCTACCAACATTTTTCATCATTTTCTACCAAACATGGGATGAAATGTTTATTTCACTAAATCAGGGGCTTTCTAGGACATGGGTGGTCATTTAACTCTGCCCTTTCCTTTCTTATTCTCCACCACTTCTCAATCTCTTCCTGTCTCTCTCTGTCCATCTCTTAGAACAGGCATATCTCACATCACATTTTCAAAATAATTCACTTACATCTTCCCTGTGCAAGGAATGCAGCCTTGTGTATGTCTGGCTTCAACACAAAGCAATGATTTGATTGGTGACAAGATACATAGGCAGATATAATTGCTTTACGTAAAAAGCAGGGAGCAAAGCAAGCGTGAGTGTTGGTCTGTGCTTAATAATTGGGAAACCACGTCAGGCTTTCCCAGATCTAGTGTTTGCAAATTACTTATGTGTCAGAAATGTTTCTTTAAAGTTGGAGTTCTGAAGTGAGTTCTAGTGTTGATCACCCTCTTTCCCAGAGGGGTCTAGTGAGAGGATAGAACTGGGGCTGCAGTAGCCCGTGGAGAATATAGCACATGCTCATCTTTGTTTTGGGTTTCTGAATTTCCTACCACAGAAAATTTCCTCTTTTTGTGTTTTTTTTTTTTAAAAAAAAAAAAAAACACAGTTCTCTGAACCTGAAAGTATCCGAGTGAAATGTAATTGGAAAAGTCCCTCACACGGAAACCTTATAGGACCCAATGAAGATGTCTGTCTGTCTGCGCCGCATGTGTGCATGCATGTGTGGCTTTTCTTCAGAGGAACCCTAAATTGTTCTTTAGATCAGAAGTAAGCCCTCCTTGCACACCAGGTCTTAATTGGACACAGACTCTCTCCCACAAACTGACCCGAAGTCCCCCAGAAACCAATCCTGATGAACTATCAAATTTGCCCAGTCCTCGAGGGTCACAACCGCAAATCAGCCTTTTGCTGAGTTTGGCCCATGCTTTGGGTTTTCAGTGAAACTTGAGCTCAGGGAAGAGCTCTGAACTTCAAATTGAGCTATGAATGCTTCCTCCAAGATGCTTACAGTTTTGTCTTTTTACCAGGATCTCAAGACACACACACACACACACACACACACACACACACACACAGCAACACGCCCCAAAGTTACAATTTCACTAAATGGATGACTTCAAAAGGAATTAGGTTTCAATAGTCTATCTTATCCTTGAGAAGAACCGTAACTGACTTTTAACTAAATTATTTCCCTCAGAAAAATAAGTCACATTCAGAGAGCTTATTAGAAGTTTAAAAATTAGATAAAGGCTCAAATATTGTTTTTTGTTTTTTGTAATGTGAAGTTTTCATTTTCATCAAATAGCATTTATAAGACATCCACCAGTGGTAAGGGAAATGGAGCAGAACACAGACTCAAAATTAAGGCTCTTCTCTTTCCCCCACAACAAGCAAGATCTAAAAGAAAGGATGAACTCTAGGGAATGTGGTCAAATAGCTCATGCACTAGAAGATTAACTCTGTGTCTAATCAAGCCACTAATTCATTCTGAGTAATCTCCCTGCACCTCATTTGGTCACTTGTAAACCAGAGATGCTCATCACTGTGAAAGAAATGAAATTACCCCCAAGTACCTGGTGCCTTGTGAGTGGGTGACAAGATGGGCAAAGCCAACGTCCAGCAATGAAGACTTGACAATGATGACTTGAAACCCCGGAAGCTGGGAAGTCACACATCCCAAAGGGTAGGCACTGAGAAAATAGGGAAATTAAGGATTCTTTACTATGGGAAAGCTGAGGGAACTGGAAGGAGCAAAAGACAAGTGTGTGTTGAGTGTTGACTTAAGTTACAAGCACACCCCCCCCCACCCAATGGGCAGAATTATCATTGTGAAGGAAACGGGATTTCAGAAAATCTTTGGCAAATAAAAAGGAGTAGCTGGGCAAAGCAGGAGTGATGAGTAAAAAGGCATTTCCACCACAGGGCCAGAATGAGAGATAGCAGCAATGCCATCTTCTTGGAGAGAAGAAGGGTTTATCGCGTTATGATATTCTGAAAGTCTTTGAAGTTGATCGTTGGAGAGTGGATCCTTCTCTGTCTAGAGGAAGAAGAACTTTGGGGTAGGGTATTGGGATGAAGCTGCATCAAAAAGAACACGTGTTCAAGGCCTGTAAGAAGTGTGAAAGATAAAACCCAAAAGAAATAGAAACACATCTAGGGGTAACTGGCATTCAACTATAAAATCAAATAAAGAGGGAAGCTGTGGGCTTATTTTTGCTCAACAACATCTAGTAAATTTTCATAAAGAAGCAAAATAACTTGGGAACACACACACACAAACTCAGTAGGAAATTTTCTGAAGTACAGATGGCAATAAATACCTGGGGACTTTATTTCCTTGGTGTTGGAGACCTAGGAAGATTTTACCAACTTGAGACGGCCCTCAGATAGTGGCAGACTTATTTAAAAGGTCTAGTTTAAAGAGGATTTGGAAGGCAGAGAGTGGCTAAGTACAGTTCCCAGCCATCTTCTTTCACCTGAGAGCACCTGTGGTTAAGACATGCTGAGACACTGGATGCATCTCTGAATCAGCTTGGCCAGATGTACCAGAGTCAGAAGAATTGATCTAGATGAGAGCATAATGCAGAGGAAAGGAGGGGAGCTCATCTTAGATTGGAGCCATTAGAAGATGACATCAAGTCATTAAAAAAAAAAATTCCAAGCCAGACCAGTTCTCCAAATAAATGCCCAAGTAAATACCACCCAAGAGACAGCAAGGCCTGCCAAGCAGTGACCAAATATTATAAGCAAAATTAGCCAACGAATGGGCTCTCCTGTCTCGTGGCTGGTTTGCTGTGCTTGCTGCTCCAGCACCAGCCTGGCCTTGGATCCACAAACCCAAGCCCCCTGCTGTCCCCAGGCAGGTGCTCCACCAGGTGAGCGGCAGAGGGTGGTGGGGCATGGGGGGGCTTGCCAGATGGCTGAGCTGCAAGGAGCTGCACTAAGCTTTTTCTCCGCTTCAAGTTATTCTTAATACACACACTCCATAACCTTCCGGAAGTGATCCCTGATTTGTATGTAAGTTGCCAAGGGCTACCTAAATGGGTGATTTGAACATGATGTCTCTTTCCCCCTCCATGAAATACTATTTTTGAAAGATTTTCCAACAATGAACTGAAACCAGGACTAATGCTCTGGGTTACTATAGCAACTTTTTCTTTTGAGGAATTGGAAGTGTTTGAAGGATCTTCTTTTATTCATCTTTATAACAGAGTTGAAAAATGACCATCAGGAAAATGAACATCATCCCCGTCTTGCAGATGAAGAGGACTGTGTGAAGAAGTGTTAAATAACTGGACTGGCCATGTTCAGAAAGCTAATAGTGGACTCCTGATTTCAATTACAAACTGGACAATGTATTCCAACTGTGCACTTTGGGCTCTGTTAAAGAATGCTTTTAAGAGAAAAGATGCAAAACACTTTATGTCTACATTAGACAAGTATAGCTGTTTGTTTTATATTCCAGAAACAGAGTAAAATTCCTGCCTTTTGTGACAACTGTAATGTGGTTGATGCCCCTCCAAAATAGGAGTCACTATCATAATATCATTTGTAATATTTAATCGAAGAGCCAAATTACATTCTAGAAATCCCCAAGCATGGAGCTAGGCTTTTAAAAAACATATTTATTTATTTATTTATGCATATAAGCTGGGGTATAGGCCAGAGATGTGGGGAGGGGGGTGAGAGGATTCACCAGAGACAGAGTGAGGAGGAGAACAGGCAGATCGACTGAAGTACAGTGCTGAGGGGAGCAGCAGGAGAGACAGGAGAGGTCTGCTGAGCCATGTGGGAAGCTCCCTGGCCAGGGATCAAACTTCTGTGCACTGGCCGCTGATACCTTCATAGTGCTAAGACTTAACCCGTTGCGCCACCAGGGAGGCCCCGAGCTAGGCTTTTTTTGCCAGGCATTGAGCGAGGCTTTTTAGAGATTATGTTTTATTTTTAGAGAGGTAGTGTTCCCACATTTTATTCATAAAAAAGTTGAAAAAGTAAAGCTTAAGGCAGTGTAACTGGAAGAATAACTAACTTCCTACCCCATCCCCCATATCCTCCTGAGAGCCAAAAACAAGACCTTGTCCAAGAACTCTTTTGGCCATTACCAGCTTTGCCTGGGAGGATCTGTGAAGAGAAGGGAGCAACGTCATGTGAGGGAATCCAGGAATTTAGAGGTGAGGACAAACGTCTCAGAATAAGGGCCTATGACAGAGCAAAAGGCAATTGAGAAGTAGCACGGAGGACCGAGGCTGGGAGAGGCTAACACCACCGCTGCCCCCACCATCGCCACCAAAATCACCACCCTCACTCTCTGCAGTGTTGGGGGAGGTGACAGCAGCGAGGAGGGAAAGCCGACCTGAGTTCCAAGCTGCAGTTTATTTTATCCAACGAGCTATGTAGAGACTCCCAGGTCCGCAGGGAGGACATGGAACCCCACCTTTGGGAGCTCTGGAGAAAACAGAGGGTTCATGACTCCTAACGACACACAACAGGTGATGGGGGAACCTGTACAACAACCCAGAAAGGGCTGGGTTGTTCCTTCTGCCAATGCAGAAGCTATGAAGATGACCCTATTCAGGGAATAAGCCGCTTATCAAAACATGAACTTTCCTGACTTAATAATAAAAAAATCAAACAAGGAGCCAGAATCTTCTCATCCAAGTCTGGCGCATTGTTTCCCTTCAAGGAGCCCTTCCCCTAAAACACAGGCCTCTTTCCTGACTAAATATGTCATTTCAGCCCTGTTCATCCTGCTTGTTGCCACGACGGTGCTAATTCGAGCATGGCTCACTTCAAAGTTGACACTGATCCTGCTCGTAAGCAATTGTTTTTCAGCCAGACCCATCAGTGGCTCCCGTCAGCCCCTTTCAAGCATGGCGCCAGCTTTTCAAAATGCTGACAAGGGTTCCCCTCTGTTGCCTAGGACAAGCCATGGTTGTCCTTTTCAGAGCATGTAATTGTCTCCTGTGGAGAGCAGACCGCCCTGCCCAATCGCTCCAGCCACCTGCCTTTCCCATCTCAGCAACTGGTAGCTCAAACTCTGGTAAACGCCAGGAAAGTTGAAACAGTCTTAGAGGTTGGAGCCAGAATAAGGTTATGAACCAGAATAAAAACAGGACTGATTAGTGAAATCCATTGGAACCTTTAAACGACTGCCCTGCCCTATAAGACCAGAGGATTAGAATGGTTTCCTTTTCTGTTTCCAGGGAGCACCAATCTGTGCACCCAGGTGGCAATCGTATTTCTTTTTTAAGGCAATGGTTCTCCAGTTTTCATTTGCATCAGGGGAACTTGTCAAAAATGCAAATTTCTGGGTTCTACCCCTAAAAGTCCTGATTCAGCTAGTATTGGGAGCAGTTCAGGGAACTGCATGTTTGACAAGCTCCCCTGTGAGTCAGATGCTGGTGGTCTCGAACTACACTCAGTGAAACACGGCTGCAGAGTCTTAAGCAAACAAAAGTCTTCCACCTCCTGGAGGAACCCATTGGGAATTTCAAAAGCTTCAGAAAAATTTTCCTTGGGTTTTGAGAATTAAAATGACAGTCTTTGAAAAGAAAAACAAAAGAACTTCCTAAGTCAGAGAAAAACTTAGAGCGGGTATCAGTTACTGCATCCCTTCTCCAACTCTTCCCCCCAACTTCTTTGCAGATACGTCTTCTGGCAAGTTCCTCCTGTGAGTCCTGGAAGACCTGCAGCCAATCAGGGTCGCCAACAAGAATATGTATGTGGTCCCAGCCCCCACAGTGGGAGAGAGTGGATCTAGAATTGAGTTATTGCCATCCAGCCCCAATCCACCGGGACAGCCCCAGGTAAGTATGGCCTCTGAGCTGTCACGTGCCTCTCTGCCACCTCAGGCTTCCCACCTCCACTCTGGGAGCTCAGACCCAATGCCTTGGGTTCCAATCGCTGTCTTCCACCGCCTCCCTCATCCTCCCACACACTCTATCTCATGCCTGACTTGGATAAAACACTCTTTATTTCCTGATCACTCCATAGGGCCTGAAGGGGTTGCCCCACTCATTAATACTAACTCAAGAGGACTGTCCTTTCTCCTGTGTAGGAGCCAGAAAACTAGTTCTGGGCAATGACTTGTAAGTAGAATTTATGTGAGTCACTTCTGGGATAAATCATTTAATTACCAGTGTAAGACCCCTCTAGAGCTCCTTTTTCTCTCAGGCAGGATGAATGACAACATTTGAGATGCGTCCCTCAGTGATAATGATGAGTTGAGCCAATTGCTGATGAGCAATGTACGCATGGTATGAGTAAGACACAAGCCTTCATGTGGTTTTAAATATCTGAGCTTGGGGATTATTTGTTTTTCCAGCATAACTTAGCTTGTCCTGGCTGTGGAAGGTCTTTGTGTTATTTTCAGTCCTTGCTAACACTTTTCCCACTGACTTTAGTCCTTTCCTTTATCCCTGGTTATCAGCTGAGGCATTTCCAGGAGCCAACAAATAGATTAACCAGAAAAAGAATGCAGCCTCGCCTGCCATTGGGTTTATGAGTCTCCCCAACTTTCACTGGCACTGTTGCTTGGCTCAGTATCAACCACACCTTAACATCCATGGGACATTGCTGACTCTCCCACCAGGTGAATTTCCTCCAGCTCACGTGTAATCCTCTGGTGGGGGGCTCTGTTGCTTTATCCTCCCCCTGTTCAATGTTGCTATCCTGGGGGAATCAAAGCTGTCTCAGAGCCTGTCCTCACACAAACAAGGGAGGTAGCTATCTTCATGATTTCTAGAGACATCTTCATCACTAAAAGTTTTAGCTTAGAGTTAGGAAATTAGTACAAGTAGATCCAAATTTGCTGCCTCTATTTTCTGTGACGATGATACTATAACCGCTAGAAATAATTCATTTCCAGCAGTTGCCTTGTCTACCTTATGTTCTGATTCCCAAGGACAGTTGGCAAGTGAACCTCCTCTGCTGCAGGCTTTGGCAGCTCACGTGACTATCTGGTTTTGCAATGATGACAAATGAAATTACTGCAGGTCCTGAAGCCTTAGTCCCTGGAAACCATCAGCAGGATGACAGCTCCTTCTATTTGGCTTGTAACAAGCTCTTCCAGGCAACTAATCACCAGACAGGGTCTTCCATCCAGAATGCAGTTTCTTAATCTTATTTTGAAGAATTAATTGTGTGACCTCAGTACTGGGATTATTCCTCATTGAATTCTGAAATTGAAACTCAGTGTAAACGGTAATTATAACCCCAAAGACACAGTGATATAAAAAAGGAAAAATCGAAAATGCTTTTTAAGAAGTGAAATTTCTCTAAACATGTGGGAGTACAAACAATTCCCCATTTAAGCTTTGTGGGTTTTTTTTTTTTTTTTACAATTACAATAAGTAAAGCAGATTTCGTTAAGAATCAATGGAAAGGGGCTTTGCTAGAGAGATCATTTTCTCTTTTCTAGAAATTCTAAATATGAACTTTGTCTTTCTCCTGCATCTGTAGAAAATTGTGCCGTATCAGTATGAATTTGAAATGACCTCACACCTAAATGCTTTGTCCCTAGTAGACTTGTGTATTCTGTGTATGTGTGTGTGTGGGGGGGTAGGGGTGTTAGGTGTGTATTCTTGGAAAAAATAGAAATGAAGATATGTGACACTAAATAAAGGGCTTCATTCATTTCTTCTACAAACCTTTATTAAATACTTACAATATACTAGGTACTAATCTAGGAACATGTACAAAATTACTAAGCCCATGGTATCTATATGAGTGGAGACAGGAATTAAATAAAAATGTTAATGTTATAAAGAAAAGTAAGATGAGGAAATGGAAAATGATGATGGGTATTATAGAGTAGTCAAAGGAGCCTCTTTTAGCTGAAACATGAATAAATCAGGAAATATATGGCTATTTGAAAACATTTCAGGAAGATAAAACAAAATGTGCAAAGGCCCTGAGGCAGGACCTGCTCTGTATATCAAATAAACAAATATGCAATGTGGTCAGAACACAGTGAAGGACAAGAATGGTAGGAGATGAAGGGCCGCGTCATGTAGGGTCTTTTATGTTATGAGAGAACTTTGAATTTTCATCTGAAAGTGGAGGGAAGATTTTGAGCAAGAGAATGACATGATCGGAGATGGTTTTGAAAATATTTTCCAGTGCTGCAGTATGGAGAACAGATAGTTTGCCAGGGTCATTTATACCTGGCTATATTGAGTTCCTTTATGTCCAGGTCCTTTGTTTATAGAACATATGGATGAATCAGAGAGATAGAAAGACAGAGAGGAAAGGGTAGGAGCCAAAAACAGAAGGTGATTTCATGGGGCTAGTAGTGCCTCTGAAAAGTTTTCACACTCCCCCATCTGAGGTTGCAACTGGCATCACTTCTCCAAACTCAAGACCTTGTGATAATTTTCAAGAATCTTAACTTCTCTACTCTTGGTTCCCTTCCTTCTTATAAGAAAAGGGAATTGGACATTAATTCCATGTGATGGATTTAGCTTTAGTACTCCAATTCTCAAAATCACACACAAAGAGAATCTAAATCATCATATTCCAAAACCAGGGACCTAGTCTTATGTCCTGGGCATTCAAGCATGAATTCCAAGACCTACTCTGAGTAAGTTTGTTTATTCTGGCATATTTAATTACAGATATTGTTCTACTTTCATCAAGGAAATGAAGGCAGAAAGAAGGAAGGGAGGGAAGAAGGAAGAAAAAGAGAAATCTAAGAAAATATGCACTGGCTAACCACAGGGTAGAGAAGAGCCTTCTTTTCCAAATACCGGTGGAAATCCCAATGTTCTGCTGTCCTCCAGGGTAACTCATGTGCTGTGGCACTACAACACTAGTAGTCCTAGCTTCAACCTTCTTGCTCATACCACAAAGAAAATAGTTTTGAAAGACACTTTCTTCTTCCTGTGCATTCTCCTAAGTGGAGACAGTACATGTGACTAACTTCTGCAGTTGTTCTTCACATGGCAAAATACTCTTTTGTGTGTAACCAACTTGTGGCAATGAGAGCCAGGTGGCCAGCATGGGGAGCCCTCAGTCCTGTGCTTGTCTGGCCTGCCACTTGTGCTGCCTGGAGAGTGCTTCTGGTGATCTCAGAGATCCTCCTGGAACATGACTACTGTGATCCGATGCTGCGTAATCAGTTCTCTGGTCTAGAAAATAGGAAGGAGACCCAGGTTTTTAGACAGAAAATGAGACCAATCTACTTATTCATACCTAAGTAACAACTTCGGGTGGCCCATACAGCACCATCTCTGATACCACGGTTCTGTCCATAATGAGGTTCTGTCTCCCTTTGTAATTTGACTATTTTGGCTCAAGTGGAGAAACACCTGTGGTATTTGAATCTCGCAGAGCTAGTGGCTTCTAAAACTCTGAAACCTGAGAAGCAACATCTGTCTACCTTTCTCCTCTTCCAGCAGCCAGCCTGTGATGCTACCAGGGAACAAGTGCTGAATAAGGCCTGGTGGCTGGTGCTGAATGGGGGAGACCCGCAAAGCAGCAAACACCTGGCCTTCAGCATGTGGGGCTTTCTCTCCAAGCTGGCTGGCTTTTCTCTTTGCTTTTCTTCTCACACAATGGAAAGAAAAATTATTAGGCAAATTCTTTCATAACAGAAAGAGTGTGGGAGTCTCAACAACTCTTGTGCACTTGACTTTGGGTCTGCCACATGTCAAGATCATGATTCGTGGTGGTCAGAACCATTTGTCTTGAATTTAGTTACAGTCTGAAGGACATGAGCTAATAGGAATTAGGGTGGTCATTTTACTGACCTTTTCTCATCTAGCTCAGTATAGATGAAGGGCGAGGAGGGGAGAGGGGCCTAGAGAACAATAGAAGAAGGAGTTGAACAGGGAAGCCACTGGCAGTTGGGCACAGAGCTGAGGATTTCTCTCTTACCCCATTTTCTTGGGTTCATCATGGTTTTGTAGGGGGTCGGAAGCTAGAAAAAAGTCTTACTTCCCAATGCAAACCTATCATTTGTCAAGAGTGATCTTCATGGGAATTATATATATAATTGGTCCCAATTACCTTTCTCTGCCTTTTTTTCTCCTCTACTTTGGGCTTTAGAAGGATGCCCAAATTTCTAAGTTCAGGCAACAGAGTAATGAGGTCTAGACCCCTGAGCATGAAGGCAGGGCGTGTGTTATCTGGTCCTCTGGAAATCAATGGCCCCTTAGCTTCCAGTTCCTGGGAATCCAGCCTTCAGACAACCACCTGACCGGCTTGGGAAAGTGGAAGCCCAAATCCTATCTGCTCCCCCCCCTGGGAATTTGTAAGTAAGTGAACTTCTGAGAAGAGTCTCAGAAAGGCAATGATCTGAGAATCAAAGTGCTTTTGGAGTGCAACATAGGAGAGTGGCGAAACCACAAGTGTGCTGGGCACTGCCCCTAATGCTGGGTGTGCCCCCTAATGCCAGACAGATATTGGTGCTCCCAGTGGGTCAGCTTGAAAACTGCTGACCCAGGGGGCAAAGACTGATCTGATTCACTGGTTCACTGGTGTGCCTGGCTCATCATAGAGCCTCCCAACGTCTCTGAATGGTGGAATTGGGAGAGTCACTGATCTTCATCTAACATGCCACCACTCCCAAGCATCTGTGCTTTTAAATGGGGTCTCTGGGAGTCAAACCAGGGAGGTAGCACACAGTGCGTTACCCAGGGCAGTGACTGAGGGTGGTCTCCAGAACCTAATAATCCTGAGCGTGAGTTCTGGCTGTCACCTACTGGCTGTGTTATGTTTGGCAACTTGTTAACCTTCTTTAGTCTTGGTTTCCTGGCTTGTACAAGGGGATTATAAGAGTGCCTACTTCACAGGGTTGTTGTGAGGATTAAAAGAGGTAAGGTATGGGTGATGGTTCATTTTATGGGTCAATTTGAACTTGTGTGTGTTATAATGCCCACTACTTGTTAAACCCCAGACTGGATATTGCTGGGAGGGTACATTTTAGATGTGATTAACAGTTAAATCAGTAGATTTTGAATAAAGCAGTTACTCTCCAGAATGTGGATATTTATCCAATCAACTAGACTCATTAAGAGAAGAGTCTGAGGTCCCCCGAGGAAGAGGGACTTGTGCTTCTAGGCTTTCTGGGCTCGGGAACTGCACGCTCAATTCTTTGCTTGGTCTTTATCCTGCTCACACTCCTGACATCCAACTCGCCAGCCCCATGGTTGCATGAGGCCGTTCATGGATTGTTTGATGAATGAATGATGGACACAGAAGGACTGACAGATCTCCTATTGGACAATGTTTACTTCTACAGTATGTACAAAGCAGAGAGCACATTATGTATTGTTCATAACACAGTAAGTGTGCAATGAAAGTTTTCTCTGATTATCACCAATTCCCTAAGTGATAACGCTTTCCATAGCTGGACAGAGTTCCAGGTGCCTGTGGGAAGAATACTAGCAGGCTGGGGATTCAGGAGAACAGAAAACCTGCTCCTTGGCCCTCGGCACACACAGCTCAGGTAGCACCAGCTTGGGAGTGATGTCAAGCCAACAACTGCAGTGTGTGGGGGCAGGGGTGCAGACGGCTGGGCCTCTTGCTCCCCAGCCCATCTACGCTGCCCTCCCCTGCCATCCTCCCAGCTCCTGGGCCCTCACCAGGGAGATGATTTGCAATCCAGGCTCCTTGGCAGCTGCGCCTGGATGCCTGCTTCTCACTCCCCATCCCGCAGCCCAGTCTGCAGATGTTTTCTCCTGGCTTTTCTTCTTTTAGATCCTGTTTCCTTCTCTGACCCAAACTCCCACAGAGGCTTTTCGGTAAGCTATGCTTTTCCTCCAGAGTCTCTTTGACTCTGTTATCATCACTAAATCATCTGAATCATCAGCTCAATACGGAGCCACTGACACAGGAGAGAGACCCCCCAGCTCACCCTTCCTCCAGCTTCCTCCCCCGAGTCTCTATTACAGGTGGAGAGTAACGAGGGTGGGGGAGACTCTGCATCATGGAAAAGTCTGTTGTTCTCTGCGACCAAGCCCAGAAAGTCGCATTTTCCTCTCTGCCTGGCCCTTCTTTGGCCTCACCTGCTTTGGGCTCTCTCTGCCTTTCTGGAGGAGCCCTGCCCTGTAACTCAGCGCCCACCCCGGGAGCCCTTCATGTTGAGTGGCCATCCCTCTCCCCTGCACTCTGGCTACGGCTCCAAGGACAGCCTGTCTCTAGCAACAGAAGTCACGCCAACTCCCTCAGTGCCTCACTTCCATGAAAGAAAAGACATAAAAGTCCGAGATTCGATAATTCAACTGTAGCCTAAACGAATCTGTAGCTCTCTGTGGCTGTGGCTCCCGCACTGCAGGGCAAGTGGGTGATGATTGTGGGCACCTTCAAAGGCCACTTACAGGGAATCATAATTTGAAGGACTCCTAGGCCACACTCTCCTCTGACAGAGGCAGTAACTAAAGAAGGGAAGTGACAGAGACGGGAAGAGTCCTATTAATGTCACATCACTAAATGGCAACCAAATATGAGTTCAAATATGTGTCCCTTGATTACAGCCCAGTGCTCTCCACAGACAGCCTGCTACAGACCATGGAGATGGCTGTGACCCCAGATCTGAAGGCTGTTGACAGGATGATCCAACTTTGTGCATTCAGACAACAGGAAACAGGGCTTCTGGGTATTGTGTGGACTTTGTATGTATAAAGAATAGAGAGGGAAGACCAGAAGAGGGCAACAGAGACCTCCCAGGTCATTGTTTATCCCTTCATTGATTCGTTCAGGCAGTCATTCTTTCACTCCACTAAGGATCTATGGGGTGTTCTGTGTAGCTCCCACCAGTGAATGCCACAGGCTCTACCTTGAATTATTCCTGTCCCTACTCAGGTATGAAAGGTTTGAACTCTGGGTACAATGCTGGGCTGTGCTCACAGTGCACCCCTCACTGCCCCCCCTACCCCCCACAGCCTTGACCAAAGTCCATATCATGAAGAAGACAAAGATGGAGTGGAAGGGACTGTTGCAGGTGAGGGATTCTCCTTTTTCCCACAGGCCTTGGATGCACAGCAAGCTCCCGCTCCCTCTGCTTCTCCACGGGCCACTAAACCGGAAATCCACTGGCTGCAGGGGCGGTGATATCAGGAGCCCTGCAGGACTCTGTGGGTGGGCACCAGCCCTCCCCACCTCCTCTCTTCTCAGACCCACTCCTCAGGCCCTGGGACTCACCTGTCCCCCTTCCTGACATCTCCTTCTGCTCCCACAGCTGCTAGAGCTTGGCCTGCCAAGTCTCCAGCGTCACGTGGATCTCGCCATCCAGGGTAGGTGGGGAGGACATGGAGATGCAGTCAACTCACTGGGAAAACTGCTCCTAGGAGGTGACGCTCTGAAGTCCAAGCCAGCCCCATCCGGAGTGAGATTTTCAACAGTTCCATGAGGAGCATTGGGAAAGGCACTTGGCCAAAAAAACATGACTCTCCACAGCTCCACTGCTCGGAATCACGTCAGCGGTTCTTTAAAGTGTCCCAGAGGCCAGTGCGCAGACTGAGGGGAAGGAGAAGCAAGGAGGTAGCTTCTCCAAGAAGAGGCTGAGGGCTCCTGGTTCTGAGGATCCAGCACTGTGTGTGGTCAGTCCCTCCACAGTCCATCAGAACAGAGAAAAAAGGGATGCAGAGAAAGTATTAGGAAGCTGTGGGTTTTCTTATAAAGAGCTCAGACTTTGGAATAAGACTGCCTCTAATACTTGATCTTGAGCAAGTCACTTCATTTCTCTGAGCCCAGTCTCTAAACTGGGATAATGGTGTCTCTCTTTCTGGGCTAGTGTAAGATTTAGAGGAAACACAAGCAAAGCAGCAGAACAATGTCCAGTACCTTAAAAACGATGACAACCAAAGCCTCGGAGCTGGCAGCTCGTAGGCTATTTTAATTTTACACTTGATGGAAGAGAACAAACATTTTAGGTAAAGACAGAGGGGCTGACTTTGTGCTCGACTTTCTTCCTTCCTGCGTACACCTGAAGTCCATCATCTTCTCACAGGTTCGGATGCCTCAGAAGAGCAGGTACCAAGACATGAGTTACTGGCCCCGCTGTCTGAGAGCACCAAGGTCTCATGGGTGGACTCCACACAGCACCCAGGTCAGGCCCAGCTCTGCCTTGCTTCTGCAACCACAGGTGACGTGGCCAGCGGCCATGGGAGAGTTCCTTTTTCCCAAAGTATGTTTGCTGTATAAACACTATCCTAAAAGGGGAGCCAAGAGTCTGCGATGGTGGGGCTGGAGCAGGAGTAGGGAGAGGCAGCGTTCCTGGGGATGGCTGCGCCCTCAAGGCCCTGCGAGCAGTGTGGAGGGGGCGAGGCCCTGCAGCCCACCACACTGTCAGCCGCACAGGCCCCACTTTCTCCAAATTTCACTTGGCTGGAGCAGTTTAGAGAGGGGGAGGGGAGGAGGAAGCAGCGAGGGGGAGACGGAGGAGGAGGCAGCCCAGCCTGGGAGTTATGCTTAACTGCTCTCTCTCCCAGGCTCCAAGGCTTCGCTGGACTCAAAAATAATCCAGTTCCCACTGACTTGTCATTTGATCCATAAAATGCACAGCTTGGGTACTAAGATATTCCCCTGGGGCTGCGTCTTTGTGACTGAGATTCAAAAGTAGAATTACTGACCTAGGACATGGCTCCACTAACAAGTAACCTAAAGCATAACTGGGTTCTCAGAGACCCTCTGGCTATGTCTCCATGGGTTGAGTCGAGGCGAAGATTGAAACAATGATTTTAGGTAGTTCAAGCCCCTCCTCCCTTCAAACTCCCCCCCACCCCAAAAAAATACATAGACTGCATAAATCCAGAAGAAAGAGATAGAAGGACAAATGATTAAAACAGCTGTCTCACTCTCAGTGTCGCTTTGGCTGGGAATCCCATCTCTCACACTCCCTGCCCCTCTGTCCCTGACTTCTCACATTTCCCAACACCCTCCCCACCTGCCCCATACTTCCAAATCACTACCAGTGCTAGTGATCTCACACTGCACCCCTTGGGTTCCGCAAAGAGTGCGGAGGGAGGGAGAGGGGGAGAGGTCTGGGAGGGTATGCTAGGGCCTGAGTCTAATTCAGATGCGCTGTGCTCTGTCTGCTGGGGAAGGAAACTTACGACTCGCAGCTGCGATGCAACAAGCACGGGATGAAGCCATCCAGGGCCCCCGCATATTTTCCTTGGCCTCCACACAAGCCCTTGACATCATTTCAGGCTTTGCCATTCATCCTCTGCTGTTTGGAGCTTGTGGCTGTGTGAGGTTGTGCTCCAGATTCTGGGGAAGGTCTGATTGGAGATCTTGGGTGGGTGGTGGGGGATGGCGGTGGTTCCAGTGAGTTTGTAAAAACAAACAGAAATGCACTGAACCTTGCCTTTCCTCTGCTGGAATGATGAGTGAAAAACTAGCCCCCACCTCTTTGCCAGGCCCACTCCCCCCCACCCCTCAGTGCAAACAGACTCAGGCAAAGGCTAGCGCAAAGATGCTGAGAGACCTTTGCTGTGTCTGCACTGTTTTGGGGCATAATGACAAATGTTGGCCACAGGTAAGGAAAGCGGGAGTTTCAGTAGTAAATTCTATTACATCGTTCTAGATGTCACTCTGGTGCTCTGGGGCCATCTTCATTCTCCTGCAAATCCTGGGGAGCAGGAAAACCTTCTTAATGATTCTCAGAGGTCACAGAAAAGGAAATGGCAAAAGTGGAAAAGGTTAATATTAGGAAACAGGGCATGTACATAGGTGCAGGCAGTACTAATAATCATTTTAGATGATAGTTCTTCTAGATGCGGGATGCTGTAGGGAGAACCGCCTAGTTCCCCAATTCCTGGAAACCTCCCAATTCTAGTAGCATGGAGCAAACTTGGGCCAGTAGTCAAGAATGAGGAAATATTTTGCGGCAGCATTAGGGAGCGCAGTAGAGAGACACTTTGACTTACCCAGATGTTGCTTCCCTTGTTGACAGTGGGAAATGTGTTTTTCACCACGTTTTCCCACCAAGGACCCTGGATTTCGTCACTAAGAAAAAGTGTGGGTTAGTGAGGGTACCCAGCCTCTTGAAGCTGTGAAGCTGAGTTGAATGCTGGCAGAAGTCACTCTTCGCTCTAGAACAAGCAGGGCCTGCTCTTCTGTACTGTCTTCGGAGTAGGACCTCTTTCTTAAACTTATTTTGCTATAAAGGGTTTGGAGAGCATGCTTGGCCCCAAGCATACCCATATAACTCAGAGCTGGAGGAGACCTGTGATATTCTTAGAAATATTTAGCGACCAGTTCTCTAAGGGGGTGGAGAAGGAAAGCCCTGATTTGTAGCATTTGTCATTTCCTGTGGTGCAAATACACTTCTCACGGTCAGATATAAGCTACTGATGGAGACAATTCCTTGGTCTTCTACATTTCTGAACATCTTGTGAGCAGAGGTATGGGCAACTTTTCCTCTGGACTGTCTTTTTAAGGATACTATATTCTTTCCTCCATCTCTACTTCCTCTTCTATTAGGACTCCATGTCACTAGAAGATGGGAACTACGCACAATAGAAAGAATTCTAATCTCTGAATTCTCATAGAGGAACCACCTAGGACAGCTGTCAAGCAAAAACATCCACATTAGACTTGGCAAGGTGAGAAATAAACTTTTCTCATGGTAAGAAATTGATGTTTAATTTTGTTGGTTATGGGGCCCAGGATTACTTACCCTGATTAATGTAAGTAATCATAATCATTATCTCCATATCTTGATGGAGAAACTAAGGCTTGAAGGTTCATGGATTAGATAGATCTCATTACTAATAAGTGGCAGAGCCAAGATTCAACCCTAGGCCTGTCTGTGCCAAAGCTTCTTGCTTGGCTTTGCTGACTCTTTCGTCATGACAAAGGCCCATGTGTGGCAAGGGTTCTGAGGCCCACTGATTCGCCCAGATTGGGCAACGGGTCTCCCTGCCAGAGAAAGCCAGTTATCTTTGGTAATCAGCCCCACCTCCAGGGAAGTCTGGAGCAGTCTGACCATCTGCAGCTTCCAGGAAGATTGATTTCTCATGTCCAAGCCACTGCTGTTCGGGGCAAGACAAGGATCCCCGGAAGAACTCTTAACCTGCTGAGTATTGTGCATTCAGGACAGCTGGTGAACTAAATAAGGGCCCCCCACAGCCACGGAGAGACCCCTGTCACCATGGGATTGCAAACACTGCAACAATTCAGTAGGAACTCACTCTATGAAACAGCTGAACCCCCCCACTCCAGCAAGATGGGCGCTCCTAGGGCTTCACGGCCTCGGTGACTAGGACTGAGGGACCAGCAGCCTGGTCTGAATCTCCTGAGTGTCTAAGTGGTTTGGGGTAAGCATATTTTAAGCATTTATTGAGTACCTGCTGTGTACACTGCAACAACAATTATTACAACTTATGAGATCCTGTTTCAGAGATTGACAAAGGATTTGTTGTTCTGACTTCTGGCTATGTTTAAAATAACAAATCTAACAACGATACTAAAATAAGGTCGCATTTGGTTTGACATTTAGTGAATCATCTTTGCTGAAAGGGGAAAAAAATACATAAATTCAAGACTGACTTGGAAAACCCCCCACATGGAAATGCTGCTGAGTGATACAACTGAAAGAGAAGGGGGGGGGGGGCAGGCGGTCTTATCCACTTCTATTTCCCAACAGGCTTAATAAATAAGAGCTTTCTGAGCTGCCTTGGTAGTTATTACTTCTTTTCTGGGCCCTTAAGAAATCCATCTGATTCACCTACGTGCTAATTTAGGATGGTATGGAAGCATTTGTGCCATAATCTTTCCCAGAATATTTGAGTAACGCACCAGCTGCTCTGCAGTGGGTCTAAGAAAGCATTCTCCCTCTGAGCCTGTGCCCTGTGGTTCTACCATCACTGCTTCCAGGCTTTTTGGGGCTTCTGACGCAATCTGAAGAACACAGCCGAGGTGTGAGTAGATGAGCATAAAATCACTAGCGGCAAGGCTAAGCGCCCTTCGGCTGAGCTCTGGAAAATGAAATCCTCACAGCCCATTTCTTTCTCTGGGTTCTGCCCAATTCCTCCAACCCTTGGCATTCAACAGTCCAAGAGTAGTAATAGTAACTAATAATAGAAAACATTTCCAATCATAACACGTGGCTGATCTTACTATAGAGTCATAAGGATTAAAATATTCTTTGTATGAAAGAAACTGCTTGTTTCCCCATTGGCAAACACAGCTACTGCCTCCCCAGCCTCCTCCCTGGGCTGGCCTTTGCATATGTGTGTAGAGAAATTCCAGTCTGTGCCTAATTTACAGGAGCCCCTGTCTCTGACAAAACTTGTCATCTTACTTCCTCTCCTCCACCATGCTGCCACAATTTACCTTCTAAAAACGTGCATGTGAGCTGGTTTCTCCTCTGCTCCAATGACTTTTCACTGTTTCGGTAATAAAATCCAAATCGTTTTGACATTAAATGCCCCAACTTTATACTAGTCAAATCTGCTTCCCCCCATCTGGAACACCATGCTCAAATTAAAATGATCCATTCATTTTTTTTTCCTGTACTTGTTCTTTTTTTGTTTAGTTTCATTAAAGTAAAATTTATATACAGTGAGTCATATAGATCAGTAAATATCATCTGATGAGTTTTGATAAATGTGTACAACCACGTGACCATCCCCTCAACGTTTCCACATCTCAGAATATTTCTATCTTGTCCCCTCAGTCAAAGCTTCCTCCTACCCCGCATAGACATCTGCTATCTTTAATCGTGTCACCCTAAGTTACGCTACCTACCTTCTGTTTTACATGGAGTCACGGGGTATGGACTCCTTAGGGTCTGGTTTCATTTCCCACAGCACCAGGGTTTGGTATCTATACATATTGTGTGTGCGTGTGTGTGTGTGTGTGTGTGCGCGCGCGCGTGCGTGCGTGTGCATGTCTATTATTGCATGGATTGGTAAATCACTCCTTGCTTTCTTTGTTCATTGTTATTGAATAGTATTCTATAGTGTGAATATAACACATGGTTTCTATCCATTCACCTGCTGGTAGGTAGTTGAAAAATTTGCAGTTTTGGACTATTAAGAGCAAAGCTCTACCACAAGTCTTTTTTTGTGGACATATGTTTACATTTCTTTTAGTAACCTAGGAATAGAATTGATGGAATTTAGGATAGGTACATTTTTATATTTGTAAGAAACTCAAATTATTTTCCAAAGTGTTTGTATTATTTTACATGCCAACCAACAGTATAAGAGATTGAAGACATTCTTTCATTTTCTTGCCTCTGAGCACTACTTCCTATGCCTGAAAGCCCTGTTGCTACTACTTGACTTTTCTCCCCATTAGCCACTTGTCCTGTCTGTAACAAATGGACTAAAATGTAGAAATCTTTAAGCCCAATAACTGTTATATTCATTCACATAGCCCATGGTGGCTCTATGTCATCAAGGTGTTGGAGGTAAGTGGGCTTATTGCACACAGTCATTTAGAGACTAAACTACTGGTAGCCCTGCCACACCCAAAGAAGGCTTACAAGGTAACCCAGCACCTTAACATTTAGATAAAGGATGGACATGAGAGGTTGGAGAAAGAACACCTTTTTTCTTTCCTGATTTGACCAAGAGGTAACCATCTGTTTTTGGAAAATATTTCACTGCTGCAAACTAGTCACAGTTCTCACCTAGATTTAGAGAAACCTGTGAATGGTGTCTCGGCTGGACAGCTGCTTACTGATCATGAGTCTACAACATGGGAGCGGAACACTAGTCTTTGGGGTACAGTTAGCCATCTCTATCAGTCCAGGAATTAAAGTTTTCATTCTGACTGACCAACCTTCCCTCTTTCCTCTATATTTCCATCACACTTCCTGTCCTACTACACAGTGCTGGTCGGCCTTTCATTAGTTATTTCTTTGTTTTGCTCATTAGTTGACAATGTCTTGGAAAACTCATGTCTGGTGAACCTGGATCCCAGTGATTGGCACATAGTTTCCACAGTTTTTGCTGAACTCATTGTGATAAAGCAATATGGTGCCCACCAATTCCTCCTCGTGAACACACCAATTGTCTATCCTCCAGCCAATTCCCCACATCAAGCTGAGGTGATGTGACTTGTTCTGGTCAATACAACACAGTGGCCACACAAACGGCCACCTCCAGGCTAATGCAGTAAGGAGTGGAGGTGCCATGATATTCTAGTTCTCTCTTCCTTCTAGTTCTCTCTTCCCTCACCTGTCAGCTCAAAGCGGAAGCTCCAGTGGAGGACTCCCAACTCCCTGAATATAACATAAAACTTGCCTCTCTCCTCACCTCACTTCTGAGATTGGACAGTATTTGCTAAATAAGTTAGCCTGCCTTGACTAACGCGCTCACACTGTGTGAATTACAGACACTATGCTCAGAGAGACATGACCAGTTTTCTTGTCTCTCCATTTTCTTGCACAGCTTGCCATGAGATGCCAACTTTATGACCTCAGGCTCCTGCTGGTAAGTGATATCAGTGTCAGGTAAAGACAGTTTTCAAGGTATAAATTTAATTATGGTTTTGTAACTAACCCTACTGATGATTCCACTGAGTCTCAAATGTTAGGCATTTCTTCTAATCCCCATTTAGCTATAAGCTCTTGAAATGCAGTACCAATTCTTCCTCTATACCTAATACATAGCTATTCATAAATAGTTAATATTTACCAAGTGCCTACTGTGTGTCGATCACCATTGTAGGCACTGGAGACAGAATAGTGAATCAAGCAGACCAGCACCTTGCCCTCAGGGAACTTAATAGTGGGAGTGACAGATAACAAACAAATAAATGTGATTGTTGAAAAAACAGAACAACAGAAATCTCCGAGAGTGTCAGGTCTCTGCTTCACAGCTCCTAACACAGGAACATTTTCACATTTATTGGGTCGAAAATTGATTAATGTCTGTCTCACCCACAGAGCTGTGAGATCTGGGGCACTACGTCTAATATCCAGCACAGTGCTGGCACAGAACAAACACTCCATAAATATTTACTGAATCCAAAAAAACCGATAGTGATAATATCTTCTCTGCTGAGAGCCAATTATTTTCCAGGCACCATGCAAAATGTTTGTATGCATTTTATCATATAATCCTTGTATCATCCCTACAAAGTAGTTATTATTATCTCTGCTTTATCCATGAGGGAACTGGGACTCAGAGAAGCCAAGTGACTAGCCCACTGTCATGTGGCTAGCCGTAAGTGACAGGTGACACTGGAACCCCCACGCTTTCCTCACAACTGTACTCACACGCAGGAAGTGCTTTTTTACGTCCCATATATTCTTTCTCAACAATGAGGAGCAACAACTACGGGCCACTGTTCCTATGAGCTGGACAATTTGCACCCCCCGCCCCCCGCATTTGCCCTGGCCGTCCTGCACGGCCCTCCCCAGCGACTGGAAGACATGTACTTGTGGTAATTACAGACCGTGTTGTCCTTTTCATTTATGTCTTCACAATCCAGCTTGACATTGTGTCATAAAAGTTTATGTACTGTGTTCTCTCCGCTCCTTACTAATATTCTCTGGCTTTCTCCCTGGCCATCCAGAATCAATACCTCCGCTCCTTTCTCAATAAAGAAGGGAGCAATGAACAAGGTCCAAATGTGCACAATGACTATTTGCAGCAATTAGACGTCACGCTGAAAAATGGCCACGCTGGAGGAGAGTGGGCAAGATCTCAGGACCAGAACATAGCTAATGTCCCTCACCAGGGACTCTGGAAACTGGACTACTTAAAAAATGCCCTCTCTCCTCTCACCTCTCCCCTTGCTCATACTCTTTGTTTCATCCTCACACGAGATAAGGAGAGAGAAGTGCATTCAAATTAGGGACCCCAGCAATCGATTTGTACTTGCAGTTGGTGGATTGTAATCAATGTTAATTAACCAGATTCTTTTTCAGCAAAGGTTGGGACAGGAGAGTAACTGCACAATATTTTTGACCAAGACAGGGGATATTAATGGGCTTTGGTACGATCAGAAAGCAGGAGGGAAAAGGAATGTGAGTGCAGGGGAGTTTGGTGGAAGAGAACATGGGCATGAGAAGAAGAGAGATGAGTGATTTTAAGGTAGTACTGTCCACGGGCCCTGGCAGCTTTTTCTGGAAGTTGGAGCAGGGAAACTTGGTTATCGGCATGTTTTCCACCAAAGAGCAGACACTCTGTCTCAGGGAAAGAAGCCTTCTTCAAGGGGCTGTCCCTACATTGTGGCTGCTGCCAGGAGGGTGACAGAGAACCAAGGCAAGCACATTCCCAGGCTACTAATCACTCTGGAGCGTTACTCAGCCCTCGACTGTAAAGCACAATGGGAAGAGCATGGAGGCCACAATGGAAGGTGGTTTGAGCTTGAGGAGGTACTTTCTGGCTATCAAATTGTGAGCAATTTGCATAACGTCTGACCCTTAGTTCACTGACCTGCACAGACGTGGGTGTGAGTCCACGGACCTCAGGAGCCCCAGCATTAGACTCAGAGCAGCCTGGCCATGGCACCTGGAGCATCTGCAGGAATGTCCGTGCCTGCCACTGCTTTAAGTAACCAGGGCAAACCCTCTGGGCCTCTAATCACAAGCACGTAGCTCAGGAGATGGGGCTGGAGGTCCCCTTCCCATCTCTAGTGATGCCGGAAGTTGTCTTGAAAGTTGCCTGTGCTAATTTCTGTTTCAAAAGGTTACTGATCTCTAAACAAAAGAGTAGCATAGAGGAGAGGATTTCCAAATGAGCCAGTGTTATTTCTCAGCTCCCCAGAAGTAAAAGAAAGCCATAACAGTTGGAATCATGATAAAGCTTCCAGAGATAAAACCAGAAGTTATTTGTTTTGAAACGGCACATATTGCAAGTTTCTGGACAACAGACAATAAAAACAGGCATCTATGGGCACCGTCTCCCGCAGAGACCTGCCTTGGCTGGGTCCTCTGGGCTGCTGCTCCATGAGGCAATGATACCTCTGCCTCCCAAAGAGGCTTCCGAAGCACTTTGGGGAGGAGTCCAGTTCCCAGATGGGGCCTTGAGAGAAAATGGGGAAGTCTTTAAAGAAAGGACATTATCTGTGATGAAAAGGACAAAAAAGCAGGAGGGAGAATGAACTGAGGAAACAAGAAAGGGAGGGACAATCAGGAGGTAGCTGGGAAAACAAACGATTATCTCACCCCAGGATTTATATACTAAACTCGCATGCAAATCTTGTCTCATTGATCTGTGACTTCAGTGAATAAAACTGTCTTTTCTGGAGCTATTGATTGGGAAGCAAGTAAAGAGGGCCAGGTCAGTCCTGAATAGACCCGGGGTGAGCGTACAGTGGGTGGGCTTTGCACTTAATTAGAAAAGAGCAATTGCCCACAGTGCTGAGGGAGGAAGTATCTCTAAAAGTACCCTCTGCCCATCACAAAGAATGCTGTGGCTTGGCAAACGGGCCGCCACCCCAGGGATCCTAAAGCAGGGGTCCATTCTTGACCTGGCTTGCGGATATAGAGCCAGGCATGCCTTCAGGAAGGTTGGCCCCCAAACTAGTGGAATTCAACACAGACCCAAGAAAGTCCCTGTTGGGGAAATGGGGTGCGCTTGTACAGCCATTCCTGTGAGCAAAGGTGAAGAGTGGAGAATGCTGGAGGGGCTCACCAGCACATTCCTGGAGCTGGGAATATGGAGCTTCACGTGGAGATGTAGCTTTAACACGACAAAGGTTTTGAAAGAGGAACACATGATGAAAATTCTGTCACTCTCTCGTTAGATATTTTTCAATGGGAAGCCCCTAAAGACTCCCAAGATTGATGAAGAAACCAGCTGGCCTGGGATGGTCCTGGTTTCAGTCTTGCTTGATTTGTGGAAATCTCTCAACTCTGATCAAATCAGGTCAGCTGGTCACCATAGGCTTGGCCATCAAATAACCATCAAGACCTAATTCAGGACTATCTGAGTCATGTCAGCTCCAGTGAGGCTTTCATTGGGCCTGCTTCCCAGTCTGAATTATCTCTGTCCAGCCCCGGTTTCTGGGTCTCCCTTCCACAAGGAGGGATCTCAACACCCTCCCTAATAAACAGCTTCACTCTGTCGCAGACCCTGTATCTTGGAGACCCCAAATGAAGGTTCCATTAAGTAAAAATTATAAAAAGAGGAAAAGAAACAGTACACATTAAAGTATGTCACACCCCCTCCCACCCCCGCCAAAGGTATATTACTAAAGTCTTATTAACACCAGGTACCTCAGAATGTGACCTTTAGGAAACTGGGACTTTTTAAGACATAATTAGTCAAGATGAGGTCTAGTGGAGTAAGGAGGGCCCCCAGTCCAGTAGGACTGGCATTCTTTTAAGAGAGAGACACAATAATGCCACAGGAAGATAAAGAAACCCAGAGGAGAAGACAGAGGCAAAGACAGCAGATGGGCTGCTTCCAACCAAGGAATGCCTGGGGCTCCCAGAAGTTAGAAGAGGATTTTGAGCCAGTGTGGCTCTGCGGCCACCTTAATTGCTAAATTCTAGCCTTCAGAACTGTGAGAGAACATATTTCTATTGTTTTAAGGCACCCAGTTTGTGGTAATTTGTTACAGCATCCATGGAAAACTAATGGAAAAAAGGAAAAGAAGATAAGAAGGAGGAGAGCGATCACAGAAATAACACAAAAATTCTCCTTGGCCGAGTGGGAGGGCTGGGTAGGAAAGAGTCAAAAGTCAGTCTGGCTTAGAGGATGAGAGAAGTTCTGTTTGGACACATTTCTGGAAACACTTGAAAAATACCAGGGGCCAGAGAGAGTCCAGCCTTCAGCAAGTTGCAATCTTGTTGGTGGAGAGTCTTGTAAAACGAATAGTATCTGCAAAGTGCAATAAAGCAAAGTGCAATAAAACAGGGCATGTTTGTAGCTCAGTGTGGCCAGAACAAGAGTATGAAGAGGGAGTGTGGAGAAAAGGACAAGCAGTGGTCTGCTGAGAGCCGTGAGTGCCCAGGGATGGAATGGGATTTTTACTCGTTACATGAAGGCAGTCAGACAAGTGACCTTCCAGAATCCTCTCTCCTAACCCAACTCAGAAATCAGCTTGCAGACACTGGTTCTGTTCTCATCTTTGAGGAGGGAAATCATGTTCAGTTTAGTCAAGTTTTCACTTCTTTGGGTTTCCATTTCCAAATCTGCAAGACAGAACTCTTGATACTGTCCCATCAACTTCACAAGGGGTGTGTAAAACAGAGGCAGTGATATCCTACAAATTAGGAACCTAAATACATTATGTTCAATCCTCTCATTTTACCGATAAGGAACTTGAGACCCAGAGCAGTTGCCCCAGCAAGATGCAGAGAGCAGAGCCTAGAATTTCACTCTCCCAACTCTCAGGCTATTATTCTTTCCTGCAAAGAGCTAAGAGTTATGCACTTGAAGTAGATGATTATTGTTCCTGCCAAAGAGAACACAGCAGAGCAAGATGATAGAGTTTCTTATTTCAAGAAACCTAGTACTTGAAGGTGCTTTGAATAACACATACTTTTGAAACTGACTAAATATTTGGAGTGTGTCTTCCCATCCTTTCTTTCTGCTCTAAAAGCAAAAACAAGGATCTGTAATTTAGTGTGTGTGTGTGTGTGTGTGTGTGTGTGTGTGTGTGTGTGTGTGTGTGTTGGGGGGCAGGGGGAGAGCAGAGAATTGAATTAGATAAAAGGGAAAGTCTAGCTCAGCAACCACAGATGTGAAAGTGCCCTGAAGTATTTAGGCCAGATTCACATCTTTGGAGGTAACTCTTAAGTTTCCACTGAGTCACTAAAAAAATACAGCCAAGCCCCTCTGGTGACTTCACAGTTGCTGTCTGAAAAGGTCACTGTAATCCATCCTCTTCATTCCATAAACTAACTCCTCTGAGTTAGTTTACGTAGTCCATTATTTGGGACTACAGAGAGAGTCGGAAACCAAATAAAATGCTATTACAGGAGTAACTGTTACATTTGAACATTTACCCTTGACTTTGTTTGGTTTTCCTAATGACCCTTAGTACAGGAATTGTTGTACTCATTTTCTAGATGAGAAAACTGTGCCTGTGTCCTCTGCTGACTTCCTTCACATCCAGCCAGTCATCAAGCCCCACTGAATTACACTACATGTCTCTCCCATGTGCCTTAGGCTTCCCAGTGCTTCCTGGAAAGTCTGGTACCTCCCACTCTCTGGTATTCCTCCACCCAATTCCTTCCATTTCCAGATAGGTGTGGGATATGTCTTCTAGGCATCTTGACATCATTGCAAATACAAAAGAATTTATCAGAATTTATGCTTCCTGTAAACTCTCCTTTAATCTCAACATCTTTCGTGGGAGTCAGTTGCCCAATATTGAGACCATACAACATACACATCACTCAAAGAGGTCAATTTACAGATACCTAAATGTATCTTATGTACTTTCCACCCTTGGTCATGCTGTTCCCTGCCCCAGGCTCTATTAGAACCCCGCATTTTCTCTAAAATCTCAAGAAGTTGACTTAACAAGTACAGAAAAATAAACACGTTTTCACTGCAAAACCGTTTTAATTGACTAAAAACCTCATAAAATGAGAGAAAATATTATTCAGTAAGACACACTATGGTATGTACACATTCAACAGAATATTACACGGCCAGTGAAAAGTAAAATGAAGATGATATATCTATCTGTACTGATACAGGTTAGAGAATGATTATATAATATATCGATTACATAAATATGCATGTTTTTCTACATGCATAAAAATTCTAAAAGGTCACAACAAAATTCTTCATAGTACTTATTTCTGGGATTAAAGATGGAAAAGTGGAAATTGTACTCTTTACTAAAATATTTCTAATTTGTATTTTTAAGACAGTGAATTACTTTGTAATAAATAATTTTCCCATTTTGAAAACAAAAGTTTGCCCACCTCTTTTGAATTCTTTACAGCTCATAGTATCTGGAAGGTTTTGATATATTTTAAAGATCTTTTATCCCATAAGGTGTGGAATATACACTGCCTCACATGTCAAAAGTTATCTTAAATAGGAATATTTTCTTTTGTTGTAGAGTACTCCTGACATAGGAAATTAAACTTTACTGACCCACTTTCTGGACTTCCCTTGTATATAGTACAGATGCTCCTGACACATAAACACGCACCTAAGTCTCTGTCACCATCTTTACAGACATGGTGGAAACGAACAAGGCAGGGAATGCATGACTATGCTTCAGAGGGAAAACCTATTCATCATATTTGGAGAGCGAAGCCACACCACTGAGATACAGAAAACAAGGAGAGGGAAATGAGGTCAAATTTGTGAACTCTTACCCTCCCCCAGTTTCCTTTCAGTTTTAAGATTTTAAAATGTTATTTCTGGAAGACACTGTATTAAAACGAGAGTCATAGCCCATCACCAAGATGGGAGAAACTCTGCTAAAATTGTCAGCAAAAGAATAGGAATGTACAGGCTTAAGTTTACCTCTTTCTGGTTGTCTGCTTGTTGGGAGTTGCTGTAATTGACACAAATTGCTGAGCTGTATTGTTGAACAGACATGGCTGTGACAAGGTGTGAAACGCGGGCAGCTGGCAGTGGGACTATGACGGTGGCCATGGCCCAGTGGTAGGTGCTATGGAGAAGAGAAAGCCCTGGTCCTCAACAATCTCAGGCGAAGTGGGGAAGCAGTACAGTAACACCAAACCACAGCACTCCGCCATATCAGGGCACTCAAGAGTGGCAATTTAGGACTTCCCTGGTGGCGCAGCAGTTAAGCGCTGCACTGTGGAGCTGTCGGCAGCGGCGACGTGTGGTCGACGCCCAGCCAGGGAGATTCCCACATGGCGGGGCAGACCTCTCCTGCCTCGCCTGCTGCTCCCCTCAGCAGTGTGTTTCGTCCATATGCCTGTTCTGCTCCCCACTCTGTCTCTGGTGAACCCTCTCAGGGCCCCACGCCTCTGGCCTGTACCCCAGCTTGTAGGAATAAATAAATAAATCTTTTTTTGTTTTTTAAAAGTGGCAATTTAGAGAGCTGGGAAGGATGAAGGAAGAGTAAACTCAAGGAGCAGTGAAGCTCGCTGGTGGAAGAGTAGTGGGCCACAGAGAGGGAGAAAAGTAAGTTCTAAAGTTAGAGGCAGACTCCAGGAGTGGTGAGAACTGACTGGGAAATATTCGTTCCTCGATAAATGTCAGTCTGGTGTCTGAACAAAGAATTAATGAGCATAGAGTGTAAAAAATAACAGATAGTTTCATATATTTGGTAGGAATGCAGGGTCTTTCATGCTCTGTGAAGGAGTTTGAGTTTTATTTTGAAGACTATGGGAAGTCATTGAATATATGAAGTATAGGAATAGCATCATCAAATTTTGGTTTTTCTAAAAGATTATTTCAGCTATATGATGGCAAAAGAAAGACTAGACGCAGCAAGGTGGGTTAGGAAGAATCTGCACAATAATGAAGGTCAAAGAAGATTCGAGCGTAGTCACAGTCACACCATAGTGGGTGAGTCTACGGCATTCAAAAAAAATATGGATCTTTCTTCTTGTTCCATTCATTTGGCAGAAAAACCTGGGAATAATCTTTCAGAGGCATCTGGCAGGGAATTTTTGCCTTCACTGCCTGAGCTTAATGGGAAGACAGTTTGAAAAAATCAGTCCTTTTCCTATGACCTTTGCAAATGCTGAGGTGGAGTTGCAGTGATATTACTACTACCCTACCTGGTAGCATCCTCCTAGCAAAGAACCCCCTGCTAGTGACAGCAGACAAAGCAATTTACTATTAGTTGACCAGTTTCTGGTGAAGATATTACATATACCAGGTCTTTGAAAATGCTGCCATCTCTTTCATGTGTCCAGAGTGATTGAGGCTAGGGTTAGCCAAGAGATCTCTGCCTCTGTGAAAAACCAATCAACCCTTCTCTGCTTGCTTCCTGTTACCTCAACACAGCTCACTCCCAGAGACCAAGAGCTCTGGGCTGTCATGTCCTCATTTATTAAAACAAAAAAACAAAAAACAATAGGCAAGGGTGTGTAGTGGGGTTGGGCGGCAGGGATAGGGAATCAAAACCTGATTTAGCCTCAGGAAGTTGTTGAGGGTGAAGAACATCCTGTCTGCTAGGTGCTCTGTGCTCTTCAAAAGAGCCAAGGAAACTGCGGCGTATTACTCATGCAAGACAGCGTTTTCCACTCTCCTCACTGGGGAGTCCCTCACTAGGGAAGAAAGAAGATGGAGCGCCTGGTTCCCCCACACCCTCCGCTGAAGCCCAGCCCTGGGAAGGCTCCAGGGGGGAATAAATTGCCTTCAGTGAGGCCCTGAGAGAAGAGCAGCCAGGTCGCAGGTGTGCAGTAGGCAGGCCTGGAGGAAGCGCCCGTCCAGGGCCAGCTGCGGTATGGTCAGGCTTGAGGCTGCCTGCAACCAGAGCCCAGCTCCTCTCCTGGGCAGAGACCCTCCCACGGCCGCCCCACCATCTTCACTTAAGCCCCATCTCCTACCCCAGGTCACAATTTGAGTCTCATTAGTCATGAATCACTGGGCCTTGAATTCAATTCAGCCAACGCACATTCATCGGGGTAATAATCAGGGTTTTTCTCCATCCTGCATCTTGGCCTGTTTTTTTCTTTTTGCTACAGTCACCACCTGAATAGGATTAGAGAAAGCAAAATATTGCAATTCACTGGAGATCACATTTCCCTTTCCTCAACCTTTGCCTCCACTTGCTGGTGAAAAACAAAGGATCAGAGACTGTGGCTGAGGCCCTGGCCCGCGAGGAGCTGAGGAGGCAGTGGGGACTGGACAGGGCTCAGCTCCACCTGCTTTGCTGGCTGGCATGGGACACTGTCTCTGCCACACCAGTCCCAGCACTTGGTTATTTACAAAGCCAACTGAGGGCTTTCATTTTCCAGAAGGCCTGTGCATGGGCCAAAATAGTTGATGTTTTTGCCTTGAGGCAGAGACCTCTGCATGGAAAATGTTCTTGGAGAGAAGTTGTGTTGTGTCTTGTGCTTTTTACAGGGGTGAGTAAAAGGTCCGAGGTCCTCACCTCTGCTGATGAGGGGACAAAAGTGGGTTCCCTCTGCAATGGCAAGCAGCTTACTCTTTTTTCTCTCTCTTACACACACACACACACACACACACACACACACACACACACTACCCCCTGCCTTCCTTATTATGGAGAAAAATGTGATGACCTGTTTTTGTGGGCACCCTATAAGTTTAGGGGCATTTCCCAGTTTGTTTCTTCTCCAGGACAATTGTTGGATCTCCTCAGAGGGGAGCCTTGATGGGATATTCAATATCATGCATTTGTTGCTTTAAAAATACCAGTGCCCCAGCAAGAGAAGGTCGTGTACTTCCTATCTGGCTCATGTCTTCAGACATGGTGTTTTCTTTGTCTTGGAGAATCGCTTAGGTTTAATGGGTGTTGCATACAAAGAATGATGGGAATTTGATGATCATTTTTAAAAAACTGAAAAAACAAAAACAAAAGAAATCAAACAAAAATAGGCCATCCCAGTCCTTCTACAGGACCCTGAGAAGCCAGCTGTAGCAGCTTTCTTCCTCCCTCCAGAAAACTAGATGTGGCACTAGGTCTCCCCTGGATGCATTTGATGTCATAGAAGCCATTTTGTAAGGCCCAGGTCCTCATCTCTCCACAGACCACATGGGTGATCTCACGACCCCTTTTTCACAGGCCTCTGCTACCCAAAGACAATCCCATTCCTATCGCCTACAAATTCTGGGAAGTGATATCAATGCATTTGTTTCCTGGGTAACCCTGCTAAGGTAGGCCTCTCACTTCAGGGTGTTTCTTCATAGGATATTTAACTCAAAGAGTGCCGTGTTTCTAATCATCACTGTTTTCTTCCCATTCTAGTTATCTCTCCTACTAGTACCTTCTTTTGGTTTGCCTAAGATAGGACTACATCCTAAGATATGAGGAGGTGCTAGAAAGTGACCCTGGGGCATGTAGAGACCCTGAACTATTAAGGGGTACAAACTCTGAAAGGTATCCAGCCATCCATGCCCACAATGGAAAAAAGCTAACTCTTACTGGAAAAGATCCTTAATAGAATTGGTGTACATAAGGAGAATTATGTATTAGTCTAGAATTAGACATTAGATATTCCTGATAAGTTTCCTAATAAAACCCCCCAAATTACCCATCCTCTCCCTCATGAGCAAATGCCAAGCAAAACAGGGTCAGCCCAAAGTAGGACAGCTGAGGTCTGAAAGCTTGTCACAACTCTAAGTTACCTTCTGGCAGGGAACTGCAAAAAAGGGTTAGGCAGGTCTGAGACAAAAGGAGAGAAAAAAATATATAAATCAAGATAATGGCTGCCATTGTCTCTGCCTAGAACAGCCTCCTCATGTATCTCTCCTCCATGTGTCTCCCCCAAGGCTCTGTCCCAGCAGTACCAGGCTGTAGAAGCAAGAAAGGCATGCCTACCTGCCTTTCATGTAATGTATTCCACTCAGCTCCACCCCTAGTTCCCAGTAGCTCCCCTGCTCAGGAAGTCCAGCTCATGGCATGCTGGGACTTATAATCCAAGGCAACTGCATGTAAGTTGGGCTGGTGTCTCCCCTTCACAGAGATATATCTATAACAGAGGGACAACACTAACCCACAAAGGGCCTTAAAACTTAGTTTCCTTGCTCTGTACATACTTCAAAAAGGATTTTTTTTCACTTTCAAATCAGGCTGCTGACTTTACAAGGCAGTCCTTATAGCATAGGGTATAGCCAAGGGATCAAGGTCTGGTTTATCCTCCCAGTCTTAGCTTCTCAATGGATATGACCTAGTCTTGTTCACCTCTGTGTTCCTAGCACTTGATGTATATACAGGAAACATCAGTAGCCTCCACTTAGTCAGCACTTTACCATCACCAGTGTTTTGAAAATACTCTCTCTTGCTATTAAATATGCTGAGTTGAATTTAACTGACCTAAAAAATAGGAATGACATCACTTTAAGGGGCAAAGTGGTAACCCAGATGTGGAATCAGCTCCCAGTCAAAAGCTGCCTTTGCAACCTATCAGTCACTTGAAAATTAAAACTCTGGGCCTATGTTTTCTCTTCTTTCAGTTGGCAAAAATAAAGCTGGCCCTGACTGTTCCATAGGTACTGGGAAGAAAATAGATATTGGGAAGAAACATTTGTGAGACATTTCTTTGTAAATATTCCTTTGTAATGTTTGCTACAAATCAAGTGACATCAACAGCAAGGTGACACAGTGGGGTTGTCACAATTATGAAGAGTCTGATTTGAGGAATGGTCACATTTTCCAAAATATCTTCCCCATTGATCTATCATAGGTCAATGCCACATAATTCCCGAGTAATAAATTAGACATCTAAAAAGATACAGCCAAGTCACTGTATTAGTTATTGAAGGCTGTGTAACAAATTAATCCAAAACAGCGATAAACATGTATCATCTCACACAGGTCCGTGTGGATCAGATTTTGGGACCATTTTTCTTAGATTTCTAATAGTATGCAGTTAAGAGTTTGTCTGGGACTGCAATCATTTGAAGGTTTTATGAACCTTGAAGGGTTAACTCCCAAGACCGTTTGCCCACAGAGGGCTGGTTGCTGACAGGAGGCCTCAGTTTTTTATATGAGCCCTGGAATGTCCTCATGGCATGGTGCCTGGCTTTCCCAGAGCATGCAGCCCAAGAGAAAGAGCAAAAGGGAAGCATGATGCCTTTTATGAGGTGGGCTTGCAGGTCACATACCATTATTTGCACCATATTCTATTTTTCAGAAAGAAGTTGATAAAATTCTGGCCCACATTTAAGGGGAGAAAAATTAATCTCCATGATTTAAGGGAGAATTGTCAAAGGATTTTTGGATCTATTTTAAACCCATCGCAATTATTATGGAATACAGCCATGTTTCCAGTAAATTGGATGTAAAGATTGTCAACAGGAATTTTAGGTTCTTCATTCCACTGGATGTTGTTGTTTACTTAAGGTAAGTCTGCCCCCAGTCTGACCCTACTGGACTTGCAGGGTTCAGAGATGTTGATTCTCTAACTGATCAATATCTTCTGCAAAATGATTGCTGCTGTGTGTCCTTCAAAATGGGAGGAATGTTTGAAGAATTTTTAGCAATCAGGTAGTGTACCTTATCCTTTTTGCTGTAAATATGGCTCAATAAAATAACTAAAATTTCAAAGAAAGTTGAGTTTACCACGAGATAGGAACTATGACATATATATATATATATATATATTTTAGAAAGCCATTTGCATAATTAATTGTGGCATTTATTATTAGACTAACATATTGTGGATCACACTCATTAGTGCAGGTTATTTGATGATGAACTTATCGAGACCCATCTTGCTCTAGCAGATGAGAGAAATAGCATGTTTCAATGAAGAAAGGGATTTAGATTAAGTCTAGTTCATGTAGCATCACTGTTTTCATGATGGTGAAAAGTGTAGTTATGAAGAAGGAAGTAGAGCCAGAGTATGCCACAACGTAGGCAAGTAGGGCCTTGGAGAGAAGATACTCAAAGAAGATGAGAAAAGGAGGTAAAATGAAACTTCACCTGCCCCAAATTTTGGCCCCATCATCAAGAAACAGTGAATCCAAAAGAAACAGCATTGATACCCAAGTTAGGAAAGGAAGTTCTTCTTCCAGCTATGCCAAACTTCGAGGAGAGCTCACAGTTCCACCACTTTGAACTGGATTCTATTATTCTCTTCTGCAAGCCTGTGTAAATTAAAAATGAATTAAGACATCTATTCTGTTTCTTAGTTTCATGACCTTAATATGATAGTTAATTGGGTACTCTGATCATCTCAAATAATGGTGCATAAATGCAAAAGGTATTTAAATTTATGCAGGGTGCTTCTTTTGAAGAATTGGAAACAAACATATTCTCATCCATTAACTTTCAAACTTTCCAGTAAGGGTACTTACAAAAAAAAAAAAAAAAAAGGTACCCTAATTCCCAGAATGGAAGCCAGACCTGGAATTTAGTCTTAGCTCTGCCAGTAACATGTTCTGTGATCTTAACCAAGTCACTTCCATTCCTAGGGACTCTTTTTTTGTCCCTAGGAATTATAGAATTACAGTGACTTGTCTCAGCCCTCACAACAATTTATTTGTTCTTAGATGTCTTGTCTCAGAGTTTGGGAGATGTAAATAGCTTCTCCTGGTCATTTGTGATAGAGAAAATGAAACGCACAAAGAATGAAAGTAAGAATTGTGGACACTGTGATTTAGATTAAACTAGTCTTTATATACTCTTGCTCTATATCCACAGAACATCACAGTCCTCTTCTTAGCTTTCCCCCAAGTGCAGGGACTCTTCCAGAGAAGTTGGAGGAACCTACTGGGTGGAACTGCTTCTAAAGTCTGCATGGAGTTGAGTCTCAAAGACATAGCAGGATTTTTCATTCATCAAGAAGGTTAAGAAAATGTTTAAATTGTGGTCTGAATGCCAAGTATCAACATTTTTTTTTTTAATGCTTAGGACTGTCACATATGACTGTGTCATTGTAAATTGCATTAGGTGAAATGCAATTTTAAATAGGATTTATTACAAAGTCAATTAATCCGATTTATACATACTTTACATGAGTTATATAGTTCATTGACTTGCCTTATGGAATGGGTATACATACTCATAATGGCTAATTCCTGAAAGAAGTCTAGTTTGAGAAATCTTAGACTCTGGAATCTTGTTCCACACCTTATCATTCTAGATTCTTCCATGAAGAATCTGTCCCCAGCATGTCAGAACCGTAACAGTTTCTTGGGCAGTAGCACAAGGCACAGTATGTGATACTCATTTGCCATTAAGGGAATCAAGGCAAACACGGGTTAGGTAACATTCGTTTTCCAGCACAGAAAAAAAAAAATCCAGGAACATTCCATATTTGCTTGTCAAATGGGAGGTTTCCAATAAACACTTGTGAGTGAATGCAAGAAGACTGAAAGTGTTTGAATTACTGGATTATACTGCCTCCTGACGAGAGGCATACATGTTGAGACTGGAGTGGCAAACACCAAGCTCAACTCACTGGGAATATAGTTCTTACTCTATGAAATTGACATCAGGTGAGTGGTTTCTTGCTTTGTTATTTACTATTTCAGAAGCAACTTCCCAAATTGCTAAATTTCTAATTTCTGAAACAATAAAATACTTTGTGATTAAGGTCTGTACTATGAACTCTGAGATTTCCAATAATTTGTAAGCTAAAATGTTTTATTTTATTATGTATATCATACTCTATCTTATCTTTAACTAGACTTATAATATTTATTATATTATATATAAATTATATGGAAATACATGCCATATATCATATAGCATATATATGCTAGATATGCATTCTAATGAAATGTCCATATACGTGTGTGTGTGTGTGTGTGTGTGTGTGTGTGTGTCTGTATATATACATGTAGATAGATAACTACTTCTATATGCCCTGGTATTCAGTTTCCAAAGACAGTTAAAACATCTTAAGAAAATTATAGTCATGTGGAAGAGGCAGAAGTATTTTTTACATTTTTTGTTAAAGTGCCAAGAGAAAATCTTTGTTTATAAGAAATACTTTCTAAAATATTTAGGGTAAAGAGACATCATATCTGCAACTTACTTCCAAACAGTTCAGAAAGAAATTATGTATACAAATGTGTATGTATGTATATGTATAAAATACACACACGCACACACATACACATATTTAGAGAGAGAAACATAAGGCAAATAAGGGAAAAATAGCATTTGGGGAATCTGGGTAAAATCTATATGGCATGCATTCTCTACAAGGCAATATTGCTCTCAAAGGAATGAAAATCATTTTGGGGGGAGGTGAAAAAAAAATCTTGTTCTTTTTCCATGTAAAGCTCAAATATATTCACAGTCCATAAGCAGATATACAGTATATCTGTGCTATTAAAATTTCATGGCAGAAGGCAATTAGGGAAAAAAAATGCCTAAAAAGTCACTTGGGGGATGATAATGAGAAAAAGGTTGAAGAACACTGGTATACAGAAATTCTTTAGACCCTGTTTGCAACTTTTCTATAAGTCTGAAATTATTTTGCAACAGAAATGTAAACATCACAAGTGCCAGCACTGGGGAGGGTTATGGGAGCACAGAAGCAGCAGCCCTGATTCTTCAGGGGTATAAAAGGTGAGTCTGGGCCAAGTGGCACAAGAAGTCCCCACCAGGAAAGTGACTTTTGCCCCAAGTCTTGAAGGAGAATCATGAGTGTGCTGGATAGATAAGGACACAGCCTAATCCCGACAAGTCTCAGAGGAAGATTAAATTTTATATCATTGAGTTGTGCTGATTAGCATATTTTACCATATTCTAATGAGATGCAAATTGATAAGCCCCTCTTTGCTAAAGAATGAATCCCAATTAAATAACAATCCATTGTTAGGCAAACGATCCAACTTCTAAACTTTCTAAAGAAATATGAGTTTGAGGGCAAATGACCTTCTTTCCTCTAGAAAGTTTGTTTATTCAAATGTTTGATCCCCGAAGGACTGAATTCTCAATTCACAATTTTCAGGTTTGGGAAATCCTTTGGGGTTTTGGAAGGCAAAGCTACCATCTTACTCAATTTGCCTTAAACTCTGATGTTACAGTGGGTCAGGAGACCTGAGAGAGGCAAAAAGTGGCTTTCACATTCTGGAGCAGCAACCCCTGCTTTCTGTCAACTGCAATTCAGACAGTGAGCTGTAGTAACACAGTCAGAAAGCACACTGTGAGAAGGGGGGCAGAAGGGGGCAAATGCTGGAAAAAATTGTACTTTTCTCCCCATGACAGTTGCCTTTTGTTTGGACAAATAATTTGAGGAGAGAACAAAATAGCAGTTGTTTGCTTAATGCCAAGCCACAAAAACATGGAACCATTCTGGTCCCAGCAAGGAGAAAATTCCTTGTCCTGAATTTCTGATGATTCACCTTCCAGTCCTGCCCCAAGGTGACAGAGAAAGCACCCACTGTCTCCTGACCCCCCTGACTCCCTTTCACTGGGCCAGGACCACCACACTCATTCATAACTCAGCAGGACAGGGCCCCAGGGAGGCCAGAGAGCTCAATGCCAGGCTGGGCCAAGCCAGTGGGGGCTATGATGGGGTGGGGTGGTCTGAGAACAAGTTATTAATGCACATGGATGCCCTGTTTTCTTGGCCATAGGAATCTACAAAAAGAGTATAAAACCTTATGTTCAAAAGTTTTGGAGTTTGTAACATATACAGACTCATACACACATGCCCAGAAACATACAAATTGCTTTGTGATATATACATTTGGTGCCAACATAAACAGGGCCCTGGCCAAAAACCATGTTAGTTAGCAACTGACCAATGAAGTGTTTAAAGTTAAAGGCCAACAGAAAAGCCCAAACAGTGGTGTTTTTCCTAAACTTGAAGTCACTAGTCAGTATTGCTTTTCTTTTCCAGAATGATTTTCTAATGTCTTCACTCAGGAAAGATCCTGAGATCCTCTCTGCAAAGAGGCCCATGACAGGTTTGCTATTAGGTGAGTTCATTACCGTAAATCCATCCAAAGTGAGTTCCAATAACAATTACAAGGCCATCAAGGCATGAAACCCAATGGTTGCTTTGAATTTGTGTCCAGTGCCAGTGAGAGAGAGAAGGGAGGTACTGAGTTTCCAGAATGGCCTGGTCTCCAAAGTTTATGGAAGCACTGAAGTCCCGAAGGAGGAAGGAACAATGTTTCAGGCCAGCCAACTGACACCTGGAAGAACAAGCTGGGGAGAAATTGGACTCAGTTCCCCCAAGTCCCTGCCACTGGCAGAGTGAGCACATGGTCCTGGGGATACAGCCACATCCTAGGGATGACCCTCTTCCAGACATAGCTCCAACTTTCAGGTACTAAATGTCCTTTTCACCCCCTAATAAAGCCTCTTCTCAGGAAAGGACGATGTCCATTATTTACCACCTATATTTTTAAGTCACAGTTACCAGGTTGTAGGATGGATTGCACTTGAATTCTGTGGCCTAACACCTTGACTTCTGATAGAACTAGTGTCCTTGGCCACCAAATGGGTGAAGTAGAGGTAAAGAAGGGTAGATTTTTTCAAAAGCTATCTCATTGCCTACATGATCTTCTCTCTCAGCTTTCAGATCTCAGCCCAAATCTCCATTTCTAAGTAGGTCAAATACTGATGAGATGGTCTCTTGTTATCTTTTACTGAAGTAAAGATCCATATCTGCGTGTGAGGGCCATTCTCTGTCAAGTGCCTAGTCCAGTTCCTGACACATAGTACATGTTCAATGAATGCCTTTTGAACAAATAAATCAATGGATAGTTAAATGGAGATTTGGATGAATAAACGGATGATGGATGACAGAAAGATTAAAGGGTGGATGGATAGATGGCTGATGAGTGGTTGCTGGGTACAGGGGTGAATGATGACTGGTGGATAATAAAATTCTAACATAACCCCGCCTGGGTCCTGTTTGCTTTCTAAGCCTCTCTGAGAGTTCTGTTGCTTCAGTGCAACTTAAAGAAGCCCAGTCAATAGGTGAGGATGTTACTAGATGCTCATCATGAATTACAGCAGTAGCAACTGAGAAAGGTCAAGAGAGCAACCAAAGAGAAAGGCTGAGAAGATAAAAGGCAGAGAGAGAGGGATAGAGAGAGGTCAAGAAGAGTAGAAAAAACAGACCATAGGCAGCTGGAGGAGAAAGGCAGGAGCTTTGGGGACTGAAAGGAAAAACAAAGGGAAGAAGGACAGGGAGACTCGCAATGGGGTGGGGAAATCAGTTGAGGGGGAGAAATCATGGAAAAACAATATGTATCATCAGGAAAAAATGTTGGGGCTCCTCTAATAGGGCTGTAGGGAGGTGAAAGTTGAAAGTGAGGGGCTTGTAAGAGGAAGACAGGGAGGGAAAGAATCTTAATGCCTTCCACCCCCAAAAAAGTAAGTAGCAGAGAAAGAAAGAAACAAGATGAGAGAAAAATGCTGGCCCTCAAAGCTCCAGAAGGGGTGCCCAGTGTGAGGGAGCCAAAGCCACAGCCACTCTGCCAAGGGAGGAAATCTTAGGAGACCCGCCCAGCCAGAATCTTGAAGTCTCAGACTTTTTCCACCTTATGAGCTGTAAATTGATCTATTCAGTTAGAGAAACCTGGTTTTTATTGAGTAATTTCCTCTGAACAACTTCCAGTTTTGAAAATGTCCCCAAAGTTCTCTGACTCCCTCCTCCCCCGCCAGGTCCCTGCGTCAATGCCTGTAATTCATGGGGCTGTGGGCCCCCCTTGCTGCACATCAGGTCCCTTGGCTAATCCTGATATGGCACTGGGTCCTGCTTGGTGCAGAGACCTCGGATCTGTTTGTTCTGCCGGCCAGGTCCCGGCATGCACTGCGAGGAGCCCCATGCCGGCAGCAGCTCAGGAGCCCCTGGCCACACAAGGGATTTCTAACTGGTCCCGAGCCACGTCCTCCGCCTGGCCTCAGATATCAAGGAAATTTCTCAATTTTTCTCCTTAGCCCTCAAATGGGGCCTCTTGCAGATGCAAACAAGAGGCTCTTTATGGGCAACATCAACCGTCACTTACTTTTTATATTGCATCCTTTATGCCAGCATCCCTCAAAGCACTTCACAGACAAGTGTCATTGTCTCTCCCTTACAGATGGCATCGAGAGGAGAGCACAGAAAGTTAAGTGGTTCAACGAAGGTCACTCAAAAAGGCAGAGCAGAGGTGGAAACAGAACCCAGGGCTCCCTGCTCCCTGGCCTGTCACCTGCTCACTCCCAGGCCTAGGCTGGAAACAGCCAGCTTCTGTGAGCGCCGTTCCCACACTCCAGCCACATGCAACCCCACCCCGACCCACTCCTGCACCCTTACTACTTAAAGCTCAGAAGTGAAAACCCCATCTTCCTAACAAGGATATCACAGATCTTTGCATAGAAGGGGCCATCTTGTGAAATCAATTGAAGGCCAATTCGCTTGCCAAGACCCAGTAGGAGGGGAACGGGGGGAAGAAGGGCTGAGGTCCCCTCAGGAGGTGAGATGCAGGCGTCAGACTCAAAAAGCAATTGCATTACCTGTGTGGCTGAGGTTTTACTGCCTGCTCAGTCTGAAAGTTAGCAAAGTAGTAATCAATGAAAAGGAAATATAATTGAGAAGATTAAAAGCTGAGGGTGGGTATGGACTGGGGAGGGAAGTGATTGCTAAAGAGGTCCATTTGTATAATTCAAAGGTCGATGCCTCTCATTAAACTCACATCTCTAGACACTCAGGGGATGAAAGAGAATCTCTCCAAGCTGACCGTCTGACACCTAAGAGTTTCCTCTGGCCACTTTCAAGGGCAGTGTGAGGCCAGAGGGACAGAAAAGGCTGTTGGAAAGAGAATTTAGGGGAATCCATCCATAAGTAAAAGAACATTCGGAGAATTGAAACACAAAACCAGGTCTTCTGACCCTTTTAAAAAAGATATCCAAGTTTCTTTTAGACTTTAAGGCTTGTTTACATGCTCTGGATGAAAGCTGAATCAGTGCCAAGGGAAGTCCTAGATGGTACAAACTCTTCTTCTCTGTTCATATTCACACCCATTCCGTTACTCAAGCGTGTCCTTACATGGAATGCATATGTTTCTACAGCCTCTAATGGGCTCCGAGTGACACAACATGTCCGCTTGTGCCACTAGCAACTGCAGCTGTCTCTGAGACAAGGGACAAGCCTGGCTGAGAAGGAAGGTCTAAAGAAGGACATGTGTGTTTATATGTGTGTGGTGTGTGTGTGTGTGTGTCTACAGATTTAATAGGAGACAGTGGGGCTGCGTGGTCCAGAAGGCCAGGTCACCTCTGCCTGCAGATAAAGTAATGGTTCACCTTTTGGCCCCCGTTTTTTTTTCTGTTGCGTATGCAAACAAGAGACGACAATGTCTCCTTGTCTCCTTTGTCCCTTCATTTCATCTTCTGTCCTTGTTGCTACTATTTCAAGAATCCCTCCAAGTGTGTCTGGGAGATCATAGGACACAGATAGGGCTGCCAGATTGAGAAATGTGTTAGTTAAATATTTCTGCCTCACACATTACCACAGACTTAGTTGCTTAAACCAACGCAATTCTTTTCTCTCTCCAGGGACCACGGCACGGGTCTGGCACAGAATGGATGCACTATCTGCTCAGGGTCTCACAGAGCTAGCATCAAGGTGTTGGCCCGGCTGCCATCTCACCTGAGGCCTGGGCTCATCCTCCAAGTCTTCCCGGGTGTTACAGAATCCAGCTCCCTGCAGCATAGGACCAAGGTCCTGTTTTCCGCTGGCTGTTACCTAGGGCTATTGTGCTAGAGGCCTACCACTGTTCCTTCTGACTCAGCCATCTCTGAAACACAGCAGTTTACTCTTTCAAGACCAAAAGAAGAATCCCTTACCACTTGGGACCTCAGGCTTCTGTCTCTGACCTCTAGACTCAGATTTAAAGGGCTCATGTGATTAGGTGAAGCCTATCCAGATAATCTCCTTTTTTTTATTTACTAAAGTCAAGTGGTTAGTAAACTTAATTCCATTTGCCAAAATCCCCTTCACCATGAAATGTAACATAATCACAGGAGTGATGTACCATCATCATCATCATCAGTTTTCACCCACACTCTAGGGGAGGAGATTATACAAAATGAGGACCATTGGGTGACATCTGAGAAGTCTAACAACAGATAAAACACAAGTGCCTGGTTACATCTGAATGTCAGACAATCAATGAATACCTTTTTTAGTATGAGTATGCCCTATACAATTTTGAGGATATACTTATACTTAAGGAGTACTGAAATTCAAATTTACCCAGATATTCTGTATTTTTTCTGGCAATACTAGGTGCAGAGTCTTAGGGCCTCTGTTCCACAAAAAAAGTCAAGCTTGGCCTGCAGTAGAAGAAGGCATTTCCTTTGTGCAGCAAGCAGAAGTAGAACTTTCTTCAGCTGGGGGCCTTTTGGCGATAAGAGAAGGCCTCTGTGGCCTTATTTCTGCAGCATTGCTTTCTCTGTTTCTCTCCCCCAGTTCTTTCAGCCCAAGGCTGTCAACACCCTGCAAACTCACAGAGAGCAATAGCTGTTCCCAGGCCATGTGCAGAAGTGGGGCCCCAAGGTCAGCCACATAGTCTCACTTGCCTGGAATCACAGCCTAATGGGTGGGGAGGGAGCAAGGAGGGGCAGAGGGAGGCAGACACAGCCCCAGGCACTCCCCACTCTCCCTTGTTTAAGACTGACCCCAGAAGGAGCTCTTGCCCTGGAGGTGGGTTATACAGGCTCTTCGGGCTGTGGAAAGCTCCCCTGACTGTCAGCAAGGGAGTTTTCCTTGTGAGCGATGCTTGGCTCTCCTCGAGGCTGCTCTAAATCCTTGCCAGCAACATTTCAAGCTCTGGCCAGCCCAGTGTTACATTTTAACAGACCAGGCCCTATTAGCCTGGTCCTAGGATGGGTTATTCTTTCCAGTTTTCAGAACAAAAATCCCCTTCTATTTGGACACTCAAGTGGCCTCTAGGAACGAGGCTTTCATGAGTTGCCAAAAATGTTCCGATGCGGCAACATTTGTGTGTGTGGCCAATTACATCGGTACCTCTGGGGCTGATCCCACAGGCCTTTCTCAGGCAAAATTCCTATGAACTGCCAGCAGAACCCCCCCCCCCACGCCTTTTTCTGAGCTCTATCTGCAAAAGGAGGTGCTGGGTGATTGCCTGGGCTGCTAGAGATGGGCTTATGAGTGGAAGTTCTTACTCTTATAAAATCAATCTGAGTGGGGAGAGTGATTTATATGAACACTCGTCAAGACATTATTAGAATTAATATCTTCATTTTTGCTGCTCCCCCTTTTAGGTTTTTCCTCTCAAATCAATTTTGTTCGATAATATTGGGCTGAGTTTTGGCTGCAGACTAGTTTCTGAGTGGTGGGAACAAAGGACTTTGGTGGGTTCAGACAATGCCTCCATTGTTTGCTGATTTATTAGAAGTTCAAGTTTTGCTAGTATTACATGTACTCGTTGCTGTTTTGCAAAACAGGGATTAGTGAGATTTTTGTTGACCTGCAAGCTATCTGAGTAATGGTGGTTTCTCAGTCTAGTTTGCAGTCAGCTGCCTTTCTCCTTTAACAAGTCAAGGTGGCTCAGAGACTGGGTAAGTGTTTTAAGATCATTCTTTCTTTTTAGCAACTACCTTGCTAGTGCAATTGTCTTCCTTCCTGATGCTATCCTATTGCCAAGCCACTGCGACTGCGCCTGCCAGCGGAATCCCTGCACAGCTGTCTGGGGGCATACTCATGGGGGCCGGGCACCTTCTTTTGACCTCTTCATGCATCTCATGCAAAACTTTCCTTCACTATCTGTTACTCAGAAACTTGTTGCTAAGGAAGCCTAAGGCATTTTTTCTTACGAAAAGCATGACAGAAAAACTCAGAAACTAGTCTGCAACAGGAAATTAGAAAATGCTGATTTATCTTTGCTTCAGCCACACTCACTCTGCCCTTCATCTCTTTCACATGCTGCATCTTCAGCCTCGCATTTGCAACTGACCTGCTGTCCAGAGTGTTCTCAGAGATCCCTGCAATGGCCTCGCTCTCTGTATTCCTTGCCAGGGGATTCCTCTGCCCCTTTTCCTCTTTGTTCTGAAAATGAAACTTAGGAGAACACAGTGCATTCCCATTGGTACATGCAGCCACTCTTAAGAGGAATTCTGATGCTAATCCCTCTAAAGAAGGCCAAAAGCCTGGCGGTGCTTTGCTTTATTACATGTAACAGGACTACAGAAGAAAACAATTCTTAAATAAGCCTAAGAGATGGGGCCTCCAAACTCAAGGTCTTACATATATTAATCACTCACTGACCAGTGGTTGAATGAACTAAATTTGATATTGATGAGCTTTCCTGTTTTAAGAGAAATTATTATTTTAAAAAATATTCTCCAAATAAAAACTTCCCCAACTCAGGGTTTATGGGTACGTCCTATTGACAATCCCATGTCAGAGCACAAAATAAGCTCCTCCCAATCCCAGGACTGGAGCTGGGAATTCTCAACGTGGCTTCGGTTTTACTAAAAACATAACAGGCCTTCATGTACACACACCACATTGCACCATTATTGCCCCCAGCCCCAATTCACACACCTTTTCTGGCTAATACACTTAAGTCTATTTCTTCCTGGGGCTGGGGGGGGGGGACACTGAAAAGGAAAATGAGTCAAGAAATTTCCTTTGGAAACTGAAAAGAATCTTGAAAATGTTGGTTCTGGAATGCACTCCATTGAGATGGCAACCAAAGATGGCAACAATTTGACTAGTGCCGGTATCAGTTAGAAGCACACTTACTACCTTGTAATCCCATGTCCTAAGGTTCTCAGTTTCATTTCCTCTGCATAATTAACACAGTATTCTGGGAAGCTGACACATTATTAGCCCCACTTTATGTCTGCCAAGATCTAGGCCCCAGGAAATTAGGAGGCTTGTTTTAATGCTCAAGGCTAAAGAGCAAAGCCAGCTCTCTTGTTCCCCTCTGTTCTCAGTGTTGAGAAACTGTAGAGAATAAGCTAATTTCGCTAAATGGTGCTTGTTATTTATATATCCTTCCACCAGTCTATGAAGTCCTTGATGACAGCGATAATGACAAGAGTGACCATTTGGGTCACTACATTTCAAGGACTGTGTTATGCTTGACTGGGAACTGAATCTTCTACCTGATCCCGTAAGGGTAATAACTTTGAATCCATTTTATCGATTAGAGACAAAAGTCTCAGAAATGTCTGTTAACTAGTCTAAAGTCACACAGCTGAAAGAGAGCCAAGGCGTACCATGTGTGTCCTCAGTAACTACAGGATTACACGGCACAGAATACTTGGTGAGAAAGACTAGGCTGCTGTTTTCACCTCTCATTCCCTTTAAAGATCAGAATTTCTTTCTCCTCATTTCTTACCTTACCCATTTCAAACTGCTAGACCCTTGTAACATTTTCTTGTGTGAAACTGATTGACAGCAATACAGACCAGAGTATCTGGAGGACAATACCATGGGGAGCAAAGGAGGGCAAAAATGTAATTCCCTCTCCCAAGAATAGTTACATTTGAAGCTTAATATTGTCCTACCTTTAGCTTCTGCCAGTAACATAGATCTGGACTACTAAAAAGAGATCCACTTATTTATTTCAAAGACTCTCATTATAAATGATGCACCTTACACAGTGCAGTCTTAGCAAGGTTTGCATGAAAAAGCTAGCAGAACTTCAAACTGTACATTCTAGCCTCAATTACTAGAAATATCCATGGATCATTCTGGATAAGGATGCACCCATTGTCGAGAAAGTGTGGTCACTTAGTGAAATCAGAAAAGCAGCGTTCAGCTCCTATCTCTGACATACACTAAATGTATAACTTCAGGCAAGTTACTCAATTTAACTGAATACACTTCCTTGCCTATAAAATGGAGCGAATACTATTCTACTTTCAGCTGCTGTGAGGACTAAAATATACCTGCTTCGGGAAGGAATGGCCTTTAACAATATGGCTTTCCTTTGGAATATGTGGAATATAATTTAGCTATATCTCCAAGATCCTAGTTTATATAAACTATAACCATCAATTCCTAGACTGTGTCTTAACACAGTGAAGAACTCGGAGGTAACTGACTTAAGTTACCCCTTGATATTGCAGCGTCCTGAGGGCTGGTGTGTCTCAGTGTGATGGGAAGCCCCAAGTTGCCCTCCTCTGATCACATACCCGCTCTGCTGGTGCTATTTGGTATATTTCCTTCTCTAGCCCTCTGTCCTCCAACGATACTCCCCATTACCCTTATATCCTCTCTTCTTTCTTGTTTTGATTTCTCCTTTTGCTTGCTTCCTTTCAGTTTTCTGAGACTTTCTTTAGTTAGTGAGACATGGCTTGTATCAGTGCTAACTGTTCCATCCAAAGGTCCAATAGGCCTAATAAAGGACTATTTACAAAGTGTGTGCAGAGTATGGGCCTCCTTGGTGGTGCAACAGGTTGAGTCTCAGCACTATGAAGCTATCTGCAGTCACTGCAGCACGTGTTCGAAGCCCAGCCAGGGAGCTTCCACATGGTGCAGCAGACCTCTCCTGCCTTGCCCGCTGCTCCCCTCAGCAGTGTATTTCAATAGATCTGCCTGTTCTGCTCCCTACTTTGTCTCTGGTGAATTCTCTTACCACACCCTGAACCTCTGGCCTACACCCCAGTTCTTGTATGCATAAATAAATAAATCTTCTAAAAAAAAAACTAAAAACAAAGTGTGTGCAGAGTATACCACACAGGGTTATTGTACTACCTTCCCTTAAAATACAGGAGAAATGTGACTACTGCTAGGCCCAAAGGGGTGAGGGAAAAAACAGTTTCTAGAACCTGGAGAGTATTGTAGATAGAAAAGGGACAATAATCAGTTAAGAGAACTACAGAAATAAATACCTCAGTTTCCTCTCTTCTCTCCCTTCCATATGCTGCAGGGAGTTCCCAGTGGACAAATCCAACAAGAAGCCAACTGCAAGAGTTCCAGGGCGCAGAGCAGAGTGAAGAAGGGTCTAGAGGGGCACGGGAAACAAAGAGAATTTGTCTTCTTCTGACCATGAACCATCAGTCACACATCTTCGACTTTTCACAGCTGCATTTCATTCTCTTTTGTGCCTGTACTCACCACCAGTCTAGATAACTGGATGTGGGGGCAGGGTGGCCCTGGGTGTTGGGGGGTGTACGATAACTGGGGTATGACTATCATTTCATGTAGATTTACAGACTAACTTGTATTTTCAAGCCTCTTTTCATTTTCCTTCCTTTCTTTAATTTACTATGGCCTGTTCTACATTTTATGGAGCTATTTTAAGCATACACAGGAGATCTTCGTGCCATACACAGGGAACAATCAATGTTTTCACTTAATAATTCATTCTTTCATTAAATGCCCCAAGTAATTAAATAAAACATGAATAAATTCCACACTGATATTTGCTAAAGTTTTGTTTCTAGAGAATTTTACCTGTTGGAAGATATGCTGGGCCTTTACTTTCTATGAAGAACAATGAAACCTTCACATCATACTAATTTCATTCTAATAGTTATCAAATACCTACTAAGTACTGCATATTTTGGAGTCATCACTTCTAATACTGAAGTAAGCCAATGAAGTCTTAAAGAAACTGAGGTTCAGAAAAGCTCAGTATCTTGCCCAGGATCATATCTGGCAGAATTTAACTCTGGGTTTGTCTGGTACAAAAGCCCTGCTTTTCTACTTATACCCACCACTCCACCTTTCTAACTCTTCACAGGGAAGTGGGTAATGGAGAAAGAATATCCTAATAACCAGAGTTTTCCATCTTTCAACGCATGTATGAGTATGTGATGGGGGGGGGGGCGCTTAGAGGAAGGGAGGGAGGGCACTAAACCTAAGTATGGATTTCAGAAGCTTGGGAGATGACTTCTGAGGAAAGTGTTAAAAGAATGGGAGTAAAGAAGGGAAACGAACTGGCAGACAATAGGATCTTCTGCTCTTACTTCATTCCCCTAAGCATCCTTCCCCAAAAAAGGTCAACCAGCATTTTTCTGTTGGTCAAATGATTATCGAATTTCTCCAAAGAAGCCCACCATCACTGAAGAATGTTCTGGTCTTGCCCTGAATCATAAAGAGACATGACTTTTCCTCAAAGGGCCTTCACATTATTACTGGGGTCACACTCCTTTCTAACAGTTTCCTTCTTTGATGACTTCCCTATTAGCACTGTCTCATTGTTCCGCATCATCATATAATAAAGCGGCTTTATTTTCAATTCTTGAATCAATTTTTTTATTTTAATAAACTTTTTAACATTAGTTTTATAGAAGGTGTGGATTGATCCTTAATCTCCTGAGAGTCCTCTGAATGTTTAAAAAGGAAACTTATTTTCATATATACCCCCTCCTCTTTAACAACTCAATTTCTGAGAGCTCCTCTTCCTATATGGCCCCTTTGGAATAACAACCTGTCAGTCCTTCTGTGGTCTCAGTAACCTTTGACTCCTCTCCCTTCCTCACACCCAAAGCAAATCAGCCCTCAGTCCCTGTAGGATATGTGTTGCAAATTTCTTCCTCCTTCCTCACAATGACTGCCATGGTTTAAGCCCTTATCCTCTCTCCTTAGACACACAATGATCACTCCATAAAGATTTTTTGAATGACTGATCAAATGAACCATTTTGAGGGAAATCCTCCTAACTACCTCTCCACTCCCTATCCGTGTTCCACTAAGCCACTAGAGTTAACTTTGTATAATTTAGATTTGATCATTTCACATCCTTATTTAAGGCACTTTCTAATGTCTGCCAATTGCCTAGAACAACACTCCAAATACATTAACTGACACAACAGGGGCCCCGCTTTCCCATCTATGTGTTCCCTCCAGCCTACCTGTACTCTGTATTCATTTATGCCTCCCTATCTTTGGTCATGGGGTCCTTTCTGCCCACAATGCTTATTATTACCCTACTTTTCACTTAACCTCCTACATTAGCATCAATCCATCCTTTAAATCACTACAACGTAAAGAGAAAGAATCCATTGTTAGGATGCGCTCAGTTAGTGAAGGCAAATCCACCTCTCAAACGTGCAGCCAGAGGGGGGCCCTGATTTATGTAGGGTGGGCATAGAGGGTCAATCTTTATTAATCAAGCAGTCACTCGTGTTATCTGTGACATTGCCTACATTGCTTATAGGAACACAGAGAGGGCAGGCTCTGCTCATGAGCTAGAGTGGCACATGTGACTCAAGCATCCTAGAGATCTGTGTGCCACTTGGGAGAAACTGAGGCAGGAACCCACTGTATTGGTTGGTGGACATGGTTCTTGGTATTCACAGTAAATGGAGATATAATTCTTTGCTAGTTCTTTCTGGCTCTTGAAAACTCAACTTTAAGTCATGGTGCAGACCCCTAAAGAAAGGAACAGAGGACTAAAGAGGGAAATGCTGGGCAACATCAGGGAGAAAAGGCACACAGAAGTCCCTGTGCTGCTTGTAAAATTGTTCCTCTATTTTTCACTGAGGCCACTCTTAGACTGCACATGAGATCGGAGTTGACTAGAGCATTCCAAACCTCCTCTAGCTGCAAAAACTTACCTTCAAAAGAGATTTTGGTGGGACTATATCAATAAATCAGGTAGAAACAGTGCAGAGGAGGGAGAGTGCCACCTTGCCAGCCCCAGGCACCCCTCTTCTCACCCGCCCAGAGGCCTAGGAAGCCCAGAGATGGATCGTGGTCAAAAAGCTCCTAGCAAAGACCAAAATAGGTCCGTCTCCTGCCAGAGAAGACTGCATCTCAACCAGGTCAGGAGAAGGGCCGGTGAGGGAGGGCTCAGGAAGTCTCATTACAGCCTCTGGTTGAGTTTGCCGTATTTGCTTTTCATCAAAGAATCCTAACAAAGCTGTTTTTCTTTTACCTTTGCAGGTCCCTTATTTGAGACAAGAAAATGGCTGTATCACTTGTGGCCTGTGTGTGTTGTGTCTGGTTCCCGTGGTTTGTTTTCCTGCTTTGAAAACGAAACCGTTCATGGCTTGGAGATGGAAAGCAGACCACGTTTTGTCAGCGAGGCCATTCGTCATGTCCCCCGGAGGGGACTGTGAACTCCTGCAGCTTTGCGCTCTGCCAGCACGCGGACCACCCATGTTGGGAGCTCAGGAGGCCACCAGGCAGTGCCGGGCATGAGGCTCTACTGCCCAGCTGGCTTGAGGCCTCAGCCGGCTCCCAACCACCCCTGGGGATCCAGGTCTGAAATAAGCCAGTGTGATGTCCTTGGAGGCCAGAGTCTACATGGCGGTCCAGGTCTCTTAAAGAATGAATCTGAGGTAGGTCCAGGGTAAACTTGCAAAAAGGTCCAGAGTGAACAGAACTTTTCAAATCTGCTTCAGAGAGGAGCACAGTGAGGAAATCACTTTACTGCTCCATTAAAAGTTGTTTGGCTATGTTTAAGTTGAACTCTTGTTTTTACTGTTCTGCAGAAAGCTAGCTGTAAAATGTTCTGACATATAGCAAAGAACTTCTGTTAGCAAATGTCTGCACCTGCCAGGTGGGGGGAGCCAAAGGCACTATGGGGAGGCATCACTGCAAAAAGAAGGTCCCCGTGCAGCTGTCCAAGGCAGGCGGCATTGCTCAGCAACTGTCTGACTCGCCTGGGAACCTCCCACAGATGCAGCAGTCTGCAGTGGCCCATGCAGACCTTTGAGGCTGGCAGTCTGAAATCTGCATTTCTACGCTCTCAGGTGATTGTGATGTGACTCATTTGAGGACCAGGACCCTGGGGCAGTGTTGATTACAGGATGCTTGTCTGGAGAATGTCTCTGCATGTGAGTCCGGAAGGATGCTCTGGTCTCTAGGGAAGAAGAGCAATGGGAGCAGGGTCCTGGAGCAGAATAGCAGGGCTGAGCAGGAGGAGCTGGTTTGTTTTGCCAGGTTGTGTCAAGCCTGGAGAAAATAAGTAAAGTGCTCAAGTCTTCTGAATGTATTAAATGTATATTCATAAATGTGCATATGTGTGTATATATATATACATATATTTATGCACATATATATTTTATAAATATGATATAAATGTGTCACTTAGACCTGGAACAATGATAGAGCAGGAGCTGTTTGTCATTGGATGAGGGTGAAGAACAAATTGAACCCAGAGCCTCTATTTAAAAACTTCCTCACTTTTATGTCTGAATTTGTTTTTATAGGTAGTAATGACTGACACACGTTGTAATTTCAATAAAGATAAAATCATAACAGCATAGACATGTGCTTTCTCATATTCTCTCATTTAAACCTACTGGACATCCTACCTTATTAATATTAGACAAACATCTAAGGTACTGGACCATTTGCCCAGGGTAGACACCAGGCACTCGAGAAGAACAAACGCATCAACGGGACTTCCCTTGCAAGTGCAGGCCATCAAACCCACAGTCTATTCTGACCCTTGACTCCAACTGACCTTTTAGGTTTTTACAGAACTGCTGAAGAAGGCCTAACTCCCCAGTCTCCCTCTGACTGACCCCTACAAACCTGTGCCCCAGGAGTTGGCTGGGTTACCAACATCCCAGAGCATTTGTTGCTTCGTCAGCTCCCACCATGGACGGTGACTCCTGAGTCAGATTTCTCAACTTCATGACTTCAGCATGTGTGGCCAAAGGGACTGAGCGGTCACGCTCTCCACAACATCTGGCATGCTCTGACTCTTGGGCCTCATCTTGCAAATTTTCTAAGGGAAAAAAAAGTCCTAATTATCTCATTTTTTCCCATTGGGTTAAATGGTGAGTTTTGGGGGGAGGAAAGAAGGCTAGCGGAAAAAATGGTGCAGACTTCTTCCTGTGCATTATCTCTCTTCGAAATCCAGTGGTGAAAATGTATGTGGGAGGGAGGAGGGAGTGTGGGAGAACACATTCCAAGACCTACTGGCCCAAGTAGTCAGCTAATCCCATGTTATCCACAAAAGATTTACAATAACACAATCAGTATTCCCAGGGCGGGGGATGACAGTCGCGGGCTATGGCCAAATCTCCTTGGAAAAACAACTGTTGTGAGGAAAGAGGGACTGATGAATAAGGAGATTATGAAATGGAGATTAAAAAATGAGATAGCTGAAGGGAAGACTCATTTTATGAAATTTTATTTTTCTTTTTCCCTGATCATCCCTCTTTTACTTTTAAGAGAAAAGGTATCTTTCTTCACTGTGTTAATATTCTAGAAGTACTTCACTACATCAGCTATTTTGGGAACTGTTGATTTAGAAATCTCTCTTTATGTCAGGATATACCACTCTTGACCAATATTTGAAATACTTAAATATTTGAAATTAATTCAAGTTCTGTAAAGATTCCTTGGGTAACTAGAATGACTAATATTAACTTTAAAAGAAATTACCTTCACTGATGAGCGAAGTTGTTTGCTTTGGAGACAGGAAGGAAGGTTAAAATGAAACCGTCATTGGTTTCCTTCTCTCCTTATTTTTATTTTCCTACTTTTTTGCTAAAAGAGCAATTTTTAAAGAGGATAAAAAGACTACCAAATTCCACTAAGCACCCACATTCATATCTGTGACCATCACTGTATTTCTGATCGTATCGAAGCCCTGACTCATGCATTCTTACAGTGTAACAGTGGTTTGTATGCAGTGAGGGCTGAAAAAGTATGTAAGGATAGATACAAGCAATGTCCTTGGTTGCCAGCTGATAACTCAGCATCAACACTTCCTCTTGCTACATTTACTTCTGTATCACAGGGAAGGAGCCATTTCTCAGAAATCTTCTCCTGTATTGTCAGTCAGGGTCTGCCTCTTTGAGGCCTTTGCACAAAATTTGGAAACCATAGTTCATGAGCATGAATTCTAGATAGACACATGGTCAATCAGCAGATGAGGGGGTTTACAGGCAAACTAGGGAATCATCTACTCCAGAGTTGCAGGCCAGTGGTATTGGCTTCCTAGAGATTCTTGAAATTCGTAGTGACTTTGGACAAGTTTTTGAGAATTACCCACTTCAGAGTGATAGGCAGCTGAGATCAGCAGTAGGAATTTCCCTGCTTTAGTTTCCCAGCCCTTCCAACAGTTTAGTAAGCCTTCAGTTCCCTGAATTAAAACCATGGCTGCTTCTAATATCTAACATGGCTTCCGTTTCCCTGGCTTTCTCTGCAGTAAGCCACTGGACTAGACTGAGATGGTTTAGGGAAGAAATATAGATAGATAAGAGGACAAGGAGGCACGTATACTACTTCCTCCCCCTGCCTGGCACTGTCTGCCATGCTGTTCTCTGGCTGGATGGGTATCTCCCAATAGCCAAGTCAGATGACAGGCAGACCATCTTTGACACTCCTCAGAGCTAAACAAAAATGGTATCCAGGACCAGTAACTACTCTTTCCCCAATTTAAATGAAACAGCCTTTACTTTAGATATTCTACTTTGCAGATTTCAAATGTTAATTGTACAACTTCTAGAACATATTGATTCAGGTTTAAAATGAATTACTTGTGTCCAGCATTCACTCAATGGAATATTCTGTAAGAGCAGAGTAACTCAGGTAGAAATACACTGTTTAGGTCTCACTAATCTCAGCAAAATTGGCTATTTGATCCCAAACACAGTCCTTGTAAACAAGGAAACATGGTGAGATCATAAAGGGGGGGCTGAACACTGTCAGGAAATGTAAACTCTTAAAAATATGTAGGTGAATGAGTTTTTGAAATCACAGAAAGAATTCCAAGTGATACTGTTTTCAGGATAAAACATCATCTCTTTAAATGCAGAAAGAGCACTGAAATGTTTTAACTCTTCCATGGGCTGCTAAAAAACACAAAAGATCCCTTCAACATTTTTACCTAAAGAGGCTCCATCTCCAGAGAATCTGGGTCTCTAAGAAAGAAATGGGAAGCTATGTCTTTCCATGACCACCCCTACCCTTGCCCTAAGAAGTATTTAACAATACAGAAAAGATTTAGCAGGTATGCCAGCCTGAGTACCCAAATAAACAGCTCCGTTTTCCAGCAAAGAAAGTTATTTAAAATTTCCATGGAATATCTTAAAAAAATCAATGTCCAATATAATACAGGCACTGGGTTTGGACAAGATCTCAGAATACTATTTCAAACTTTGCTTCTTCCTGTGGTAGGAAAAAAGGAGAACTTAGAGGTTCTGAGTTTAAACCCCAGGCCCTACCACTTTTTAACTGAGGACTTTGGGAAACATCACCTGACTACTTTGAGCTGTTTATCTTCAACTATACAACAGGGATAATGGCATGTGTCCTCCTGACCCCAAGGATTAGTGTGAGGATAGAATGATATGAGTGTGAAAATTCTTAGAAACAGTCTCAGGATATCACCCAGGATACAAAACAGGATTTTGTATCCTGTTTATGGTAACAATATAATTGCTCAGACTTTAAACTATCACTATTGTAATGACAAAATAAAAACCCTGATGACCAATTCTTATGGCCTGGGAGTGAACAGTTAGTTTATTCCACTATTTATTAGCTGTAAATCTGCAACCACACAGCACTATTATTACACATTCATACTTACGAAGGCAAAATCCACAGCAAACTTGGTACTGTAATAGTTGGAATGTGAGTACAAGATTGGAGTGGACTATGTCCTCACTAATAAACGTCAGTTTGATTTGAATTACTTGCTAAAATATGGCTTAGATAAAGGCAAAAAGGGAAACCAAAGCTTTCTTGATAAAATGGAATCCCAAAGCATAAATAAAATATTCTACCTGAGAAGAATGATTTATTATCTCTCACTCATGAAAAGAATGCACAGACCATTCTATGTGACCACATCTCTTAAGCTGTTTGCTTCTGGTTTATAAAAAGCTCATGCATGTGTACACACACACACACACACACACACACACACACACACACACACACAGAGTTGGAGAATAAAGTATCACATAAAGGGAAGAGGATCTTCGAAAAACTCCCAAAAGGCAAGTAGATGGGGTTTCTTGACTTGTCATAGAGAAAGAGATCTAAAGGTGTTCATCTTGAGTAAGGCATGAACTTTTGATCTGATCATGCTTCGATATTACTATTTTAGAGGTAGGAGACAATTAAGAAGCTTTTAAACACTTTCAAAAACCAAGTTTTTAAAAATTAGTATATTGTATACATCAACACACACACTCACTCACACACACATACTATTGCCTGAAATTTTCATATCATTAAGAACTACCTGTTCGGTTTAAGTCATTTGGAATTAAATAAAAAGGATAGAACTTCCCAGAAGACCAGTTGCCCATAACACACATCAATAAAGAAATCCAGTATATAATGATAAATGGCCACGAACTGTAGAATCATGATTCAAATAATTTGACAGCCTAAAACGTGGGAGAAAATCAAGAAAATGCAGAGTCCATTACTTCAGCTGAAAAAATCAACTGTATAGACCAGCACACCTGCTTAATAGCTGTGAATTTTGATTGGATCCATCAGTTGACCACAAGTTTAATATGTGATCATTAGAGCAATATAACTTCTTTAAAAATCAATATAATATTTGGATTATGGAAAGTGATAACTTCATCATTTTCCAACTCTATCAGACCACATCTGGGGTTCTGCATAGCTGCAGTAAATTAGTGGTGATGACCGAGTAGGACATGTTCAGAGGATGATCCTGAGAAGGTCAAATCTCAGGAAAGAATGATAAATAGAGCAGAAAAGTTATCCCATGGAGTTAAAAGTAAAGTTGTTTTGTGTTACTACAGAGAACGAAGATCAAAGCAGCAGGTTTCAGTTCTCTTGAATGGAAAGCAAGAAGACAAGCCCTGGAGCCTGTCTGCTGGGGTTCCTGGCTCTGCCTTCCTTATATGTACCTGCAACCTTGGACAGGTTATTGAATCCCTCTGTGCCTCAGTTTCCTCATCTGAAAAATGAGGATACTGTGACCTCCAACCTCATAGGATTTTTGTAAGGAATACATGAGTCACAAGTGCTTAGAACTATGCCTAGCAAATCATAAGCACTGTTATAAATCTTTGCTACTGAAACAAAGACCCAGTTTTTTCGTAAGTGAGATTCCATGTGTACTGGCTCACTGTAACAGTGTACCATGAACTGGGCTTGAACAACAGAAATTCTTTGCCTCATAGTTCCTAGAGGCTAGAAGTCCCAGATCAAGGTGTTAGCAGCTTGTTTCCTTCTGAAGCCTTAAAGAATATACCCTGTGCCTCTCTTCTAGCTTCTGGAGGTCTGCTGACTATCTTTGGTGTTCCTTAAATTATGAAAGCATGAACCTAATCTCTGCCTGCAGGTTCACATGGAATACTCCCTGTGTTTATATCTGTCTCCAAATTTTTCCCTTTTCTAAGGACTCCAGTCATATTGGATTGGGGCTCCCCCTGATCACCTTGTTTTAATTTGATCATCTCTCAATGACTCTGTCTCCAAATAAGGTCACATTCTGATGTATCAAGTACTAAGACTTCAATACATGAATTCAAAGGGACACAATTCAAACCATAATACCATGTCACTAGGGGTCTTTAAAAAGAGACAGATAACCTTTAACCAGAGATGTTGCTGGTCTAGTCTTGAAATGCAGCCAGTTGAGGACATGCTTTTACAAAATAATTATAGGACAAATCCAATGAGGACTCTTGGCATGCAATTTAATGTACAAAAAAGTTTGGCTTCTTTGTTTTAATATTTTTATATATGCATACAAATATGTGTGTCTATTTACATCATTGTTCATTTTTTTTACAATGTTTGATTTCTCTTCTCAGGCATAGTCCCCATAAAATTCCAACCACCAAGTCATTACTTAAGCCAGAAACCTGACCTGGTCTCACAACTTACAGTGGTTAAAGGGACAGAGCAATATTGCTGTTACTTAGTCAATTTTTCTGTAGAGAACACAAGAAAATATATTTTGTTATGATCCCTTAAAGCTGCATTCTTGCTTCAATATTCTTTTGTTCCACAAATATTAAGCACCCAATATAGTGGTACCTTTGAAGAAATAATACACTATTACTTCTGGAGCCCCACAGATTTTTTGTATATTCATCTCATTTTATTTTACCAACAATTATGGAGACTATAGACATCAAATAATTTGAGCTCATTTCCACATGAGGGAACTGTAAGGTTAAGCTTTTAGTCTGGGGTCATGTAGTTAATTAATGATAGTGCTATGATTAGTTTTAAGTTTCCTGATAATCTATCAATTACAAGTCAATGTATTGAACATTTCCCATTTGTTTAGTACTGTTCTAAGTATTGAAGATTGAGACCTGGTAACAGTGAAATCAAATCGCTGAGTTTTCTAACATTGATTTAGAAGTCACATGAGCTAAGGAAAAGTGAGTTCTTGCTTACTCTTAAGCAGTGCCCACAAAAGTTCTTAAGACAGTTTTTTTTTTCCTTTTTCTTGGCATAATTACATAAAGATCATTCAAAGGCTGTCATTTTGACCTCCCATTGTAAGCAATATTTTGTAATGCTGGTTCCCTGCTACTTGCTAGAACTAATCCTTTAGTTCTCCTTGCTGTGTTTCAGCAAGTGCTGAAGACTGGGTCTTTGCTCTCCCCTCCATATCTTAGAATGGATGGCATTGCCCATTGGATCAGTCATCTTGACACAGGAAACAATGACTTAGAGTTTCCCTGGGCTTTGAATCCAGCTCTAGGTCTTAAACTCAGATATCAACTCTGAAAAGATCAGGGTGTGTCGCTCTTATTTGTTCCAGGGCAGAACTTTTAAGTGATTCTGTCAGTCAGGTTTGTTGCATAACAAACAACCACCAAAATATCAGTGGAAATCAACAATAAGCTTTCCTTCCTCACCAATTTCTCTGTTAGTTGACAGGTGTTTGGCTACTGACATAGGTTAAGCATGGCTGGGCTTGGTCTCAACCAATGTTTAGAGTTCCTCCACATGTCTCTCATCTCTGAAGCAGCAATTACATGAGGCATGTACTTTTCATGGCTAAAAGCAGGAGCACACAAGGGCAGGCCCCATGTCTCAAGTGTATTTCAAGTCTAGGCCCACACCACATTCACAAACCTTTCATCAGTCAAAGCAAAGCAAATCACTTGGCCAAGCCTAAAGTCAAGTCAATGGGGAAGTTCCCACCCACCATGGGGCTGAAAAGATGTATGAGTCTGACACCGCTACAAGGGCATGGAGAAAGGCACCAATGCCTCAGTCTTGCCTGGAAAGGCAAAGACCCAGTTCTTCAGATTATCCACCCACCCTTCCAGCAACAGGGTTTTATCTTTGGCTACCGAGCTAGCCCACCTTCTTTTCTACCCAAATTCCATAACACCATCTTTTCAAAAGCAGCTCCTCCCTCCTCATACTGTTTTATTAAAAGCTTTCTGCCAGGCTGGGAAGTTGAGAAATCCCACCTGCATCTAATATACGATAATTTACTAACGTAACCCAGCACTGTTTGCTTTTTTTCTCAGTCTGTCACTTGCCTGTTGCATTGTTTTTGGCTGAGTTCCAAAAATCATAATAGAAAAGGGAAAAAAGAACTATTTAGGAGATGATTATCCAAATATCCAAGTCATTCTCCAGGTAATGAATCCATATTGAGTGAGACTCACATTTGGAACAATAATGTAAGAGGAAAAGAAAATGAAAAATCCCTGTGAAAGTAAACAATTCCTCCAACTCTGTCTGTGCAGGCCCGCAACATGGAGCCTCATAGATTTGGTTGTTCACACCTCTCCTGCATTTCCAGAACCATTAACCAGGGTGGACCTGTGAGGGTTTCAGTAGTGTAATTGCTCAGCTATATATTTCCCGGCTGTCTGGGGCCTGAAGTTTCCAGAAATCACAGGCAAAAGCAGAAGTCAAAATAGATAGTGCAGGGAGGAACAGAGAGAGACCCAGGCTGAGGATTTACAGGGCAGGGGCAGTGTGGAGAGACAATGTGCCAGAGGCATGTGTCCTGAGGAGCAGGTCCAGGTCAGACTCAGGTAAGGTGTCTGCTTCCTGACAAGGTGGGAACATTCTGGGCTGTTGGCCCCCTCCACACAATCAACCTGGAAAATGCACAGAAATGAAAAATTAGATAGGACTGAAAGGAACTAATATAAGAACTGTTAAGGACCACCCTGAGGCCAGGGGTATCAAGGAAGAAAGGGCAAACAGACTGAGAGAAATTTCTCAAATTCTGTGCTTACCTACATTTCCTTTGGAGGATAACTGCCTGCCCCCCTATGGACCAGAAGCCAGCAGTATCAGCCAGGCAGTAAGTGTGAGGTGGGTAATGCCAAGGCAGTGCCAGCACCTTGCGAAGCACAAAGTGGTGAAAACAAACAGACTGGCCAGCTGACCTTGAGTGTACACCGCTCTGCCCCCTCCATGCCCACTCGCCTGAGGACTGGTGAATCACAATCAAAAGCAATATTCTTCTTCTCTTCTCTTCCCTGCTTTGATCACAAGGGACTATGGTGATGGTTCACGGGTGAATTGGTGGTGGGAATTTTACGGGGAATACACAATGATGTAAAAGATACAAATAAAAAAAAAGCAATATTCTTCACATTGATTTTGATTTCCACCTACAGTACGAAAATACATTTCGCTTGGAAGTCTACATATAAAGAGCACCGTGAACGCAAGTTCTGCAAAGCAGTGTGCTCATTGTTGGAAACACTTTGTATTTTCCAGTCTCCGCCCCTCTTTCCTCTCTCTTCCCTCTCCCCCATTCCCACACTAGCTGATACACTGTTGATTCCGTAGCTGATGGGTTGCCATCCAGAGTTTGAAAAACATACTCATAGAGTTTGTTTTCTTCTCAAGTTGAATTCTCATAGCATTAAGGGAGGATCCTAATCAAATCTGTGGCCTCATGGAGGGGCAAAAAAGTGAGGGTGGTGGGCTACAGTTCTGTGGGACCTGGAGAATTCTGTCTTGGAGTTCACCCCTGTCCCTCTTCTAGGAACTGGGTTTAAACTCCTCCATCAATATAGATAACTAGACATGGCAACTTTATCCTTTAAAGGAAAAGGCAATTTTAAGATAGAATGTTATATTCAGCCAAATCATGGTTTAAATATGGGAGCTCAGTATCTACAGACTAAAATATATATGACTTTAGGAGGTATGCAACACAAAGAGATATTTAGAAAGCTCAGATAGTAAGTAAAACCAAGAGACTGAAAAAAGAAATGTGGGGGAAGAGGGGATTCAAATGATTTAGTAGAATTTATTGTTTAAAAAAATCAAGAAACAAAGAACAAGAGAAAAAGTATCTGTAATAACACAGAAGTTTTAAATAATATTACCAAGGATATATGGGGTTAAAGGAGATAACAAAGAGACATGAGAATGTGCTCACATGTTCTATATATTCAGGAGAAGATTAGAGACGAATGATAGACGATATAGGGTAGAGGACAGATAGGTGGACAAATGAAATATCTGAAATAGCTATGGGGTAAATAAATATAAGTAAAGGAAAGACACTCTCAAAATTAACTAAAAATTTGTTTTAGTATATATATTAACAATGTTTGGTCTATGAAAAAAATTAAAGGAAAACAGAATGGTGAAAGGATAAAAAATATTCAGGGCAAATATGAATCAAAGATCAGACTATCAATTTCAATATCCTATAATGGAATTCAAGACAGAAAAGAACATTGAGAACTATAAACTGAAACCCGACAGCCATTGTGTGTATATGAACCTCACAACATATACAAAGTAACAATGGCAAAATGGAGGTGGGAATAGACACCCCTTCCAAAGCACAAATGACAATTTGTACTTCCAGCACGTGGTAGCTCCCTATTGCTCTCAGAATAAAGTCCAAAGTCAGGTTTGGAAGGCCTGATGTGATCTGGCTCCTCTTATCTCTCCATTTTTCATCCCCTACTCTCATCAGTACTTTCTGTAACCATTTTGAATTTATTTATACTCTTCACTCTTCTTTTTTCCTCTTATTTCCAAACCTTTTTTTTTTAAGGTTTATTTATTTATGCATACAAGAACTGGGGTGTAGACCAGAGGTGTGGGGGTGTGAGAGGATTCACCAGAGACAGAGTGGGGAGCAGAACAGGCAGATCTACGGAAATACACTGCTGAGGGGATTAGCGGGAGAGACAGGAGAGGTCTGCTGAGCCATGTGGGTCATCTCCCCCACTGGGATGGAACTCATGCAGCAGTGGCTGCCAATAGCTTCATAGTGCTGAGACTTAACCCCTTGTGCCACCAGGGGGGCCCACAAACCTTGTTTTTTGTTTCTTGCTGGAACATCTTCTCACCTCTTTACCTGGCTAACTCCTTTTGAAATCATCTGAGATGAGATATTATTTCTTTCACAGAGCCTTGCATTTCTTTGTCTTCTCACAGCACTCCTCTCAGTTGTAAATTTCCTGTGTGACAGTCTATCTCCCCACTGTAGTACAGGGTAGACTGTAAGTGCTATCAGGGAAAGAGAGGATCATCAATGTGTCCCTAGTGCCTTGGACACTGACAGGCATGGGAAGGAACTGAAAAAAAAGTACTTGTATAGTAACTGAAACCAAAAAAGCATTTGGATAATAATAATAGAATTTTTAAAAAAGGAAATCAGCTCGATTTTTGACTCAACATGGCAGAATTAACAAGTCCATTTATCTGTCTATGCCCCCCCCCTTCCTTAAAACGTCCCTAAGGGCCTCCCTGATGGTGCAATGGGTTAAGCCCAGCACTATGAAGCTATCCAGAGCTACTGCAGCACGAGTTCGATCCCTGGTCAGGGAGATTCCCACATGGTGCAGCAGACCTCTCCTGTTTTGCCCACTGCTCCCCTCAGCAGTGTACTTTAGTAGATCTGCCTGTTTTGCTCCCCACTCTGTTTCTGGTGAATCCTCTCACTACCCCACACCTCTGGCCTACACCCCAGCTTGAACACATAAATAAATAAATCTTTTTTAAAAAGTCACTAAAATGCCAGCAAAATGACTTTTTATCATAAATCCCCCAGAACAAAGAAAAAACCATTAGAGATTGTCTATCAAAGTCCATAAAGATGAAGTATCTGGGTGGGATCAGTGGGGAAGGAAACCAACAGCAAGGTTGGGAATGAGAGTACTGAGTTCTGTGAATAACCAGAAGAACCCTCCAGCTTCGGGAAATAATGAGTGAAGGTAGGAAAGATAGCGCCTGTTGAGGCAGAACCACACTGAGGAGGTTAGACATAACTCAGTATGCTGGTGCTGCTCTAAACTTTCTGCACAGTGGCAGAGGGGGGAAAAAAAAACACAGAACCCTAGGGTGGAGGCTAGAAGTAGACTTATACAATCCCAGAACTTTTTGAAACCTCTCTTCAATCTTTAAATATGCCCATGAGTTTGACATTCTACCTTACCTAACATCAATCAAATATAAAAATGTTTTAAAATACTTTCTGGTTAAAACAACTTCCCACACCCAAGAAATCTTACAGTCAATTTAGTACTGCAGGATGTTTCTATAGCTTCTCAAGCCTCACGCATGCCAGTATCATGAGGCAAGGTCATGGAGGGGCATGGAGATGCATCACAGTGGAGACATCAGATTTCTTCATGGGATATCTGAGGTGAAAGAGATGTATGGGGAATTTAAATACACTGAAAAGTGCCAGAGATGAGGGGCAGTTTGCAAGGGTTTTAGAAAGCCAGACTTTTGAGATAATCATAATGAGAACCTAGACCAGGAGGTGGCAGTGGGTGGAGCGGACAAATGACACACACTAGACAAATGCTTGAAGATTTAATGACTAACTCAATCTGGCGGGCAGGAAGGAGAAGGCATCAGAAAGAATTCTCATGTGGACCTAGGGGGGCCAGGATTGAAGAGGAGGAAGTGAGAAGGGAGGTCCTCTTGTTCCCAAGGATCTGGAGGAACATACTGACCTCAGCCAGCTGTGCCAGTCCACGTGCATGACGTGTGGGGGATGTATTATGATGGTTGGACATGGTAAACAGGCAACAAGAGCTAAGGTAGGAAAGCAAATGAGAAGTCACAGCTGATGCCACAAGAATGGGGAGGAAGCCTGAGAGGAGGCAGGGGAAAGGAGAAAACAGAAAAAGTTGAGGACTGGACTTTCGGAGAAATCCATAGATGAGAAGAGGAAAGAGAGAGGGGGGACTCCGTACAGGAAAAACAATGTATAAACCTAACGTGTAGATGAACACTTTCAATTACAAGAAGGGCGCAGGGCACCCAACTGGAATAAGGAGGAATAGAGAGAAATTTCTTGTTAATGTAAGTGAAGAGTCTAGAAGTAGAGCCTGACTTGAGGTATTAATAAGATCCCAGTGTTTAAATGATGCCATTAGAAATACATCTTTATCCATTCTTCTTTTCTTTCCAGTAGCTTCACTTTCAGATAGACTTTTTCATCATGGTGGCCCCCAGAAGTTCCAGGCTTTCTTCATTTCATCTTACCAGCCCCAGATGAAAGAGAACTTATCCATGCCAAGAGTTCCAACAAAAGTTTCCAAAAGAAATTATAGGTTTGGCTCTGAAGGGACTGTCTTTGCTCACAGGCCCAACCTTAAAGCAAACACCCTGACCAGACCTGCGTCCAGTGCCCTAAAGTCTCTTCACTCAAACTTACAAGCCCTGGGGAAGAAGCTGTCCCTTAATAAAGATGTTTATGTAACCTCCATAAAAAGAAGGAATGAATGCTGTCAGAGAAGCAGAGAGGGTCCAGGGAAAGAGACAATATCTAAGAAGCTGGGAAGTGAAGACAGAGTAGCTAAACATGTAAAATGTACATAGGCCAAGGTGAGGGCAATGGAGACTCCATCACACTGGCTGAAAAGGAACAAGGGCAGCTCCTTTGCCTCTCGGTTTCTCTACCTTGGGCGAGTGACTCTGAGGGCAGTGAAGCCCCGTGGTCAGCTTTCTGCCCTCCTCATTCCCAGCTCGGCCTCCAGAGTTGCAGCACACTGTGCCCGCCCCCAACCTCACAGAGTCATGTCACACCACTTTTGCTGGGGCCCATAGGTCTCTCAGGCAATACAAAGTCCTCCTGGCTTCAGAAAGCAGCCCTGTAATGTGAGAGCCAGGTCCTTCCTGGCTGGACTTCCCCGCCACACACATCATACAATTCCTTCTTTCCCAGCAGGTAATTTTTCCAGTGAAAGAATCATCCCTCCCCTGTCCTTTGCCTCTGACCCACCAATTGTTTGCTGAGGCAGGACCAGTAATGCTCCTTGGCTGGACTTCAGAGGTCCAGTGCAGCCAGGGGTGCTAGGCTGGGATTTAACCAAGGACCCCGAGGGGCTCATGTTATGTGAATCATCTCCCCAGCACACCAAGACATCAAACTACACTTCACCCCTCGCTCTTTCTTTCCTGGCCGCTTCAGCTCATTGGCCTTTAAAGCAACATCGCTGGCAACAGCTCATCTGGAACATCTTGGCACGCTCTCCTTTTCATAATAGCGAACACCCTTTACCTCAGAGAAAGTGGGAGAGAGACAGACAGACAGACAGACAGACAGGGAGAGGGGAGTCCGGCTGAAAGTGCAAATGAATATGGATTTTGAGCTTCTGCAGCGGGAGGAGGGGTTATGGCAATCACAGCCAACATTGCACTCCAGCTCAGGATGGACCGACAGCAGCTCCCCTTAGGAATCTGAGTGGGTTCTTTTCTTGTGTGATGTTTTGAAGCATGTCAGCATTCCTGGGCACTGTCAGCCTCCTCCAAATGACCTGAGAGGGGGTGTGAATAGCAAGCTCTCACCGCCTGAGCTGTGCAAAGGGAAAGGCTGGGAATATCATTCCAGAGGTTTCCTCTCGCTGTGAAAATCAAGGCAGAAATGCCTCACCCTCAGCTCCCCAAATACCCTTGAAGATCAAGGGGCAGATAAGCTAATCTATTATAAATTCTAATGCAGCACAGTTCCCTGACCAGAGCCTCGTCTCCTTCGGTGCCCCAAGCGTTAGCCAATATTTCATCAAAACCAGCTCCCTTCTGCAGACCCGCATCTGCTCCTCCAGTTCACCCCGCCAGGCTCACACGCTGATGCCTTCTCAGTGCATATGCTCTCTACACACACCTACGCACACACACCCTCACACACAAAGCTGGACCCTGATTTACGGCCCTGCTGGCCCATCCTAGTTTGGAATGATCATTTTTCATTCTCAGCATGTTTGAATACCACAAAAGGATGCTTAAGAGCACCAAATGGTAATATATATAATCACGCACGCGTGCACACACGCACAAACACACACACACGCACACATACACACACATACACACATACTCATGAAAGAGACCTTCAGGGTCTCTCCATGAGATATGTGTGTCTAAGAATGTGTCCTCACCTGATTTCAACTTCACTCTTTGCTCCACAAGACCTAAATCACCATTGTAAGAAAGGCACGTACCAACCCCAGGCGTACACGTCCTGGACTGTGGGCTGCATTGTTCCTTTCCTGACAGCCAGGAGTCTATCTGTCCGGCCTGGAGCACTCACACATGCAACCATTTCAATATCTGCGCAGGGAATTCTCCCTCCTGTAAAATGGGTCTAAAAACTCCCCTATGAATCAGGCTGTGGGAATTCATGTGTTAAAATTGCCAGGCCCTTCTGAGGAGGAACTCATGATTGTCACTACTCAGCCCTGGCATGCTGAGCGGGGAGGGCAGGGCCCAGCCTGACCGAGACCCTATCTGCACCAGCAGTTTAAGAAAACATTAAGGTCTCGCAGCCAGTACGAGAAAAGAAATAACAGCTCCCATTAAAAAGTGCACTTTGCAGCAGAATCTGCCTCCTGATGCCAGGTTTCTATCGTATATAACAATAATCCCAAGGGAAAATCCCTCTATGGTGTTTTCTGGTGTTCGCTGCAGGGCGGGCACCGTGTTGTCTGTGCATTGGTTTGTCCAGGACTCTTAACCACCCTGCGAGGAAGGCACATAGGGCTCATAGAGGAAATGGCTCGACAAGTTATTTAACGTGCCCAAGTGCTGGAGGCACTCGGTGTCCTGACCACTTGGATGCACTGCCGACAGGAGGCGTCCACAAGGGAGCGCGAGAGCGGGCAGGGAAAGAGCCTGGGAGGAAGCTCAGCACAGGGTGGGTGATTGTTGGTGGAAGGATCAGGGATGGTTTGGTTGCCCTTCTCTAGAGTGCCTATATTTCATCCCGATTTGCTCATTTCTACAGTGAACATGTATTGCTTTAGAGTTTTACAATGTTCTTTTGAATGAATATCCCCCATTTCTATTTCTCAGAATGCTGCTTTTTCAGCCAAACCAGCAAAGCAGAGCCAATGCTGACACTGAGAGGCAGGTGCCGGTCGTTCCTTAGACAAAGTCACCAAAGCAAAGCAGGAGAGAGAAGATGTTAGGCTGCTATTAAGAAATGCCATCAAGTGGTGGTCTCACACATCCCAAACCCACCCAAGCCCCCACTGTTTGTGGGCATCATTGTGAGGACAGTCAGGAGAGTCTAGACATAGGGTTAGATTTTGATATTCGGATAATTTCTTCACTGACTGAAGCAGTTTCTCACCTTGCGGATTGTGTGGGCCTCCTGGATCTAAAAGCATAAGAGAAGCTACCTATGTGCCAGTTGCTTCTCTGCACTTCATATTTTCTCATTTAATCACCACCAAAATCCGTGCAGTAGATGCTGGCATTCCCATTTCACTGCTGGGAACACTGAGGCTCCAAGACTAAATAATTTGATGGAGGCCACTGAGCTCTGACACAAATCCAGATCCATCTGGCCAGGGTTTGGAATTCTTTTTGAATTCCATGCTGCAGGATTTCTAAGGCCTATATCTTAAAGGCAACTACTTAGCCTAATCCTCTATAACACAAGCTGTGTCAGAGTGGTGTCGACATTACCCTCACCACTTTGAGGCTGTTTTAAGTAAAGTGCTTTGTACCTCTAATTTCATCTCAGCCCACCCTTCACTTCTTCCCTTCTTATCACCCAAGCTCCTCAGACTCCTACAGACCCTCTCAAGCTTTCCAAGGTAGAGGGGAGGCAGTTCATCGGGAAGAGAACTCCGCTCTCTGGCACCCACAGAGAGCTGCCTGTACAATAGCCTCTAGGGGCCAGCCCACAAACTTTTCCCAGAACGGACCAGAAATGGGAGGGGGGGGAAGGAGCAGCAATGGGGAGCTTGCACTGCCTGCACCCAGGCATTTAGCAATTCGGGCAGGCAGCAATAATGGAGAATGTGATAAGCTGTCACTAGAAGCCAACTCAGTTCTCTGAGACTTAATGGTAGAATAACACAATAGGGTCAGACTAAAAAGGTTCCTTTATGAAAATTTTATCAGCAACTTTGGTAAATGGCTATGGGAAAGGTGCTTTGCTCCCAGGCAGACCTGGGACCCGATTTTACAAGGTGCAGGCGGCCTGTATTGCATCACCCCCACAAGATATTAAGGGCACTCAAATTGAATTAACACCAAATCAAGCCGGTGCACTTAACAATACAAATGCACTTAAGGGATGCCTCAGGATGATTTGTGACTAAAGAAAGCAAAGAAGAAAACGGTCTGCAAGCCACAAGGGTGGTGTTGTGTGTCATATACAGGAAAGGCCATAAGTAGAACTTAGAATACCGGAAAACCATGAACTTCGGGGGCTCTCAAATACCTTAGACCCAGCCGTAAAGTAGAAGGCCGCTTTTGTGGTATGCAGAAACAATTGATAAATAAATTACAGCCAATTTTCTTAGTGGCATGGTCTCCATTACCTCTGACAGCAGAGTAACTACTCTACTAAGATGATAAGAGGCCAATAATGGTGTATCAGGTAGCGCCCCAGGAAATTCTTTGCCAGTTGCCAGGTCTCTTTATGACAGTGATGACACAGAGATCTTCAGTGAGAGCCAAGTGATGAGAAGTGACAGCTCGCCAGGCAGACCGTGACAGGTCCTAAAAAGAATCAGCTGAAAATGTCCCTGGCAGATGGGACCCCAGAGTCAAGGCCGGCCCTTCGGTTTGTTTCCTTTCCTAGTCAGCATTTGTCGAGCACATTTTTGCCTGTCTGTCTTACTGCTTTGCTCTCAGTCTCCCACACCCTTTTCCCATACTTCTATTTGCACCCCCTAACCTTCTCTCTCCAACACACCCTGTCTACTGAGCTGGAAGACAATTTGGCCATCTTTATAGATGAATGGCTCTTCTGAGATTATCTTGGAAAGTTGAATACATTATGGACTTGGGAGAATTCAGGGGGAAAAAATGACTTCACTGGGGATTCCTTTCCATCAAATGAAATACACACAAAAACATGCTTTTGTTATCCTTTCAGGAAAGAGCTGTCTCCACGCAGGGTCTCACTCTGAAACTGGGCTCCATTTAGATTAGAGGTGGCCTAATTTTGTCATAGTTAAAGCAATTGCTCGCCGAGTCATGAGGTGGCTGGGAAACTGGAACAGGAAGGTTCAATTTTCACTACAGAGAAACTCTGAGATAATAAGAAGGATCACTTTAGCCACTACTATGCCTCAGCTAGGACTTACTCACTCTAGGAGGTAGGTGTTAGTATAAGGAAAACCAGGAGACTAACAAGGTTTCTAAGACTAAAATGAATGATCTTGGGCCCTTGCCCTATTAGAACTTAGCAGTGTGACTTGTGGTAAAGTCACCTGACTTCTTTCAGTGGCACTTTCTCCTTCAGGGAAGTAGAAACCATATGCACCATTTCTAATGGTCTCATGGGATTGTTTTGAGGATATAACAAACGTAACTATAGGAAAGATCTTTAGAAATTAGGGACTATCTACAAACAAGTCATTATTATGAGGAAAATAATCTGTAAAATCCACATGAGGATGTACTTCTTACAAAGACAATCCAAGATCCCAAGAAAAACTACAACCACACCCTCCTCTCAGATAACAAGAAGAGAAGAGCTAATAAATGGGAATGAAATTCAATGGAATCCCCAAACTTCATAGTAGCAATAACTTTTTAGCTTCTCCCACACAAAACTTTGAAACCAAAACAATGAATGGTATAATTCCCGGCATTCCCAAGCTTACCAGGTGTGTCCTTAGGCTTGTGACTAGACATCTTGCTTCTCAGAGCAGGAGGCATTCTGATCATCCTCAAGGAAACGGTCATCTGCTCATACACCAGTGGGCCGATCCCAAGACACACACTCTTACATGTACTTTCCCTCCACTCTGGGCTTCTGGGGGATCTGCCTATATTTTGCCCACTGCTCATTCCTTTTCGTGACCCTTTTATGCCAGGGATCACTACCTACATTGCTTATTTTCTTACTTATCACTAGTCCCCTTTCCTCAAACAATCTTCTTCGTAGCTCACAGATCATTATTCATCAATGATACATCTAGTCAACAGATATTTATTGAGTGCTTACTATGTACCTAGCATAATGTTAGGTGTCAGGAATATTAGAGTAAAATCAGAGAACATCTCCAACAAGTTTATTTTCTGCATCATTGATTTTATCTTGACCCCCACTTTGGTTTCTCTGTTTAGTTCTGAAATGCAGAGAGCTAAGTTGAGCAACCTCTCTAGGGAGGGAAGCTTCTTCATAAATTAGAAATAAAGAAAAAATTGTGCTGCTTGGAGTCTTCCATGTATACATGGCTAACTCCATCCTTCAGGCTCACTGGGTAGAATTCATTCCTTTCTCACCTGGGCTCCCCTGGACTCATATACTTCTATCACATAATGTGTCCAATTATTTGTTTGCCCTAACATAGGGTCTCTCACCCTAACACATTCTGAGCTTTTTAGGCTGGGGTATCCTGCTCATCTTATGCCTGTGTCCCAAGCACATTTCATAAAGCTGGGTACTTAGTAGGTACTCAGTAAGCTTTTGTGGAATGAATCAATGAATGAATCTGTCATTACTTTCTATGTCCACGACCATCTCTCCTTTCTTGCTTTCTTTCTATTATGCCCAGCCCCACCAATGATTCAGGGAGTCATTTGTGCTTTAAAATTGATGGTAACTTGAAATTGGCCTTGATGGGAGTATTTACACCATGGTAATTAGTGAAGGCTAGCGATCAGGGATTTAGGATTTTGTTCTTGTTTTTGTTTTTTGAGATCCTGCTTGTCAGCATACCACTGATCTCATTTAACCAGACCTGAATTTGTGACTCACCTTTGTCACTCACTAATTGTCTGACCTTGGACAAGCTTCTTGATATTTCTAAGCTCTGCTTCCTTATGTATTCTACTAAAAATAGGATGATAATTATGACTTTCCAGTGTTATTGTGAGAATAAATGTTTAGTAAGTGTTTAACACAGTTCCTCACATACAGTAAGTATAAATACTTAACACAGTAAACAATTTATTGTTGCCGTTGTTCCCTATCTTTCATCCAATTAGCCATACTCTTGTCTTACTCCCCAAAGGGTCTGGGATAACTTTAAAAAGATAAAGCCACAAAATAGAAAATATAAATAAAATATCAGGATGAGAGAAAATAAAAAAATCATTACATAAAGTCCAAGTCTCAACCTTATATGATTAGATGTATCCTAACAGGTTAAGACTCACTAGAAGGTTAATGGGCAATTAAAAGGTGTTGTCAACAGACTCACACGGTGCTAAAGTAGAAGGGGCCACAAAATCCTTCTAGTTTAAACCCTCACTATACAAATGGACAGCTGAGACAGGCAGAAGGAATGATTTCTTGAGTATTTACAGGCATGATGGCAGATGCCTTTGCCTTTACCATCCCCTATCATTCCATTGTACAAATGAAGCCACTGAGGAAAGGGAAGTGATAGGACTTTCCTAAAGCCACCGAACTGGCAGTGGTAGAACTGAAATTGGGATCCTGATTCCCACTGCCTAATCTACTTCATTACTCTATCGGGGTACCTTCCTCTCTCCCCACCCCGGGAAGAACAGCTTCCTGAAGATTAAAATATGTTTCAGACCTAGTAGAATCATACTGAGATGGAAATACTGCAATGGAGTATCCCTCCCTTGATGGAGGGGACTTCCCAGGGAATTTCCTAGATTTGATTTGTGACACATGAAAGAATGACAAGCATAAACCCTGTGTCAGAAAAACTATTCTTGCATAAAACACATTCTCGTCTTATGTTGGCTTTCAAAAATAGAACTGTTGATCTCTTTAATTCATATTCATTTGTAATCTACTCTGAAGTTCAGGTCTTTTTCTGTGACTCTTTTAACTTAGATTTTTTTTTTTCTAACTTCTATTGAAACTTCTATCAGTATCTTTAACTTCACTCTTCCTAAAGCCTTCTGTTTGAGCAGTTATTAGTTACAGAAATCAAATTGCTTTTTGCTTCCTCTTCATCTGAAAGGAGCAGCACAAAACAAAAGAGGAGTTAAACAGCAGGGTGGACCCAGGAAGGCAACGTACAAGCTGTATAATCCACAGAGTGAATGAATCTACCATTTATGGAGAGCTGACAGCAATGTCTCTCTCATTTTTGGGCTACCACCCTTGTTGGCAGCAGTCTGGTGGCCCAGCCTAGGGGGTCTATTTTATGGAGATCCTGTTATTACCCCCAGAGCTATAGCTGACCTCACACCAAATAAACACATCAGCCATTTCCCAAGTCCCAATTCCCAGGTGTGGCATGCAGGACTCTTGTTCCATCACTCCCCCTTCTCCTACCTCCACTTAGAAATGGTTCTTGAAGTCCCGATGTCAATGCTAACAACCCTCTCTATCCCTCCCCCCTTCCCCAAATCATCTGTCACATCTGTGTAAGATCTCATGAACTGAAGCTGCACTGTCATTCAAGTGCAGAGCAAGTCACCAACCTTCAGAGAAACTTTTGGATATTAAAGAAGTCCCTTAAAAAGAGGAAAACCAACACACAGCTCAGTCCAAATTCTATTTTATCCATATAACTATGCAAATCTCCCTCAAAAGCTTGGTTGGACATTTTTTAATTTCTTTTTCCGGTTTTTAAAAAAGTGTGTTTTTTAATATTTGTTGTTCTCACAGCACAATTAAGTGCTCTAAACTAACTCCCAGGTTGGCTTAACCAAAAGCATAATTTAGAGCCCCTCACTCTGCTACCCACCAGTGTGGGTACACTTAACAGCACTGACCCACTCAAGTTCCTTAAAGAGGCAGGCATGATTTAGAAAGAGAGAGCAGTCTGTGCCCAAAATCAAACAAAACCTCCACAGTCCATTGGAAAACCAATTCCAGGTGCCATTTGCTTTACCCACCTTGTGTAAGTCCCGTGGAAACTGTTCTTCTCCAGATACTGATGTGCTCATCTGGGGCTGTCTGTGGTTGGGCTGTGGTTCCTAGAGAAGATTTACATGGATTCCAACTCCACCACTCACCACCTTTGCAATTTTAGGCAAGTCACATCAAGCTTGATCCTTTAAGTGTAAAATGAAAATATTAATATATGTCTTATGTGATTCACATGGCAAATACAAATATGCTTTGAAAACAACAATGTGGTGGGGGGAAAGCAGCTCTGTTGTGATACAATCAAAAGTGAGAAGAATATCAGATAAAATCTGTGTCACTTGCTTCTAGGCACACTTTTTTGGAGTTAGCAGTGACACCACTATCAGAGACATGAGCTCACTGACCTGCTTCAGTGTTTGTGGGACAAGGCACCATCTTGGAATGAAGGACTTTGGTGCATTGTGGGAAAGTCCACGACTTGCCCAATATCCAGAGAGTTGTCTTGAAACCACCACAATCTTTAAGAAGTATTGTGTGTATACCCTGAACCAAAAGAATTCAAACACTTGAGCTTACACTGGGACTGTTTTCCCAGGGCCAACATTGCCTTGGAACTTAGCTGATAAATTTACTTTCCTTGTGACTTGAGGGAAATAAGAGCAATCAAAACCATTATGACTCTATTCTGGAGGTGAAACAACAGCTCAGTTTGGCCTGTGCTTTATTCCCACCTCTCCTTCAGGCTTTCTCTGAAGTCTCCCAAGGGAGAAAAGGCTGGGAGTTGGTATCTTTGCAGGCCTATTACAAGGTCTTTTTGTTTTCTGCTTCTCAAGTTTCTGAGTCTGTAACTTATGAAATACAACTTGCAAAGTGTTTCTTTAAAAGCAGAAGTACTACTAAAATTCACTACTTCCTCCTCCAAAAACCAGGCAGAGGTGTGGAGAAGGCCCTCACACTTACAGACAGGTTTGCACAGAGTGAAGGTGACCAGTAAGGCCAGCAAGGAACCCTGAAGTGCCAGCTATCACTCATGACAACAAGGGGGCTGAAAAATGGAGGGAGAAAAGAGGCAGGCAAGTGTTCTCATGGTGGATGGTGAGGGGAGAGTGGAAGGATGTGGTCATGGGGAGAGAGGAAAGAAAGATGAATGGGGCTTGAGTCAGTCATAGGCTAAAGCAAACAGGAAGGTTTTAAAGTGAGATTTGAGGAGAGGAAGTGGTTCTGAGCAAGGGAGGGAGAGAGTTCCAGAGATCTGTCTTGGAAAAGAGCTGCTCTTCATTTTTTTGGATAGTCCTACTCATGTGAATATTTTTTGGCAGTACTGACAGACGGGTGAACCAATATTTTATTATTTTTTTCTAAATCACAACTGGCTCCAATTTTTCACTAGAACTTGAACCAAAAAGGTTGAGATTTTAGGTTTGAAAACTTTCAGTGGATTCATTTGTGTGAAACTGCACTGCTTCCTGCTGCTCTATGCAAACACTTGGAGCCACCCAGATGAAAAGAACATGGGGGGGGGGGGAGGTGTCACAAGCAAGGACAAGTCTTTCATACAATGTCTACTGTGCCTCAGTGGACCAGAGAACATGATCACACAATCAGGAAGTCTTTACATCTCTCTAAATTGCCAGGTGTGAAAGTACAACTAAGGGGCTAACCCCCCACCTGGCAAGAAAGGCAGTTGGGAAGGGGGAAGAGGGGAGGAGGAGGGGACATGAGGGGCTTAGGTCTAAAGTAAGCTCACCTGAAAGACAGCAGTTTCTTGCTTTCCATCCCATGGACAGTATAAAGGCACAGAATATTTAACCAGATAAAGGACAATCTTTGATAAATGCACAGGGCTTGTTTTTTTGATTTAGGATAATCCTAGAAGCCAAAAAAAATTAAATTAAATTTAAAAAGGACCTTAATAAAAAACCACTCCATTTAAAGGACTTAACCAAAACAACAAATCTTTCCAGTTCCTTGGGGAAGTCTTCTTCCCAAGACAGTTTATTAGAAATTATTCTGTCCATATTGTAAAAGATAATGAGATCCTCAAGGCTTCAAAAATGAAAAGGCATTGTTTTTGTTTCTTGTTTTATGGCTTGGGAATTGAATGTTCATGGGCCTCATTTTTCTCATCTATAGAATGGGATAACATGCTTAGTTCCCACTTTAAAAGATATTACTTACATGATTTGAATTTATATAGAGATTTATATAAGGTGTGGATGCAAAAGAATTTATTCACTATAGCAGAAATTGTCACAGAATAACAATAACATTCAGGTTATTATTTGTTTCTTCCTAGAACTCTGGTATGAACAAACTTAAGGGTCATTTTTTAAAAACTTATCAAAGTAACACTGGTTTATAACATTTATATAGGTTTCGGGTGTACAGCATTATAATTTCACATCTGTTTATACCAGGTTGTGATCACCCCCAAAAGTCTAGTGTCCACCCCCTATTGTGCATCTGATCCTCTTTTAGCTTTTAGCTTGTGCACTCTCCTTTCCTCTCTGGTAACCACCAAGCTGTTCTCATAATCTTAAGAGTTTGTTTTTGTTTTCTTTTGTTTATTTGCTTTGTTTCTTTGTCTTGTACATATGAGTGAAATAACACAGAACTTATCTCTCTCTGTCTGACTTAATTCACTTAGCATTGTGCACTATTCACAACAGCCAAGGTCTGGGAATGATCTAAGTGCCCATTGACAAACAGATAAAGATGTGGTGTATTTAACAATGTGCACTACTTTTTATTAAGCTAGAGAATAAACTACTTAAATTAAAACCCCAGTGTTTTCCTGCCCCTATATTCTCTAAAGTTCAAACTTTCACATTGTAATAAAGTTTACTTTCACATTGTAATAAAGTTTATATTACTTTGAGTCTTATTGAAATATAATTCATAATTCCTTATATTTTGCATCAAATACTGTAGTGATGGTAGCCTCAAATGGTTATTAAAATTAAAATTTAAACAAATAATAATTTTGTGCAATTAAAAAAATCCAGCTCCTCATTCACACTAATCATATTTCAAGTGCTCCACAGATGTCTGTGGCAGTGGCTATAGAATAGACAGTACAAATCTAGACTATTTCCACCCATATAGAAAATTCTTTTGAGCAATACTCCTCTAAAATAGTATGTACTCACTACAAAAATGTGGAAAATACATAAAATAGGAAAAAGGTAATATACTTCTTATTTTTTCACCTCCCAATGCAAATCACTATCAATATTTTGGCAGGTTTTATGCAGTGTTTTATTTTACTGCACATCTGTTTTGGTTTGGTTTGTTTACATTACATGATTGTGATCTATTGAAAATGCAACGTTACAGTCTACCTTTTTAACTCTGAAATATCAACGTTCCTCCATATTATTATCTACCTCTCAGAAACATCACTGTTAATGGCTGCAGGAAAGTCCATCAAGTCAGGTACCATTACCCTATTCTTAGCCAGAGAGGGCACATATTTGAATTTTTTAAAAATTAAAATAAAGGTAAAATTTCAAACTCGATAGCATTTACTAGCTTAAAGAGATATTACTCTATTTTACAGTTTCTAATCAATTGTATTTTACTAGAAACATGCACAAAATTCAGGAACAGTAGCTGATATCCAGGAACTATTCACCCAAGACAGTGGCTGTTTCCTCTCCCTTCCTGGGCTCCTAAAAATGGGGGTAGCCACACGTGTGTCATCATGCATCAGAACTCCCATCTCCCAGTCCTTTAGGGCTGTGCTCAGCAGATGCTAAGTCAGGGCAACAAGCTGCAGAATGAGGATAATCATCACGAAATTACACGTTTCATTTGCCAAAAGCTAAAGCAGAAGGATTATGCTCTCACAGAGAGTTCTTTCTGAATTGACCACGAGCCTCATAGGGCTGATGTGAGTAGCTGATGAGGTAATTTACCTGGAAGGGCCCCACACAGTGCTTGGCACATGCTCTCCAGCAAGCTTCCAGAACGCTCATTCTTCTAGCTCTCCTCCTACCACACTGACTTCTCCTTCTTCTTCTTCTTCTTCTTTGTGGGATCTTTCTTGTTTCCCAAACTGAGAGCGTCCAGGGTCCCAGGAAGGCGAGGAGAGGATCTTTGGAGAACACTAAAGGTGTCTGGAAGGATTCACTGTGCCTGGACAGCCCCTCCTCCTCTTGCTGGTACACTGCTGCCCATCCTTGAGAATTGGAGCACCGCCTCTTCTGGGATCCCTCACTGACCTCTCCACAGATATAGGCTCTTCCCCTCCAGCCCTGGGCTTTGTGCACACAGGCCTGACAGCACCCGTCGCCACATACCAATGGCTTATTACTGATTCTTCCCTGCAAGTCAGTAAGTTCCTTGAAGGCAGAGAAAGTGGTAGGGCAATCGGTGACTAGTTTAAATGCTGAGAACCCTGGGCAGGCATCTCCCTTCACCACCTGACTCAATTTGGCTCCTGTCTATGGTGAATTCAACCATAGAAACACCCTGTGCTACCCAGGCTAGACCCCAGCTGAGTGTGGGTCCCAGAGAAGAAACACGTCCATCCTCCATGTACTTAGAGACGTGAAGGGCTTATGGGTACATTTTGAAAAACAGTAAGCCCTGAAAAAAAAAAGGGAGGCATGTACAGGAGGCAGGAGCGGGCATTGGCGGACCATCACACAGGTGCTAGAAACCAACACCAACCCCTGCTCCCCTCAACAAAGACCAGGTCAATCCTGGAGCTAAAGTGAGAGTGCTCACAGGGGCACGAAATTAGTGCATCTATTACACTTGAGGCAGCACACTTAGGACAAGGGATGTCCAGATTTACACTCACCTGTGAACCAAAAAGTCTTCCCAAGGAATAACTCTGAAACCAGGCCTTACAACTCATGACTCCAAAAGTCTTGGGAAATGAAGGGCAGCCATGACGAGGCAGGCTGCACCTTCATGGCCTCTGCAGGTGCCAGACTCACATCAGCAGCTCTCCCTGGCCCACCACTGCAGCCTCTCAGGATTCTCCCTTCATGAAAATTGCAGCTGTTGTCACCACTGAAGGCGAGGGAAACAGGCTGACCAGCAAAGGAACAGACAGGGATCATGGGGAGAGAGAAGAGAGGCCACCACCTCTTGACCTGTACTGGCACCACACACCCTACTAAGTTAATTACAGCCTCACAACCTCAAAACAAGCCTACCACATGGACAGGAAACAGAGGCTCAGGCAAGTGCAGTAGCTTGTCCATGGACACAGAGAAGACAGTAGAGTTGATATTGGAGCACTTACCTGTCCCCACTCCCCCAGACACCGCCTGGTGTGTTACACTTTCCCACCCAAAAGCTCTCGGATAGCACTGTCATGAGGCAGCAGATAGAAGATTCCAGATGCTTCAGGAAGCTGCTAGGTGCAGATCCAGGCTCAGTCAGTAGGTGACTGGCCAGGCCCCCTGAGCACTATACCTTCAGGTTCCTCATCTATCAGGAGTGGAGCTGGAGCAGTCCAAGAGCCCTCCCAGCGCTACAATTCTGTGACCATCAGCACTTCCACTCACAGGTGAGGATTGGCCCAATTACAAACCCCAAGAGAGTTTTTCCCATGGATATGAGATGTAGAAGACCAAGAATTTGCAAATGTTACCATTCCAGTAACGACACACTCATAGGCTCTTCTGGCCAGAGCCAGTGATATTAGGAACAGAAGTCTCTCTGTCAGCAGTGGGCTTAAATGTGCTGAATGGTGAGCCGAGATGGGAGCAAGGGATCTGGAAAGGCTCATGGTCTGTTTGAAAAGAAAAAAGCATTTCAATGGCCATGCTCATTCACTCTGACTTTTAATGACCTCTCCCAACGTAACTTGTGGGAAGGGTTGTTAAGGAAGAGGGTTTGTGGAGTGAACAGAGAAGAAAGAGAAAGTGATTAAAACAGGGCAAATTTTGGGCCAGGGCTTAGATTATCTAGAGGGAAGCACATAAAACCCACCAGCCTAGCCAGGTAGGGAGGCACCTAGTGCACTGGAGAGTATGTCAACACCAGAAATAAGTTTGGGAGTCAAACAATTCAATTTAAAAATAGAAAAGTTCATATGTATGATGCAGTCAGTAAGTTAACTTGTTAGGCCTCAGTTTCCTCATTTTTGGTGTGAAAAAAGTTCATACCTCACGAGGAGTTTGTCAGTCAAATGAGATAGCACACCTGTAAACCCAGAGGTCTTGCACTGAAAGCGCCATCACTGGTTCAGTGACAGGAAGCAGCCCTCGTGGTGGGGCAGTGAGGACGGCCACGCTCCACAAGGCCAGCTTTCCCCAGTGACAGCCCTGTCCACAAGCCAGTGAAACAGCAGCAGGAAGCTGGGACCAGGACCAGAAGACATCTCCTCAGAGCCTCTCTTCCTCCCTCTACGTGGTATTGAAAGCCTGACACCCCTGGACTGGGCAATTCAGATGGAGAGGCTCCAACAGAGTAAGTGGCTTTGCCTCATGATGGAAGGGGTTCATTTAGTCCCATGAAAGATGGAAGATGTGACACCACTTGCATCCCATGATGCAAGGGTATGTAGGTACTGAGAATTCTGGGTTTGAATTGCCAGGGTTGGTGGGTTTTATTTCAGATCTGTCATGGCACACTCAAGCTGGGTAACAGGGAGAGTTTAACAAAGGGATTTTTTTTTTTTTTTAAATAGCAGTGTGAACTGGGTTTAACAAAAATAACAAAGAATGGATGGGATGAAAGTGTTGGTCACAGCAGAAAGTTATTACCCTAGGGTTTCAATGGCCAAGGCAAGTAGAACCCAGCCACCTAGAGAGGAGGAACCAGGGCAAACCCCACTCAGGTCACTGAGAACAGAGAATGAGTGTGGGCAACAGGGAGAGAGAGTACAGGCCAGGCCTTCCTGGGATAGGGCATAAAACTTTAGTCTGGAGCCTTCTGACAATGGACATACATTGTCCCAAAACTCTTCGTAGATAAGAAAACTGAGGTGAGAGAGGCTGGGTGAAGTGATGATCAGAGACAGATAATATCAGAACCTAGTACTTCTGTCTCTCAGTTTGGTCACCTTAAAATCACTGCCAAGGCTGCCTGTCCACAGCACTTACCATGTATATGTGGCTCCTAGTACCTTCCATAAAACTCATTTAAATCCTTACAGCAACTCCGTAAGGTGGGTACTATTATCATCCCCACGTTACATATGAGGAAACTAAGATAGAGTTTACTAAAGCTATGTGCTTAAAGTCACACTGGCAAGTAAGTGGCAGAGTTAAAGTTTAAGCCCTGAGAATTTTACTTCTAATTTTTCATCTTAACCTGAAAGGAATGTTAGAAGTGGACCTTTGAAGAAATTGATGGGCACCCTCACTGTTACTGAGATAGCAGGAATCGAGGTAACTCCTCATTTGCTGAAATGTGGTATTGCTGTCCACCTTACCCAGTGCTTCCAAATCACTCTCCGAAAGAACCCCCTCCAAGGGGACCTCTCATCTCCCTCTCTCTAGGAGAGATCTAGAATAGCATATGAGGGCTCATGGAAAGCCCATGTTGGCCTGTCAGCCGGCACCTTTCCTGACCAGCTCAGTGGCCATGGGGAGTACCAGTTGTACCTAATAAGAATGTTCTCCACCATTTCAGTCAATTAGTATGTTCTGGGAATGCTCAAGACCCCTTAACTGTGCTCCCAAAGAATTTCACAGAGTATTGAATTCCTGGACAGCATGCAGCTCAAGCTGGGCAGCAAATGTCAAAACCTGACGAGCCCATTGGTACTTTGCCTGACTCATAAGACCTCACCTCTGGACATGGCATAGAACCAACACTCTATTCATCATCTGGACACCCTCCAGATGTCCTGTTCCATTGTGCGGGGGGGGGGGGGTTACCTCCTGATCACCATACCAGTGCTGACAATGTGCTAATCCTTCCTGTGTCTCCACTCCCTACCCAGTCCAGAGCCAATCATTCTAAGTGAGGCACGAGAAGATAGTTTACAGTAATGAAATGATGTATGGCAGTCAGATGTTGTCCACAAGTGTCTCCTTAGGTCACACTCACGACAACCTGGGAAAGCAAGCAATAATGAGAGAGAACATTTATTGATCTCTTAATATGGGCCATATTCTGTTAACAGAGCTTTTTATGAATTACTTACATAAGGACTATTGATTCTTAGTTTACATTTGAGGAAACTGAGGTTGAAAGAGGACAAGTAGTGTATTCAAGTTACCAGGTCCTGGATCTAGGAAATATTTACTCTTAATCACACTGATACTCTGCCTCTCCAGGTACCAAAGACTTGCTATGTTTGGATAAATTTTTTGGATTTCATTCACAGGGTGGTAGGAATCATTTTTAAATTTCAGGTAGAATATGGAGATTGTCATTTGCCTTTTATAAAGAATGGTCAATAGAAGTGCAGAGACAGGAAGGCCATTGGAGGCTGTCACGATGTTGGAGAGATGAATAACCAAGAGCACCTTCATTAAAGCAGCAGTGGGAGGTAATGAAGAGGAAACAGATCTAAGAGACATAGGAAGTAAGAGGATACTTGTCTAGTGAGAGATGGGGGAAAGGATGGGGGGTGAAAGGAAGACCACTGATTAGACCCAGACTGCTACCTTGAATAGACAGATAAGTAAATGGATCACCAATTACAAAGATTACAAGGAGGCAGATTTAAGGGATGTAGGAAGGAGATTAGTGGCTCTGTTTGGGTTTGTTGAGTTCATGTTAGCTACAGAACTTTCAGATAGAAATATCTCCTATTATGAAGTTTGTGTCACCCCAAAATTCATGTTGAAAAACCATCCCCCAGTGTGATGGAAATCAGGAGATGAGGCCATTAGCAGGTGTTAATAATAAATGAGTTCATGTGGGTGGGGCCCTCCTGAGTGGAATTAGTGTCCTTATAAGATTCACAGGGGAGCTTGTTCTCTCTCTCTCTCTCCCTCCCTCCCCCTCTCTCTTTTCCTCCTCTTCCTCTCTTGTTCTCCACTTTTTCCTCCTGCTCTTCTTCCTTCTCTTCCTCCTCCTCCTCCTCCTCTCTCATGTGAGGCTAAAAGGAGAGGTTACAGTCAGAAACTCAGAAGAAGACCCTCACTTGAAACTGTCCATGCTGGTACCCTGATATTAAACTTCCAGTCTTCAGAACTCTGAGAAGCAAATTTGTGATTTCATATGCCTGGGGTGGTATTTCATTATTACAGCCTGAGTAAAGGCACTCCCCCACCCCCACAAGATGGTCTAAGCATCAGGTCATAGACTTGTAAGTCACTAATCTTAATTTTAGTAACTAAACTTGTAGAATTTGATTAGATAATTCAGGGAAACCATGAATGATAAAATAAATAAGCCAAGGATGTGGTCTTTAGTGTCCATGATTAATGGCAACTGTGGGAAAATGGCCAAAAGGACAGGGAAGATGTGATCAGAGCAATAAGAGGAAAGAAGAGGGTAAGATGCCCATGGAATGGCTTATGGGGATGATTTCCAGAAAGGGTGGTTTACTCTGTCAAAGGTCAAGGTCGAGTGGAAGAAGACAGAAGTATGTCCATTGGACTTGACCATTTTGAGTGTCTTTTCCAGAGTAGCATCAGTGGGATTGTGAGGCTGCCTATAAGAAGCATCTTGAGTCTGAAAAATTGAGTCTCTGGAAACAATTCTACTTGTGTGAATCTTGGGAAAAAGGAAAGCAGCCATTATTCTAATATACCACAACTCCTTTAAAATTCCTGGCTCCAGACACTCAGACCTGTTTCATTCCTCAGTTGGTCTTTTTAGCATTTATCCATGTGTTGGAGGCTCCCCCTCCTAAAATATTCTGCCGCATCCTCACCACCCCATCCAGAAGTTATAAAACCCATGCACTTGAGAGACAGGAAGAGCTGAGTTCAAATCTGAACTCTGTCCCCTAATAGCTGTGTGACCCACAATGACAACTTAAGCAGTGAGTAACCTATATTGCAGGACTGATCTGAGGAAAAGAGAGGCAACACATGGGAAACTGCCTCACTCCCAATAGACTAGAGACAAACACATCTCCCTTTAACTCAGCTTCTCAGGCCCAGTGAACATCTATAGCCTCGGGGAAGTGTTTGCCTAACCTGTTTTTGGAAAAAACTTTACAAGGGCGAAAAATGTGAAGACACTAGGCTCTTGTGAGCTTGCAGAGTTGGGAAGGAGTCACAGAAGGCTAGTGTTTCTACTGGCTTTATCTCAGGCAGGTCGCTCCCCGCGCCTGTCTGTGTCCACCATCAACACTGAGTGATGATAGCCCCACTCTCTGCTTGGCCTCAGGAAGAGACAGCACTGACCCCCCAGTGCTGCCAGTGGCACATCCCCTCAGTCTTCACCACCTCACAGTGCACCAGACCGGCGTCCCACAGTCAGCACCTGCACCTTGCCCAGAGTTCCTGTGGTTTCCGAAGTTCTAAACCACAGGTCTTTTTGCCCCCACCCAGGGGTATCTGGCACTGTCTGAAGATATTTTTTATTGTCACAATTGATGGGATGGGGCTTGCTACTGGCATCTAGTGGACAGAAGTCAGGGATGCTGCTAAACCTCCGTGATCCCTGGGATAGTCCTACAACCAGGAATTATCCAGCTCAAAATGTTGCTAATGCTGACGCTGAGGAACTTGCCCCAGAGTTAGATCCAATTGCCCACTAGCTTAATGAGGTCTCTTCTGGTGGTCTCCTTCCTTTCCTTCTCTCCCTCTCCACTGTTCTTCCAAGATCTTCTCTGATCCCCTCCCAACCAGCCATTTACATTCAAATCCTTGTCTCAGGGTAAGCTTCGACTGTACCCTCCCCCCCAAAACAAAACACACCTCAACCCTTTCTCATCTGATTAAATAAGTGGAATCCATACCTTACCCATCACTGAAAAAAAGGACTTCACAATGAGGGGAAAAATAAGATTTTTCTGCATATTTACAGAGGAAAAAGGAAAAATCCAAATGAATAGAACACTAACAGTGGCTTCTTAGGACACACAAAAGCCAGCATTGAAAGGAGCATAGACTGGATTTGAAAAGAGTCCAGGCCAGCACATGTCCTCAAGGAGAAGAGTTTGAAAGAAACCCAAAGCCATGAGGAGGCAGATTTGCAATAAGAAGGAGAATGGGCTTTCTTTGAAGAGCATCCCTGTGGGTGCCCCCAGATTCCAATCCCAGGTCCCCACACCCTGGATTTCTTCCCTTTCTGCCAGGGCGCACTAGGAACTGCAAAAAAACAGTTGGTGGCATTACAGGGAACTCACAGGGCCTAGACCATGCGCCACTTCTTTCTGGGAGGAAACAAAATGGCTGCAAAAGTCTCCAATGTAAAGGGAAGTCTTTGCTGGTGTCACGGTCAGGGGATTACATCTGCCTACAGTTACAGGATGTATCACTTGCAGAGAATTCCTTCCACAATATATTCAAAGAACTGAAAAAAAAAGTATTAAATAGCTAGCTAAATTTGATCTTTATTTTTCATTCTGTTTTTTTTCCCCCTCCTGTGGTTTTTCACCAAAGTCCATTTTGACATGCCATTAAAAGAAAACCCTATGTATATGAGCAATAGATTTAGAAAGGGAAGAAAAAAAGACATATATCGAACAATCCAACGTATACAATTTGAAAGATGTAACTGGATCCTCTGGTCTGGCAGGCTGTAAACTGGACTAGGGAGGGACATTGTTTTTCTTTTGGTCATTCTGCCAAGTTAAAAAGGAAGTTGGAGATTAGAACAAAATATTTAAATCAAAAATGAATCCTTCAATGAAAGTTGCTTGATCCCCTTTGCTACCACCCTTACCTCCCTTCCCCCTTATTGGAAGCATATTTCTCTTTGAAAAGAAGTAGTGTATTGTTGCTGAATAGAAGGGGGACAGCCCACTGGGGAGACACATCGATCTCATCATTTTAAAAGTGGGAGATAAATGACCTAAGGCCTCTTCCCAATCAAATGCTGCTCCTGCACATTCTCAGAATAAATGGCACAGTTTTCCCCGGTGAGCAGTGAGTGCTCTCCCCATAGCTGGGTTACCTGTGCTCGTCTTGCCTCCCAGCTCTGGGAACAAGGGAAAGTGCAACTAAAATGGACTTATGTGAATGATGCCAGGGCATCCCATTGTTCTTTAAAGCAAGATCTTGACCTTTCTTAATGGCAAACTTGCAGAACATCCCCATATTAAGTCAATATTTTGATTCCTTGAAACCATCCTCAAATTCACTATAAGAGATGGGTAGATAGCTTAGGTTCTGTGAGTGCTATTACAGAAAAAGGTCCAAGAAAGAGAAATAAGGAACAGAGCCATATCTGATATGCAAAGTTCCCTCTTCTGCTATTCCCCTCCTGTCTCTCCTCAAAAAGATTCAAGTTTTCAGTGGCCCAAACAAATGTGGTCTTTTTGATGCTGAGCCCACATAATACAGGTTTAAAAGAACAGGGCAGAATCAGATACTGTGGAGAGACTTCCAAACCCTAGTCCTGTTTACTAGAAATATGGCTCAAGAATTTATAGAGGAAAAAATCAACAAGGATGTGATTCTGGAAAACTGGCCAGCATCTTTGTAAGTGGCAGGGTTTTACACACTTTAGTATTCCTCCCCGATAGCCTGTGACCTTCCTAAATCAATGTCTGTATTGCTCTTCAACACCCTAAATATATGTTGGCAATGTATGAATCACACACAGTCACAATAAACAAAGAACAGATAGAAAAATATAAGGGTATGTGGGTGGCATTCATAACAGCATGTCGGTGCACAATAATAGGTTTTGCTCTCCAGGGGCAAGAATGAGTTCTATTATACAGAGGATTTTTATAATAAACATTAGCAAATATCATATATTTTGATAGTGAACAATTACATAGAACCCATACATATTCTGATTTTTCTCTCCAACCTTTCTGAATTCACCATATTGTGATCTTGTGTATGGCAATGCAGATCTTGTACCAGAGATGTCTTGGGCTCATCATACTTCCCTGCCTTAACATCCACCCCAAAACCTGTACCAACAACCTGGAAGCCCTGCATTTCCGCCTTGCTCAGACTAAATACTTCAGCAGGAGTTTAAAACTAGAAAACAGCATCATCACCGAATGATCCCTGACAAGCCCAGAAGTGGCCATATACCAGCGGGGGCCTTTTCCTTGGTCAGTGTTGCTCACCTATATGGTGTCCTCAGGAGGCAGCCACTCAGTTTTACCAGATTTGTGCGTCTGTGTTGTACATGTTTCTTCTGCCTGATCATCAAAGATTTATCAGGAATGACAATAAAAAGAAAGTCCTTCTACCTCGGTGTCTCTTGATCTAGGTAGACATCAATGTCACCCTCGTCCCTAGAGAAGCTGCAGGTTTCCATATCACTGTAGCTTACCAGCTTCCTAGTTCTTGATGGCACTCATTCAAAAAGTCTGTAGTGAACAAAGCCGTGACCCAGGGGTTGAATCAGATGATTCGCCCCATCTTCTCATCCAATCCTTGAAACATTTCACTCTCAGGGCTTATAATTCACTTAGGTTTGCACAGAAAGAAATGGAGGCTAATACAAATCAAATAACTTGCTGAAGGTCTCTTGGGAGCCAAGTACCCTCAACCCCTTAGTGACTTTGCTCAGGTGGGCTCTGGCCTGAAGCCCTCAAGCTGCCTGGCCTGTGGGGGCTGTTGTTTGGGTTGGTGGAGACACTTTTCTCCAAAACCAGATTCTTCACGATCCTCTACACAGGGCTTTCTTTTTTCTGCCTTATCCCAAGTCACCTTGCCATCACCTCCCACCTGCCCATTTGGGACTGATGCTCCATCTAACCGGGGGGCCTCCCTGGCAGACAGGCCTCTGGTCACTGGAGCCCATGAGTGGCCAACTCACTATTCCAAGAATGCTGCTTGGACTACTTCAGGCTCCCAACACTTGCTGTACCATAAACTATCTGATTGAGTCTGGGAAAGTCATTACAACTCTCTGACATTTTCTCACATGTTCTCTACATTTATAATAGACATAATCATCTCAACTCCAGCTCTGGTAAAAAAAAAAAACAACAACAACAAAAATGATAACTGCAGTGAAGACTGAATGACACTCAGAAAGTGGACTTTTGGGGACATAATTCCCAAGTCAGATTTTATCTTCAAATGGCTCTGAAATGCAAAAATTCATCCAAATTTGCTCAAAATGTGATGTTTCTGGATCTCAATCCGATGCTGGATTTTTCCTCCAAATTTCATTTTGCCCACAAAGAATGAAAAATGATAAATCATCTTTTCCCTACAAAACCTGAGTTCACAGTTTGTGCTCCAGAAGGTGTGGCCAAGAATTCTACTCAGTAATAAGGTCTGCATTTCTCATTTGTGATATCACCAATAAGGAACTCTCGATAAGGAGTCTTATTTTTCATACTTAAACACTGAGTATTTAAAATAATTAATCTTAATTATTCTAATTGTAATTTTCTCAGATAAGTCATATTCACTAAGTTGGCCAAAAACAACAACAACAAAAAAACACTATTTTACATGTCTGAGTTCTTGAAAATTCTGGTGTCTGGACTGGTTCAAATCAACTTTTACCATGCAACAAAATTCCCAGCTCTTCAGCCTGAGTTCCCAGGCCTCTTCCAGCCTCAATCTTCTACCTTTGCCACCTGAATTCCTTCTCTCCTGCATAAAACCATTTGCTCCAGAATCTCTCAATCGAGTTTTTAAAAATGGCTCTCTTCTTTAAAAGTCTCTGCATCTTCTTATCTCTGCATTTATCCTCAGGCTCCCCTCATCCAAAAGGCCTCCTCCACTCCCTCTGGCCTAGCCAAATCCATCTAGTTCAAACCCAGTTCACTTCTTCCATGAAACCTGCCCTGACCACGCTAGTCTAAACAAATTTCTCCATTCCCTTGGTTCCTGTGGCCAGCTCATACACTTACTCTCTGCATGCTGCCTTCTAATGTTTTCCTTAACATGCCCATGAACTATCACTAAATATCTTTCTTTGAATGTTTTAACATTTGGTGCCCCGTTCTGCCTGTATACCCAGGGCTAGCTAATGCAGCAGTTTCTATACAGTGGCCATTCGTTAAAAACTTGATCCTTAAATTTGACCCACATGCTCGCAAACTATTTTGATCAAAAGAAATATTTCTCATGCATAAAGCAATGGAATTGTAGAAATCCACCCCATGAAATATTTTTGGCTAAAAGGAAGGAGTATCTTTCCATAGTCTCAGTGGAAACTGTGCATGTGCTTGTGTGTTAAGGGTACAGAAGTGGATAGAGGCTTGTTAATTTTAAAGCCACATAGCATGTTTGGCTAAGACTATGACTCCATTTGTGTATTTCAACCACGTAAAACACACCCTGGGACTCTGGACTGAGAAAAATAGCCATATAAGGAAAAAACAAGACATTCCCTATAGCTGCCCTTGTAAAACACTCTGTGATTTAACCCTCTGCTCGGACAGATCCCAGCTTCTGCACTTTACAACTGCAAACAATCAGATTCCTGGGAGGAGCTCAGCATGTGACCTGCACGGGTGGGCACAAAGACTTGCAAGCAAAACCTGACAGGTCACACCCAGGGCAGCATGACCAAAGCTTTGCAGCCGTCTGCCTCTCTCCGAGGTGGACATTCCCAGCCAGAGCCGATACTGAGCTGTGCTCCAGCCCAGAGACAACTCAGAGGGGCTCATTAATCCATCTTCTCTTCAAGAACACAGGGATCTGGGGTCTGCCCCCACCTTCTAGGTGACACTCCATCAATCTGCAGAATCCCCTGACTGGAGAGATGAGGGAGGAGATAGGGACGATCAGGAGAAGCAGAGAGGGGCTCCAAGGGTAGCAGATCAGAGCAGGCCAACTGTCACCCCATGTGCCTGGCTGGGGCTGCTCATCTGTGCAGAAGGGCAGTAACCAGGCTAGGGGCTCACAGAGACCTTACTTTGGTTTTCTTCATTTTGATTGCTATTAATAACAACAATAATAACAATAGTGGTTTTTTAGCTGGTAAAAGTGAGGTTCTGAAAGGTTCTAATGTCCCCCCCTCCATGTAATGAGTGAAGTTATGATTAGAAAGTTTTATGCTGTCAGACACTGCTGTTTTTCTTCTGCCATGCAGTTATATCTCCTTCCTCTGGCAATTGAATGACAACACACACACACACACACACACACACACACACACGAGCAAGGAAGATGGTTGCCAGGCTAGAGACAATATTTCCCAGGTTCCCATGCACCTCACAGCACACATGTTCCAGGGAGATGATCCCTGAGGAAGTGACCTGTGTGAATTATTTCTGGGCAACATTTTTAAAAAGGAGCTGTTTGCCCTTCCTAGGGGCTGGAATGCAGATGTGGGGATAAAGATGAAGACAACAAAATAAAGGGAAGCTGGATGGCTTTAAGGAGCAGCGCCGCCTACCTGCCTGGTGCTGCCTGCTTACCTCTGGACTGTTCTGTGGGAGAAAAACAATCTCATGTGAGCCACTATATTTTTCGGTGTCTTTGTGATAGTAGTTTAACTAATGCATGTGATTTTCTGCTGCTTCTGCTGTGTGTAAAGAATCTTGAGGTCATACTTGCTTGCACTAATTTAAAAAGAAAAAGGAAAAAAAAAATCCTTCCCAAGTTACATAACAGTCAGCAGTACTCACATGCCCAAATCATTCCTCCTGAGGCAAACCAGCAAGGGCCTCATTCACACAGGGGAGTTCTGCACAGGTTAGAATAAAGGTCAGAGGATCCAGCCCCCTCCTTCCCGTAAAAGAATGTCCTGCAGAAAGGTTGCGTTTCCAAATAATTTCAGATCGAAGAACCCTAAAACACTTTAAGCTAGAATCAGAAGAACTGTTTGGACAATTGTCATTATCATCCCACAAGTGATTTATTCAATCTTCTTCCTGATTTTTAAAAAAAATTTTCTTGCCAATCGGAAGAGATATGTTAAAATGGCTCCTACTATGATTGTGTATTTGCCTATCCTTCCTGGGAATTCAATCTTTGCCTTTTACTTGAGTCTGCTATTAGGTACTTACTAGAACAGATAAATACTTTCAAAATAATCTTTATCCCTAATCATGAATTTTACACTAAAGTCTGGAATAAATGTATCTTAACCGTCTCCCCTTTTTTGATTTAATAGATCTTTTCCCATTCTTTCTCCTTTGTTCTTTCCTCTGCCCTTAGATTTTAGAGGAGTCTCTGATAAACCACATAAGTTTTATTTTTTCATCCACCTTAACAATCTTTATGTTTTAACTAACAGATTTAGTCCATTTACATTTATTTAGGATTTATATCTGCCATCTTATTTTGGGTTCTATATTTAATTTGTTATATGTGACCTTTTTTTCTTCTTCCTTTTAATGGATTGATTAAGTTTTGTTTATTCCCTTTCCCTATTCTACTCATTTGAATGTTTGTATGCCACCTTTTAGATGCCACCTTTACAATTTTACCCCACATACTTCAAAAAGTAGAAAATAAATTAGCATCTCTACCCACCAACCAATCTTCAGAGTGTGAATCATCTCCCACCCTTCTTACATATTATTTCTGTCAATATTTCAGTGTTACATTGTTTTAAACTCTAACAACTTCCCAGTATTATTGTTATTGTCTACAATTCTTACTATAATTTAATATCCCTTCTTGGATTTCACCCCTTCTCTTTGGTTCAGTTTTCTTCTATTTGAAAAAAATATAGTAGAGGGTCCTAGAAAAGAGCCTTTGGTAACTAACAATTTTTCTTTTAATTTCATATTTGTTGCTGAATAATCCCTTAAGTGGATATAGAACTGACAATATGTTCTCTTAATATTTTTGATATATTATCTCTATAATTTTTGGCTGCTGCTGTCATTTGAGAAGTTTGCTGCCTGTCTGATCATATTTCCTTTGTAGAAATATGTCTTTTCTCTGTAGTTGCCTTAAGAACATTTTGGCTTTGGTGGTCTGCACTTTCATTACAGTCGACTTAAGTTTCAGACATATACTTATTCATTCAGTTAATGGCTTTCTGGGCTTCATGAATCTTATGAGCCTAATCTTTTAACCACTGTACAATAGCCACAGTCTTTTTCTCTCTGAAATATTTCTTTTCCCTTATTCTCTATTTTCTTCTTTTGAAACTCTTATTCTAATTATATCTGCCAACTCTTTAATTATTTTCTCATATGTTGATGTGTTTGTGATGCATTCTGAATTGGAATTAGATCTCTTTTTTCAATGTACCAATTTTCTCTTTAGCCATATCTAATCTCTTAAACTATTGATCAGTTACTTCTTCTGGATTTTTTATTTATTTCTTTTTCAAATCTGCATTTTCTTTTTTTCATTGTATACTATTATATCTTTCAATTCCTTATTTAAGTCTTTCATCATTTTAAATATTCTTATAGTCCCTATTCAATAGATCTATTATCTGAAGTTACCAAGACTCTGATCTTGATGTATGTTCTATCAGTTGACTCTCTATCGTGAGAGATTGTTACCTAATATGTTTTGTAATTTGGGAGGATAAGTTCTTCTTCAGTCTGACTTTATGGGGATCCTGTGTAGTCTGGGCTAAGAATGTGATTTAATGGAGAGTTTTGTGTTTGGTTCCTGATATATGACCCCAAATCACATTTTTATGTCAGAATCTTATCTCAAATATTTCTGGACCACATACATAGCATAAAACCAAACTTTCAACCCAAGTAAGGGATTAAGTCCTTGGTTCAGTATTCTTGATTCACAATCGAAAGACCTTTCTTTGTGCCCAGATCTCTCGTTAAGACAGACAAATTCCTGTTTTCTCCCCATGCCAATGACTTTCTTGGAAATGTATGCACTTAGCCCATAACAAAGATCCAAAAATGTAGTTCTCAGTATTCACAGACACTTGCCTTTCCCATTCAAGTTCCCAAGATAACTAATGTAGTCTCTAAGTCTTTATATTAAATGAGGTTGACGCATCTTGGATCAAGAATCCATATCCAATGTGATCTGTTATGAAAAGCAACAGCACCTCATAGAACTGAAGGAACCCCCCTTTGGGCTATGGAGAAAGAATTTATCTAGGAAGGAGGAGAGGGAGGGAAGAAATGATCATAGTAAGATAAAATCAACATCTCTGCAACCAGCAACTTTCTTTGACCTTTTTTTCCTGTAAAAGTCTGCCCTTGGTGATTGTGTAGCCCCTCCTCCCTCCTCCCCCCAGCATAAAATTATTAAGGGTTAGAGTTTGAGGCCTGTAACCAGAGAGGATGTTGACAGTGTCTCCCAGAAAAGATCTAGGTGAGCATGATCCTTCGTAACAGTGGAATTTGCTTTCAACTTAGATTAAATTTGAAAGTTACTCTTTCACACAGCACCTAACTCAGTACCTGATATAGTAAATATTTAATATATTTGTTGGAACAAACTCTCTTACATTTCTTCCATTTTGGAGTGAAGAGATAATGCAACACACAGAGGCAGCAGGCGAAAAGTATTCAAGGAGAAATAGAAAGCTCCGAGGCCATGCCAAGAGAAAGATAAGTCTTTCCCAGAGAAATAAGTAACTTGAGAGAGGCGGTTAGTAAAGAAAGCTGGCAGGGTAACCTCTTTAAAGACTCAGAATTGGGAGTGGACTTGAGTCAGCACATGTACCAAGATGGAGAATATTCTTCAGTTTGTAAATAAGACCCTGTCAACAGGTGGTGACATTCGACACAGACCCTCACAGCAGGGAATCATCTGTGAACTTAGGCGTTACATTAAGATAAAGCACATTTCACAAAAAATGAAGGCAATTCTCTTAGGCACACCTGCATAAGGGATTTAAGGGAAAGGGATTTAGATTAAAGGGAAAACTAAAAAACACAGGGATCTACTGTGTTAGGTTTTGTACGTCCTAATACCCATGTTAGTTATGTATTAAAATACATGTAGTTCAAATCATACTATCAGTTCTTAATATGTTCTTTTTATTGTTTTTAAGATGCAGGTAAAGAACTGTTTCAAGTACTATTGTAAGTAGATACTTGGATGAGCTGATAGAGCAAAGTTTGGGAGCTTAAGAAAGCTGTTCCCTTTACAGATAGGATTTCTTCTTTCTAGTTGAACTCATTAGATTTAGCCTCTAATAGAGTCCCTAGAACAACTTTACAAAAGATCTTAAGGGTGTATATCAGGTTGAAAGATGGAGGTTAACAGACTGATTTGAAATTGTGTTTGCATATCAGGTGTGCCATATTTTTATTCAAATTGTTTGTTAATTAAGAGTGATTTGGGAAGAGGAGAGGTTAGAGCACATTCCCCAAGCTAATCATAGAACCTGAAAACTGAGTAACAACTCCACGTGTAATAACTCAGGAGAATAAGCCCCATAGTATGAAAAAGACGAGTGCAGTGCCAACTCGGGGTCCAGGAAGCCTTGTTGGGCAAAGTTTCGGGTTGTTTTGGCTTTTCAAAACACTCAAACCACCTGTCCTCCAGAATGGGGGTGATCGCTACCATGGTGAGAAAATGCTGGCCCCCTGCCCATTCTGATCGACAGAATTTACATAGGAGGCTTTTTTGATAAACCCAATAGAGCTCAACTATATCACAGTCCTGGAACATGTAACACCACTGGTGACCTCAGCATTGAACCTGGAGTTGCATTCCCAACAGTAGTTCCTGCAGTTGTTCTCAGATGAAATCAAATTACTGTGGAAAAATGTGTGAGACCTCCCTTTCTACAACGGGGTGAAAAGGGCAGTTTGCTGGGTTACCACCCGTGGAAAACACCATCTCACCAGCTTACAGGTGGTGTTATTCAAGCACAAGAATGTGTGGAATGTGTCAAATGTGTGTGTCAAATGTGTGTCAAATTAGGTAGCCTCCCTCTTGAAACCATTAAATCTTTGCATCTCATTCGTAAGGGGCGCTTTTTAATGTGGACTCATAGAGGGGTGTCTGTGGGAACCCAGCAACAAAACAAATGGCATCAAGTGTCTCACAGCAAAAACAAGGAGGCTCTCAGCAGTGGTCCAGAGGGGTGGAGGGTCACTTATCTTCCTTTCCCCAGGTCATTCTTTCCAGAAATGTCACGGGGTGGCATGTTCCCCTTCTTCCAACATTTCTGAAAATATTTAAGATGAGGGATAAGCATTCAAACTCCAAATTTACAGTAATAAACTTACATGAAAAGACTGAATTACATGTATATGGAGCATTCTGAGTTCCGGGGCAGCTTCACTGCAGAGGGGACCATTCCACTCCCCTCTGCACTGGCGTCCCTGTGGATACCACAGAGAAACCGAAGGCACGCTTGCTGGGGGCCCTCAGACTGGACCTCAGCTCAGGATGTTGTGAGATCTGGGACAGTTCCTGAGTCCACAGCTGATTTCCTTTATCTCAGGACATGTGTGAGAAATAGGTGAGGTAACAATGTTAGACCTTCACCACCCCTCCCGTGCCCTAAGACAAGTCTTCTGCTGGCTTTGTTTTAAGTGTTCATTGAACACTTGTGTTCGTCCTTGCCCCAGCTCCCTCTATTTCTGATAACAGGGCCTCAATTTTCTCTGGGGAAAGTCTCTGCCCCTCTTTTTCATGGTTTGGGTGCCCTCCTCTGGCCAGTGGTTGTGGACGTCACTTAACCTAGACCAACTGGAATAGCCCTTCTAGGAATGTGGACCCAGGAGCGGCACCAGGACAGGAAGCTTTCAGAGAGATAATTAAAGCTGGGATTTAGGCCGTAGAGAGCTTGCCCATCGGCCCCTGTTCTGCTGCACTGCTGCAGCCGCAATGATTCCCACCCCTTCCTCAGATACTGGAGCCTCTTGTATCCTTAGAAGAGATGCCATATGCTTTTAGGCATCAGCATGGACTTTCGGGCCTAGCCACAATGCGGCTCAGTACTCCCACCCTGCACAGAAGAGAAAACCAATTCTCAGTTTGCAGAACTAATGTGGAAGCAGGACGAGAAGTCAGCCTGCAGACTGGCGGCCTGTGCCCCTCCTCGGCGCCCTCCCAGGGATCCTCGGCCTTCTGCCTTCTCTCTGCCACATTGCTCTCTCACATTCCACATCATCCCCACTTGCAAACCATCATCTATTTCAACTCTCAAGTCTCTTTTTTCCTCTGGTACAGGGCTATGTTCATAAATCTTTCATTTTAAAGTAAATCTTGGTGTCTCATTCACCATAACATTTCTAAAATCCATTCCTCTGCCAACGTGCTCATTCCAGAGGAGAGCCCTTCCCACTTGAATGCTGGCAACATCCTGGCCTCTTGGCTTCCTCTCCTGCCACCTTTTTCTCTCCTGGGGAGCAAATGAGGTTTGGACTTGGGTGGGTTGAAAGTCCATCCATGCATACCAGGCATAACACTCCCTCCCTCACCACTGATGCATTCTGAGACAAAAAGGCCTTTGATAATGTTTCTCTCGAGGCCTATTTGGTGCCATTTTGAGAACTGAACAGCTTTGGCCAAGTTCTGCTGTTGGAGAATAAGCAGCGATCTGACAAAAGTCTCAGTCCCCATGGACTTCTGAGGGTTGCCTAGATATCAACCTGGGAAATGTCACAGCCTCCCTGGGCCCAAGGGTTGAGGGCATGTTCATGGTATATAGGGTTTCTTCCACCCAAGCATGTGTCACCTAATTGAACCTCTACAAAAATGGCCCTATTTGGCAACCAGGGATCATACCCACCTCTCAGGAAGTGGTTACATATTAGAATTCAGGGTACCTCTTGCAGCTGGGAAACGGTCTACAGACTGTCCTCAGAGGACCCATAAGGAATTCACACCTGTGATTAACTTAACTGGCCCATTTCCCTAAAGCCCTGTGTGGATCCAGTTGAGAGGGTGTCTCTCTGGCAATGAGCTACTTGAGTTTTTCCAGAGAAATCAAGGTACAACAGATTCAGGTAATTTAGCATATCACAACAAACACTGACTGGAGCTAAGTGCAATTACTACTGATGTACATGACGAAGTACATATGCTGACCAGGACGTGTGCACCCTAACACCTATCATTGGATTGTACTGAACACTTCTGAAAGTTCTTCTGGTGTGAAATATTGAATTTGCTCTTCACTAAAAAATTTCCATGCTCCTTAAAATTAAATTAATAATTTACTTTTGTGTGGGATTCAGAAGTAACATATTGTATAACAGAATGTCCACATATGTGGAACATGTGTTTTTACTCCAGTTGGAAGAAATTCTTTTTATAAATGCAGGCTAAAGAACCTATTTTTAAATGAATTCTCCTAAACATAAAATTCATTTTAAAGCTAAGGTCCTCCCCACCATAAAAAGGGTGGGAGGGAGAATGTGGGGAGAGTTCAAAACTACTTCCTTGGCCATAGCGTTAGGTGAGTTCTTTAAATGATCTCTTAAACTCTGAGCTCCGGCCTCTTAACTTGATTTGCTTCTCCTCCTTGTCTCCAGTACACACTTAAGTTCTGAAAATTGAATCATAGGCAGAAGTTTCCAGTATTTTCGTTCTCTCCCTGTTTTGAAGTCCATTAATCTTCATGTTGATTTTTCCCTCCACCCTCTTGAAGAAAATGTGTGTGTCCCCAAGATGGAAAGCCAGGAGCTGGGACCTTGGGAGGAGACCACATGGAACAGGAATGGCAGGAAAGGCGAGCGCCTCACTCGTGTGGTGAGCCCCCACCACAAACCATGGCCAACAGCTCGGGAAGGGAAGTGAGTCAGTCCTCTGAAAACTGTGGTGATGAACCCGAGCGCCTGTCACCCTCCTCCCTCCTCGGGTGTGCATGCCTGACCCAGCCCAGCGTGGGGCCTCCTGGTGCAGGACAGGGCTGGACAGATGTCCTTTCTTTCCTGAACACGACCATGCAAATAGCTACTCTTGAATATCAAGTGTTGTGCATATTCTTAAGCTCACTTTAAATCAGTATATTCTATTTTCAGTAAAGACATATTGAATAATACATGTCTACAGTGGGCTATCTACACAGATAGTTTTGGAAATAACTTCAGTGCAGATAAAATTATACATATGTACATATAAAGAACAAATATGTACGTAACTAAATATGAATCTGATTTTTTAATAAGTGCAATGGACTGAATTGAATTGACTAAATCTATTGATTCAAACCTACCACTCATATAAAACACACACACACACACACACACACACAAGTATAAGGGCCATCAAAAGTCAGACAGTGCTACCACACCTGCTGCTGATAGGTATCTGAAGAATAATTCAAATTACCAGCACGTGCACACCTGTTATTAAAACCTCACAATCTCCTCTGATTCCTGCCTTGTGTGCTAATTTGGTTGCCCAGTCTTTCTCATTGCAGTTCTAGAAGTTTCATATGTACTTCCTGGTCTTTTCCTCCCCAAACCTGCCTGTTCAGAAATATCTCCATCCTCTCACTTCTTTCTTAGGTTATAGCAATAGCCTCCTTTCAGGAAGAGGCTGATGCCTTTAAAAGTCCACTAACAGGTGCAGTGGTTAAGCACTGCGCTGTAGAGCTGCTGGCAGCGGCGATGCCAGTTCGATGCCCGGCCCGGGAGAATCCCATATGGAGGGGCAGACCTCTCTCCTGCCTCGCCCGCTGCTCCTCTCAGCAGTGTATTTCCATCTATCTGCCTGTTCTGCTCCCCGCTCTGTCTCTGGTGAACCCTCTCACCGCCCCACGCCTCTGGCCTCTACCCCAGCTTGTATGCATAAATAAATTAATATTTAAAAAAAAAAAGTCCACCAACATTGGCAAAGCTGACAAATGAACAGTAAGCACCTCCCTGCCCTCCACTCTCAGCCACACAGACCTTAACAAACCATCCTGGTGTTCTCTCCACGGCACCCTGATGTGCTGCATACCCCTTCAACTACAGCAGCTAGTGACTTTAAGTTGAAGTCAATGTTTATTTACCATTTTGAAAATTCTAGAGTCCTGAAGAATTCTGTTAAATCTACTCTGCCTGTGCTCTATAAATGGAAAAACACAGCCTGGATGACAGAATATCTGTTTACAACTTGAAATACTGAATATTTTAAGCCCACTATTGAGATTCACCATTCAGCAGGGGAAAAAAAAAAATCCTTTCAAAATAATACTGCTCATTACAATGTTCCTGATCACCTAGGTACTCTGGTGGAGTAGTGCAATAAGGTTGATGCTGTTTTCATGTCTACTAACACAACATCCATACTACAGCCTTTGGATCAAGGAATAATTCCAAATTTCAAGTCTTATTGTTTAAGAAACACGCTTCACGAAGCTACAGCTGCCATACATAATGATTCTGTTGATAGACCTTCTGGAAATGTTTCACCATTCTAGATACCCGCTAAGAACTTCTGTAATTCATGGGAGGAAGCCATAAACATCAACATCAACAGATGCTTGCAAAAAATTGTTTCCTAGTTCCATGGATGACTTTTGAGGGGTTTAAGACTTTAGTGGAGCAAGTGCAGATGTGGTGCAAAGAACAGAAGAAGTAGGGCCTCCCTGGTGGCACAGGGGTTGACGTCTGAGCACTATCAAGCTATCCCTAGCCTCTGCGGTGTGAGTTCGGTCCAGGACAGGGAACCAACCCACATAACGCAGCAGACCTCTTCTGTCTCACCTGCTGCTCCCCTTGGCATTTTATTTCAGTAGATTCACTTGTTCTGCTCCCCACTCTATCTCTGGTGAATCCTCTTAACCCCCCACACCTCTGGCCTACACCCCAGTTCTTGTATACATAAATAAGTAAAAATAAATCTTTTTTTTTTTAAGAGAGCAATGGAACTAGAAATAGGAGTCTGAATATGTGGCTACATCGCTGTACTCTCATGATAAAACTCAAATGGGTGAGGAATTGCTTCTTTGGATGAGTAAAGAAAGTGGTTTCTTGAGATGCAACCTGTTCCTGGTGAAGACTTTGTGAGCATTGCTGAAATAACAACAAAGGATTTAGAATATCACATAAATTTTGTTGGTAAAGCAATGGCAGGATTTGAGAGGATTGCCTTCAATGTGAAAGAACTTCTACTATGGATAAAATGCTATCAGGCAACATCACGTACTACAACAAAGAATGCTTTTAGTAAAAGAAGAGTTAATTGATGCAGCAAACTTCACTGTCTTATTTTAAAGAATTGCCACAGCCACCGGAACCTGCAGTGCCCACCAGTCTGTTCGGTTGCATTTAACAGACAGGCAAGACCCTCTATCAGCAAAAAGATTATGCCTCGCCGAAGGCTCAGATGTTGGTTAGCAATTTTTTTAGCAATAATTTATTTTCTAAGTAAACCTTTGGACTATATGACCAATCAGTGTTTACCAGATAGGAAGAGGGAAGCAGGTTGGGTAAATCTGGACAAAAAGGACTATAGTAAGGTGAAAGATAGAATTGGACCTTTAGTGATGAAATTCATGGAGTATATACAAAGTTTGTTTTTCAATGATGCACAGTTAACTTATGTAATGTTATAATGCAGTTACTTCAATAAAGAAATTATTTTTAATTAAGATATGTCCATTTTTTAGACATAATGCTACTGCATATTTAACAGACTTAGTCTAGTGTAAACATATATTTTATATTCACTGGGAAACCAAAATATTTGTGAGACTTGCGATAGTCTCTTTACTGTGGTGGCCTGGAATCAATCCACAGTATTGTCCAAGAGCACCTATATTCTGACTGTGCCACCCCCACACAAGAGACTTCCACTAGGCCCTGTGGCTTCTGAATGAATTTCAAACTCCTCAGGCTGGCATTCAGCTTTATCTTTGCAACTCTGATTCCAACAGACATTTACAGCTCCTGGGCTCCAATCAGAACAGAGCTCGGGGTCATCAAGACACATGCCATGGTTTCAGACATCCTGCCTTTGCTTAGCCCCCTCTCTGAAAGACCCTTCCCAGAACAGCCTTCCCCCCAGATCTTGTTTCCAACTTGGACCTGTGCTTAAAGGCTTGCTGAAATGCTGCTTTCTCCTTGAAGAGATAAACTATGTACACCATTGTCCTGCCCAGAATCCCTTAAACCTAGTGACACAGGAAGAAGCTGAAATAATATAAAAATACAAAACTTGCTGTGCCCTGAATGGATTTTAGCAAACAACATTTCCCAATTCCACATGTGGTATTACTATCAATAGCTTTGGTACAACCGACAGGGTAAGTCTTGCCTTTAGCCCTTATGCAGATGTTTAATTAATCAGGGCCGCCGTCCTTGTTCCGCCACGACTGGATTTCCCCGATGATTACTCACCGGAAAACTCAGCCCTTTAATGCAAACAATGTCCTGATTAGCGTTTTGTGTCATGCACTAAGTTAGAGGAGCAGGTCCTTCATTAGTGAACCAGCCCGAACTACAACATTCAGTCCTGAAAACTCAAATTCACACACAACAGTCTTTCCTTAACTCCCTTTCCTTCCTTCAGTTTTGATTTGGGGGAAGGAAGTTTGCATTGAGTGAATATCATATATTCAATTATTCAACTTCAGCACAGTTCTGAGATCGGCTTGAATGGTGAAAATGCCCTCCATACAGCCTCACGGCTACCTCTCGGCAGTCCCAAGCTTGGTGGGCCTGCCTTTTGTGATGGCACAGGTAGTCATTCACTCAGTCTCCCTCTCTCATTTACCAGAAAAAGGGAGGAAATCTGATGATGAAATGAAAACCTTTAAATAAAATATCATTCACACAAAGGAAAAGAATTTTCCTCTGGGTCATTATCAGTGGAAACCCAGTGAAAAGATAATAAGCACAAGATTCCTGATTAATTAAACATTTGTGCTCATTGTATGCAATTATTCTGGGGAAAATCAACTTTGGGACATCTGTTTACTCAACCTTGGGCTGAGAAACCACCAAACCACCTCTGCCCTGCATCTCCAGGCACGATGTCAAGGCAGAGAATAGATAGCTCATAAACCCGAGGAATATGCCTTCTGATTTTCTAGGTTAGAAACAGATGACCAGGCTACAAAGAGTAATGAATTATGAAGCCTGAGTAAACTCATAGAGGATTAATTGGGGAAATTTAAAGTGACAATGTATTAATATATTACATATTTGCCAATATACATAACCATTTTATGCTGCAGAGTAATTAAATATAGATGATAAACGTTTTTGCGAATGCTTCCAATACTATTGCATTTTACCCAGTGAAACCACATTTCTCGCTTTTTCCTTTTCACCCAGTATTGTAGTCCATTTGGGCTCTTAAAATACTACAGACTAGGCAGCATATAAACAATGGAAATGTCTTTTTCACAGTTATAGAGGCTGGAAGTCAGAGATGGGTGTTAATGCATGACCAGCTGAGAGCCCTCTTCTGGGTAGCTGACTGGCAGCTGCATGACATAGAGAAGGTAAAATCAAGCAAGTGCCCCACAGTTCCTGTTTGAAACTGCGCTCCTACGTCTGTTCACCTGCCCATGCACCTGGCAGTCTGAACATGCTCTTTGAGGCAATCCCTCTGCTTTGAGGCAGCCGGTAATTCTTACTCCCATATTGGGTAACTGTTGTCACAGGGGCCCCAGCTTCCTGAGAGCAAGTAAAAGGATTAGATGGAGATGGCTCCTCCTCGTTCTTTTAGAGTAGGTGCCCTCAGTTTGATTACGTGGGCCTGGGTCAATTTGAGCTAGGACAGGAATAAGGTATTGTATTAGCTTCCCATTGTTACAACAAATTACCACGGAACTAGTAGTTTGAAACAACAAAAATTTACTGTTTATAGTTCTGGAGATCAGAAGCCTAAAACAAGTCTTACCAGGCTAAAACAAGACCTAAAACAATGGCACTTCATTAAATGAAAAAATAAAATGAATCTTCCCAGGCTAAAATCAAGGTGTAGATGGGGTTACCTTCCTTCTGGAGGCTCAAGGGGAGACTGTATCACTCTAACCTCTGCTTCCTTTATTGCATCTCCTTGTTCTATCTTTGACTCTCTTGTCTTGCTCTTATAAGGATCCTGTGGAACGCAGATAATACCGAACAATTCCCCATCTCAAGATTCATAACTTAACCACAACAGCAAAACAGACCCTTTTGCCATGTAAGGTCATATAGTCACACGTTCTGGATATTCAGTTATGGACATTTGGAGAGGCAGGTATTATTTGGTCTGACAAAGACATACCTGAATACCAGAAGGCCTTTAGCTGTGGCTCGACAAGTGAATTTTTCACTGATCTGTTCCTGGAACATGCAGAGTAGAAAACAAACCAAGAACTGCTGAATAAGCAGTTAGTATTGACCAACGAACCCCAGAAATTCATGAACATCTCTGTTTACTCTGAAGGTCTCCCAGTTGGAAAGGGCAGACTCTTCAAAGGCCTTCATGTAAACATCTTGGTGGGACTGAACAAGGCCTATGAATTTAATCTCTAGCCTCATAAATTTATTTCTCTGGACAAGGCCAGAGGCTGTGAAGCCCCCGAGTCTTGGAACAAGTGTGAGTAGCAACTCTTCATTCAGTGTGTCAAAGTTTATTGTTTCTCAAAGTGTAAGTCATGTTTCCTATTAAAAAATGTCTCATAGTCAAATTTAAACAAACTTGAGAAAAACACAGTAATGTCCAGCTCAACTAAGTTCTTTTGATTCAAAGATTTTTTTAAATTTGAGTCTCAGGCAATTTATAAGCTGTTCTTTGACAGGGCTAACAAGCAGCTTGAGTCACTGAAGTGGGATTTTGGAAAAAAATGAAGCCCCAAAGCATTTGGCCCGAGACCCTGTAATAACAGGATACCTATTTGTGTCTTTTAGAGCTTGAACTTGGATTCCACAGAACAGAATTTGGGCAACACGGAATCAGGGTTTTACCTACTAGATAATGCTCTGTCCAGGGTGTGACCATCAGCCTCTTGGATCAGGGTGAAATGCCAGGACTCCAAGGTTTTGCTCTGTAGATGCTTGGGCTGCAGGCATGTGCAAGTGACTCAGCTGGTGGCACTGAGGAGGATCCTGTACTGTCTCGGAAGCCAAGCACTCCCTTTCACCTTTACAGAGACTCTAGGAACCTAGAAAAAGAGATAAAGGACCTAGAGAAGTTATACCACAAGTTTATGCCTTTGTATTTGCACAAGATTTCAGATTTAACAATGGGTATACCCATGTGGCAGGAGTACAGAGCATTTAATTACTTCACTTTTTGTCTGAAAAGACTTCCTGGTAGATAGTATATGTGCCTATGAACCGAGACACAGGATAGCCATCTCCCTTTGGGAATACCTAGCTAAATCTGGAGAACAGGTACAATAAAGGTGTGGGGCAGATGGTACCAGTCACTTGCTTCTCCAGACCCAGCAGGAAAAGGCAGTGCTTCTCATTGCTGAGCAGGAGGCCTTTCTTGGTCCCTGAAGCAGCCATAGTCCCCCAACCTGTGGCCCCCCTTCCACAGACATTAACAAGACATTTCCATCCTGTCAGTTTTAACATTTAAAAAGGTGTCTCTTAAGAACACATGGGAGGTCTCTAGATCCCTCTAACCTCCCTTGAGACTTTCCTGGAACTGAGCTAGTGAATTCAATACTATCCCAAATGAGTAATATTTTCCTTGTTCACTGTCAGTTAGGACACGAGGTTTTATGCATGCTCTGTTCTTCACTGCTGGAAGGTCACTGTTTTCCTCTGGTCCATGGCCACTCTGTCTCCAGTCCATGCCACCTGCTTGTCCCTGGTCCAGTGCATTGTCCTAATCATCTATCTCTCCCAGGATCCTAAATAGTCTCTGTATTCTCTACTGCTTCCGTCAGGATAGGCTTTATAGGCTGAGGTAACAAACAACCCCACATTTCAGTGTCTGAATATGCAGAAGTGTGTTTCCTTCTCTTTGCACGTTTGCATCTCATCAGCAGGAAGCTCCACTCCACACTTACCTCATCCAGGAGTTCAAGTTAACAAACTCTGCACTAACTAGAATATAGCTAGTCACACTGCGGGAGGGAAGGAATATAGCAAAACTTGTTCTGACTCTCAAAGACTTTTGTTCAGATTTTACTAGAGTGTTTTTTATAATGGACACCTTCTCTGTATCAAATATTTTATAAACATTAACTCATTTGATTCCCAACACAACAAACTTAGGAAATATTTATTTCCCCCATTTTTCAAATAAGGGACCCATGTCTTAGGTTGAGTAATTCATTACAAATCTAGCAAGTGGCACTACAAATCTAGAAACTGCCTTTGATTCCTTTTCCAGCTTGTTCACAAATCCTTGCTTTTAACTAACTTGCTTTCTGCAGTAAGAGAAATTTCCCTGGTTTTTTAACTTAATTATGTGAAAAATCATATTAAAATAGAACCATTAAATAAGTTGTATATTTTAAAACTCGTTAATTGAAAGGGAAAATTTAAATATAACCAAGAGCAAATAACAATTAGTGCAATTATTTAATTCATCTTTTTATTCAGGTGCTGGTGAAATTGTTAGCATATTCTCTTACAATGGGAGAACTTCATTTCTTCAGTCATGGTTTATCTTCCTCCCCCCCCCCACCCAAAATCTCTCAGAAATCTCTGAATAATTTATACTTTAAGAGACCCTTCAGAGCCAGAGCCCACTAGGCAGTGACTCCAAGTGTTCCGTCTAAGGTCGCAGAACTTATGTACAGCGCCAACAGCATGCAGTTACACCTTACTAGTGCTTAGTGATTTGATTCATTCAGTTAATCACGTCTAAATATTTGCATTTCCAGAATATTTTCATGTTTTATAGAGATAATGAAGGCATATATTTTAAATCTAGACTGCTCTGGAAAATCCAGAATATATGGCAATTATAGATTGTAGATATTCCATAACCATGAGCAGAACTAAAAAATTCCTTTAAAGGAACATCCCTCCTCTCATATTTTTATCCTTTTTTCTTGGTATAAATGAGCTCATCAATTTAACATTGCCCAAGTAGAGCAAAGGGTTCTCCCTCTTTCCCTCTCACTCTCTCTCCTCTCTCTCCACTTCTCTCCTCTCCTCCCACCCCTTTCCTAAACCCAGATTGTCCTTGCAGCTCAACTCTAGCCTTTGCCTACGAAAAAAAACCAGAAACAATGATTGAAAACACCCCAAGTCTGTCTTCCTAATAACTGAATTTGAAGTATCTTCCACAAGAAATTACATTCTCCTTGAAATAACACCTCTTTTGTGCACCAACAGGTCTCATGCAATTTACTTTCAGCAGCCACTGGATGGGAGCCATCAACTCATCTAGATTTGTCCCCATCACTCATGAACATCTGAAAGAGGTTCATTCCAGGGATTTGCCTCTGGTTATTAGATGAGAGCAGCTGGAGAGAAGAGGTCAGAGCTCAGAGCTTAGGTCTCAGAATCCTTCCTGTAGGTATGCAGGGCGACATGGTGCGATTCCATGAAAGTCATGGGTTAAGAGTCAGCTCCCAAATCAAAGGTTTTGGAGAGGGGCGTTGAAAGGAAACTGTTAATCTTTTGCCTTTGCGACAGATTTATTCCTACTTTCTTAAATTAATCCACTACTTCTTTGGATTTATTCAGTCTTCCAAACAGCCCTCAAAGTAAAAGCCTATTATCCACAGGCAAAATCCTTCAATCTAGGCTGTTAATTTAAATGACAAAAAGGCATGAGTAGAAAGGAATTTCTCTGGCAAGGAATGTTGGTGGGCCTGGGTGATGTCTTCTCAGTTCACACCACTTCTTACAAAAGGCCATTCTAGGATCTCTAAAGACCACTTCCCAGTAACCCTCCATAGCTCCCCTGTGTGTCAGCATCTTCCTGAAAAGCATTGTTAGGAGAAAGACTGGAGTCATCCTGTCAATAAATTAAGGGAATAGGCAGGGCCACTGCATTGGCACATAACTCCTGCTCCACTCCATTATACCCTGCGTGAACAGGGACCCCTGGGGTTAAAAAGCCTTATGAGGAGAGTAAGGGTATGAGAGGGTCTTTGATTTATTACTGATTATGTTTAGATGATCATAATTTATTAAATGAAGATGCAAATTGCCTAAGTTAATGAATGAATAAGGCCCATGTATTATCAGGAAGAGAAAGTAATATTTTTATTACTGTGCCGCTGTGTCAGGCACACCAAAAAAAATTATCTCTAATGCTTAAATATTGATTGCTAGCTGTACAAAGAAACCCACCTTAGACCTTTGAACACTCCCATGTAGGGAAACTTGTGGAGTCATCTTCTACCCTTTCTTATTCTCAACTGGCCTCCAGTTTTGTAAAGAGTAATGCCATAGCTGCTTAGAAATAAGAACACCATGTCTTTCTGAACACTACAACCCAGAAAAGGTTAAAAATGACAACTGATTAAGGGACAAAGAACAAGTTAGCCAATGTCACAAACATGGTGAATAATGTTGTGGCCATGAGAGACAGCTAGTGACTAACCTCATTGCCCACTCCTTCTCACAGGTCCTCGTCTCCTGCAGATGCTGAAAATATGAAAACGACATTTATGGGACTTACAGCTCTTCCATCAAGGATTCTTGAGGTGATTCCACTGGGAAGGCGGAAGTGAGCTAAGGCTGTGTTCTGTGGTTCCCACCGCAAATGCTGTGTTGGGCTCTCTGCTCTTCCTGTGGATGTTCCCCCAACTGTGGTGGCTTCACGCAATAGGAGCGCTTCTTTCTGTGAGCCAGTGCTGAATGCAGCTCTCAAAGCTGTTTCTTCTGAAAAGCATGCCATAAAATAACCTATAAAGCAGCCCAGGTGAATTCTACTCCCTACTACTGAACCTAACTGATTCCAAGTTCACTCAACCTCAGTTACAATCACAGAAATGAAAACTGCCTCTTAAAGTAGCAAAATGCCTTAAAGGTACTTTGTAAAATAGGGACCAGTGCAAAGAAACAGGTACTATCAATATCGCAGGTTGAAAAACAAGTAAGTATAAGCTCTCAGGAATGCAACTAGGAAATAAGAATTAAGAACTCTAGAAGACCGATATCCTTGACCAATGAATCCTTCTTAGAATCTGAATTTTAAAATACAGAAAAATACATTGAGGCCCACTACAGTATTATTTACACTTGTTTAAAGTGGAAACAAGCTAAAACTATGACCACAGAGAATGTAACGTAATCATGTGCTATTTATGTGGCTTGGCCAAAGTAAAATGGGGGCAAGTTTACATGATTTTATTAAACTTCAACATCTAAATAGTAAATATTGTGTGTGGTATGATAAAAACTACAACAAGAACACATACAAATATGCCCAGGAAATATAAAATCAATATACCAAAATGAAAACATAGATTCTCTGGGTGGAGAGTCTAGACAGCATTTAAATTCACTTTTCTCTTTTTTTCTCTTAATTTCTTTAATTAAAATATACATTTTTAAAATAAGCTTAAAATGATGTTTAATGCAGCAGCATTAAACCTTTTGTGGTTAAGTTACTTCTGCTCAAATTCATCACCCACCCACCCCCTAGTCATCCAATATTTATTAAGCAGACCCTTTAATGTCACAAGACTCTACAGTCATGCATTGATTTTTATGATGTTACTGGAAAACTGTAAGGTGTGTAGAAAGGTATCTGTGCATGGCGTTTGCTAACGTATCATAGATCACTTTGCCCAGACAGCTAAGGAAAAACACCATAAATGCTAATTTTTACTCCTAGAGGCTTAGTGATTTACTAAATTTCCTTGTAATTGCTTCTAATTATTCATTACATTAGAGTAGAAGGTGGAGACTATAAATTTTCAATGAAAACAAAATTTAAATACAATGCTTCCAAATTGTCTCCACAGACCCAGGTGGCAACCTGTTCTCCTTATTAGGGAAATCTGACATTCACTGGCAGCACATGTCACTACTTAATGGGACAGAAGAGACTGAGCCAAGAAAGCAGCACTAAGAGCTTGATGATAAGCTTTGTGAGGAGACTTCAAAAGCAGCTCACTGCCTCCACTCAGGTACAAAAGCCTGTGGGAAGCTGTGGTGTGTGGTGGGGAGTTTTCACTAATCCCTTTCACCCTCCATCTCCTGGTAATTCAGAGCAGGGCTGACTGAATCATTCATTCATTCTAGAACATATTTTGAGCACCTTCTCAGAGAGAGGTAGTGCAGGAAACAAAGACAACTCTCCCACAGGAGGCTAAGGGACACGATCTACAGACACCCTAACTGGTGTTGGTGGATGGTGCCTCTGGAGGGACACTCTGCAGCATGGTGGTGCTGCTGCTTCTGAGTTCTGTCTAGAAGAGAATGTGAAAAACTTCCTGGAAGAGGTGGAAATGGAACTGGGTCAAAGGACATTTAAAATCTGACAGTGTTATTAGCTGCTGCGGAAACATAATGACATCTCATCAACAAGTTAAACCTAAAGTAGCTACACGATCCAGCAAATCCACTTCTGGGCATAAACCCCAAAGAAGTATTGCGTAAGTTGGTGGTGGGCTACCCAAGGGGAATACAAAATGTAAAAGACATAATAACAATAAAAATATATATTAAAAAAAAAACCCAAAGAAGTAAAAGCTAGGCCATGGACAGGTATTTGTGTGCACATCCACGTTCAAGGTGGAACAAACCAGGTGTCCAACAACAGGCAAGTCAATAAGGAATGTGGTGTATCAATGTGATGGAATATTAGTTTGCCTTAAAAGAACATGAAATTTTAATATATGGATGGATATATTATAATTAATATATTATAATTAATATATGGATTTAATATATGGATGAATATATTATAATTAATATATTATATAATTCATATGTGGATGAATATATTATAATTAATATATGATGAATCATGGAGACAAACAAACATAAGTCAGATACAAAAGGATTAATACCATATGATTCCACTTGTTTGATTCCACTTTTCTAGAGTAGTCAAATTCATAGGAAATGGAAGTAGAATAGTGGTTGCCAGGAGCTGGAGAGAGGGAGCAATGGGAGTTATTACTGAATCCTTAAAGTTTCAGTTGGGGAAGGTGAAAAAGTTCTGGGTAATTGATGACTGTATAACAATGTGAATGCACTTTAGTGCCATTGAATTTTACACTTAAAAATGATTAACACAGTTGGTTTTCTGTTATGTATAGTCTACGCAATAAAAAATATTTTTCAAAATTTGACTGTGTAGAGATGAGGAAGCCTGAGTCAGAGCATGGAGGTGGGAAAGATGAGTTCTGTCAGGGAGCCAGGAGGAGACTGATTTGACAGAAAGATATTGGGTGCAAGAAGTGAACAATAATAAGAAGTATATGCAATAGTGGTAACCATTAAGTATAAACTTAAGATTTATACTTCTCATAGTGTCTTAAAGACACTATGAATTTCTCATATGGAAGCACAAAAAACCTTGCACAACTAAAGTCCTACTAACTAAAAAGAAAGAAAACAGAGGAATTTTACTCCCTGGTTTCAAACTATACTACAGAGCCATAATAATTAAAACAGCATGGTACTGGAACAAAAACAGACAGGAAGACCAATGAAACCAAATAGAATACCCAGAATTAAAGCCACATATCTATGAACAACTAATCTTTGACAAAGGAGCAAAGAAAATGCAGTGGAACAAGGGCAGTCTATTCAATAAATGGTGCTGGGAAAACTGGACAATCCCATGCAAAAAAATGAAGCTAGACTACTACCTCACACCCTACACAAAAGTCAACTCAAAATGGATAAAAGACCTGGATGTAAGACCTGAAACCAAAAAATGTATAGAAGAAAATATAGGCAAAACTCTACATGACACACATCTCAGCAAAATTTTGAAAGACACATCCCTCAAAGCGAAGGAAGTGAAAGACAAGATAAACAGACGGGATTACATCAAAAGAAAAAGCTTCTGTACAGCAAAAGAGACATTAACCAAAACCAACAGACACCCTACCAACTGGGAAAAGATTTTTGA
>PVIJ01000098.1:369151-405047 GCA_004024925.1 Scalopus aquaticus
ACAAAAAAAAAAGCCAATAACCCAGTCAAAAAATGGGCAGAAGAGCTCAAAAGGCACTTCTCCAAAGAAGAAAAGCAAATGGCCAACAGATACATGAAAAAATGCTCAACATCACTTATAATCAAGGAAATGCAAATCAAAACCACTATGAGATACCACCTCACACCTGAGAGGATGGCACACATTAAAAATACAGGCACTAACAAATGCTGGAAAGGATGTGGAGAAAAAGGAACTCTTCTACACTGCTGGTGGGAATGTGAACTGGTCCAACCACTATGGAAAGCTGTATGGCGATTCCTCAAACTCCTAAACATGGAGCTCCCATAAGACCCAGCAATCCCACTTTTGGGAATTTACCCAAAGGACACAAAATCACTAATCCGAAAGGATACAAGCACCCGTATGTTCATTGCGGCACTGTTCACAGTAGCAAAGGTATGGAAGCAACCCAGATGTCCAAAAATAGATGACTGGATCAAGAAGATGTGGTACATATACACAATGGAATACTATTCAGCATTCAAAGAAGATAAACACATGTGATTTGCAGCGACATGGATGGAATTAGAGGGAATCATACTCAGTGAAATAAGCCAGAAAGAAAAAGAAAAATATTGAATGGTTTCACTTATAACAGGACTATAGGGAAATCAAATAGGAGAGAGACACTCAGCAGGCGGGGGGGAGGGCTGAGGGGGGCAAGGGGAGGGGAGGATAAGGGCACAAAATGGAATAGAAAAGAATAAAAGGGACCATGGAGATGGATCACGGGTGAATTGGTGGTGGGCTACCCAAGGGGAATACAAAATGTAAAAGACATAAATAACAATAATAAAAAAATAAAATAAAATAAAAAAATAAAGACAGTATGAATTTCCTTAAAAACTCTTTGAAGAGTGTTTATGATGAACCAGGCCCTGTGCTATTGTTACCACTAGCATTATCTCATTAACTCTCCTCCATAATCCACAAAGGAGGTACTTTGTTTAACCCAAAGTTAGAGCTGAGAAATCTGTGGCTGAGAGAGGGCAAGTCTCTGCTTTGTAAGAGTCAGAGCCAGGCCCTGACCATGTCCATCTATCCCCGGGGCTCACCTTGTGCTTCTGCTTCTCACAGCCCTGTGGGAGGAGAAGGGGGTTACACTCTTCACACCAGATTAACGAGTTGGGCCTCCATGAGTAAACAGAAGGGATCCAGGAAATAGTTTTGAGCTGCAGAATGATGTAAAGAGAACTACTTTGGGGGAATATTAATCTGGCAGTGAGAGATAGGAGGCCAGCGGGAAACTTGGACTCCTTCCAGGGAAAAAATAATGATGACCTGACTGGAGAGCTGTGATGGGAAGAGGGAGGATGGACAGAGACAAGAGGCATCTTCAAGGGCACAGCAACAGACTGAACATGGAGAATAAATCCCCAGGGCAGGAAACAGGTCTGTAAAGGAAGAGATAAATTTGGGACATTTAGAGTTGAAAATGCCAGCATATTTGTTGGTAAAGATGTTCCTCAGACTGTTGGAAAATGAAGGTGTCTTTAGTCAGAGAAGTTCAAGCACTTGGGCAGGAAAACTGCCAGCCAGTGTGAGGGCTGGGGCCAGAGCGGGAACTACACATTCAGCACTCATGAGTTCCCACGAGGCTGGCTGGCTCCATGCCCATTCATCCAGCCAGCGTCTCCATCCGTGCGCACCAACCTTATCAATCATCCGTGAACACATTAGGTAGGAGTATCAGACACTCGAGGAGATCGTAAACATGAATAAGAAAGATTGGGATGAGCAAATACCAACAAATGAACCACAGTAGCTGGAGATAATTCAGTAAAACAAAAGTACCCTCAGTATTCTACAAGAAATCTGAGATAACACTGTATCCATATGATGGAACATGCTACTATTAAAGAGTAACTGATAAGTAAAAAATTCTTTGAAATAAAAAATTTTCAGTGTCACAGTAACACAATTTCAAGATAAACATTTTGAAGGTGAAGTCTAGGAAATACCCCAGAAAGCAGACTAAGTAGTTAACAAGACCTAAGACAATAAGAGAATACAGAGGCAGGTGATGAGCCCCAGGAGTGCCAATCTCTGACCAATCAAATTAATAATACAAGAACAGAAGTGCAGGAGTTTACATGTTAAAGGAGTCCATTGAGTCCCCAAGAAACAGAAGAACTATACCAAGATATATAATTGTAAATTCTCCACACTGAGAATAAAGAGATCCTAAAAATCTTCCAGAGCTAAACATACAGGCCACTTTCATGGATGCTGCTGGCACAAAGTGGACAGCAGGGACCACGCACGGGACACCCTCCACGTGTAGCCTGCACACAGGGAAAGCCCAGCAGCCAGAATACAATTTCCTTTTGTGTTTGGCCTAACGTTCAGGAGAGATTTCCCATTTGTAGAGCAGTCCATATGCTATCAGAGAGCCAGAGCCATCAGGGAACCTGGGGGTCTCCTTCGCTCCCTTCATTTCTTCAGGCTCCACAAAGGCTGGATACTGGCTCACTGGGTGCAAGATCTGAGTCACCAGGGTGCCGGTGTCCCGGATTAGGCCATCAACAGTGAAGAAGATAACAGACAAGGCAATCTCCTGACAGTAAAATGGGAACACTGGGTGTGGGGCTGAGTTCTTCACATCTACTGTAATTTCCTATTTATCTGTCTGCACATCTAACTGGAAGCTTTAGGGGAGCAAGGTCTATATCACATGCAGCGTTTATTACCCTGTACTTACCCAGTCCTAGTTGTAGCCCAGTAAATACTGAATGATTATATTACAGATAGAAGACTGGAGGAATTGCTCCTTTTGTTACACAGAAAAGGTGACAGTGGCTGCCTGCCCTGCCTCTAAAAAGTCTGCATGTTCTGCTCCATTATTAAAAGAAGCTCCGCATAATTAGGCTCTGTTGTCACTCCTAACAACAGAGAAGACCATTTTGCCTGTCATCCTCCAGAAAAATTGTGAATAATAAGTTCGTATGGATGATTAAAACTTTACCTCTAAGAGAATAACTGCAAAAAAAATTAAAGCACAGGTTTTTTTCATTCTGCTACTATTCCTCAGAATGCCCTTTTTGTTTCTGCTTCCAGGGCTTTCTTCTTAGGGCTCTCCTCAATGTCTTGACTCAAAGGTGTCTTCTTTGCCTGGGGCTCTTAAATACATTGTTCTCCCTAGGAGGGTTTTCACTCAAATGCAGAATGTTCTACACTCTTGCTTTGAATTTACACGTGTGAACACCTCCGACTAACTCATTTGCTCCACTGCTTCCCAGGGAGCCTACAGTCCCACTCACTGTCCTGATTTAAAGGACAAATTCTGTCTATGCACCTTCCACTAAAGAGCATCGTAATTGTGGAAGGCCAGACGAGGAAGCCCAACTCACAAGCAAATACTGATCTGGCATGATTCAAGTTATTGGCCTCTGATAGGAGTTAAATCTCCACTCCTCACTTCCTCTTCCATCTGTGGATTCAGATTGAGGTATTCCAGATCACAGTTGCAGTTCCTCAGCTACACCACCCTCAAGTCCTGTGTTCCCCAGAGAGCAGCTTGAGGTCAATGCCATTATTTGGTCTATGATTCTAAGGAGAGCCTCTCAGAGTCCAGACTCTCCTTAGAACTCCCATCTCTTGGGAGGTTTATTGCCCAAGAGGATGGAGTGGTAAGATAGTGCAGGTAAGGTAAGGTAACCTCTATTCTTAGGGAAAAATTATGCCTCTTGTACAGCTTGGGTGTCCTCCTTAAGGTCCATTCTGACTCCCTAGATGTTTCAACTAGTCTTCAATTCCAAAGTCACAATCAATTGTAATTTTCATTGTCTTGATTTACCTTCCTTGGTTATATTGCCTTCAGGGATCTCAGAAGGAGAAAAAGTTGAAGGCCTAACAGAATTTGAGTTGAGCATCCCACGACTTGCCCATCAACGAATGACTTAGAGATTTTGACTCCCTATTTCCTTGTGATTTACCAAACTACTCTGGAATTTTCATCTCCTTAACAGTAAGAAGAGAGCCTCCCTTGCTCTAACCACTGAGTGCAAGAACCTAGCCCAGTCTCCTGATGTCATCCTGAAAGTTATTTCCCTTATTTCTCTTTCCTGATAAAACTGACCTGTTCTCATGAATGAGTTTAGCAATATGTAATAAGTTAAGGAGGCTGCTGCAGCTGGGCCTCATAGAATTACAGAATTTGGTGAAGATGAGGAAGGAACAATATGGAGAGGGAAGATCATCATGGTCCGCTTTCTGGTCCTTACTTTAACATAGTTTAAAAATGATGATTGACTCATCCAGAAACAATTGGCTGATTTACAGGAACAAAACTTATAAAATATTTAAATCAGATGATGTATAAATCAGAAAGCCAGCATACTAATTTATGATGGTAGACAGGACTTTCTAATGACTCAAAGGTCATGTCTACTCTAGAAAGAACTACCTTCCAGGACCATTTTCCAGTACTGAGGTAGAGATCAGAAAAGCTGATGTGAAGATAGTTGATGGAAGAGCATGAAAGCAGTTAAACAATATTATGGAATATTTTGTTCACCGTGAATGTCCAGTTGCTGAAAGGCCTGATGTATTATCCCTGCCCTTCTGAAAAAGTTTATCTGATCAATGGTCAGATGACTTGAGTCCATTAAGTACAGAGCCTCTTTTCCCTAAAAAACAAACCAAAACTAAATTCAAAGGTATGCTGGTGTCTTTGTATTTCACCATTATAATGCTCATCACTGTAATGCTCATATTTACCATCTTGAGAAGCTTTGACTTGATTTTTGCATCAGTCAGTGCTTATCAAAACACACACAAAAAAATGCCCTGCAGCTTCCCACATCAAGAATTCTAGTGCTGTCTCAGGTGTGACCTCACTGAGTGACCTTGAGAGAGTCATACATCTTCTCTGTGTCTTTGGAATAATAATCTGCACTGAGGGTGGGAGGACCAGGTGATTTCTAAGACTCCTTCCAACTCTATCAAGGAATGTCCCTCTTTTTAAAAATCAAATGACCACATAATACCAATGTCTCCCTCTTATTTTCTGGGTTCACAATCAATAGAAATATGCACTCAAATTGATAGAAGTTGGAAAATGAGCAATGAGAAGGGGCAGAGGGCGTCAGTTCCTGGACGCAGCTGCACGTCTTAACTTAGGTTCCACCTTGTAACAGTGACCTACCTGATAAGCTGTTGGGGTGGGGGAGGACAGAGGAGTAAATTTTAGGACTATCAAAACAAGGCTTTGAAATACATGGATGAAGTGTACCATATAAAGACTAAACACTCTAATTGGGCCTTTTCTATCTCATTATTTGCCAGTGAAACTAATCCTCCTGATCTCTAGATAATAGGGATAATAGGGGAATTTAGAAATAGAATTCCATGCTTAGAAAAAATCCAAGTATTCACCCTTGACCATTAAGAAATGTTATATGTATGAGGATTGGGGGTGTCCTACTTTCTTTTAACTACAAAGTGTCCCTTTGGAACTTGTATTTCACCCCCCAAAATGCACTTTGCTAAAATGATTGCTGTGGAGCCAGGTCCTTGAGGAAAGGAGCTGGAGAGGTGAGGGCTGTGTGCAAACACGAGGTGGGGAGTCTGGATGGGCTTACAGTAAACACAAGCACCCCACTGGGACTGCAGCCTTTTACCTCTCACTGGGGGAAGAAGGGTGGGGGTCTGCCATTGACCGGGTGATGCAGCCCCAGAAATCAATTCAACGCTAATGAGGACTGCAGCTGGGAACAGAGAGTAAGTGGGAGTTTGCTGATGATACAGCTAGGCTGCCTGAAGATGTGATGGAAGCACAAGAAATGGTGACCACCATGTCTGCCCACTTCTCCTTTGAACACTGCAAAATCCAAACTCTAAACATGAGCTAGCAGTGAAGGCCCAAAGCAGAGATTTGGCTACAGAAAGCTTTCCCTATCGAAATGGAGGTTTTAACTAACTTACCAGCCTAGCACACAACCAATACCCGAGATGACAAAAAAGCAAAAGAAAGAAAGATGATTTTTAAAGACTACACACCCTTGAGACCTTTGAAAAATTCAGCCAGGAAGAAAAAAAAAAAGGTGACATAATTACAGCTATTGTTCATTTCTGTAGACCAAAGATTGTGAAGTGATGACCCACGGGAGAAATACGCCCAATGGTATGCTTCCCTCGCTCATCCTTATATTGGCTTTGTGTTGTGTTTCAGTCTATTTTGCTTTAATTTCAGAACTCTGTGGTGAGTATCCAGGACTGCAAATTGTGAGACTGTAGGTACACGTAGCCAGGGATGCGGTCCCAGCTGCAAATGCCCCATCGCTCCCTTACCCTGACCGCCATGCGTCTTTTCTATCGGACTGTCCCTACAGGTGTCCATATTTCTTTTTTCATTTAAACGAGAAGCCACTAGAAGCTCCTTCATTCATTTAGCAAATACTATGGAATTGGCTCTTCAGATTCAGTGGTGCACAGACACATAAGATCCTTAAAGAATTCATGCTCTAGGAGACAAAGCAGGGTGAAGTTCTCAGAAGGAAATCAACAGTGTGATAGCATAGAGAACTGTGTTTGCGGTGAGGCGACGGGATGCTGGGACCTTTGTTAAGTTTTTGGCTATGTCATCTATCCTTTTCCCAGCAGTCCCTGATTTCCTTATGATGAGCAAATTCTCTCCCACAGCGTGTAGTTTTTTTGCCAGTGGCTGGATGTGCTGGGAAAGGGACCCATAACAGCTTCTTGCCAGCAAGGTGTGGTGGGCAGAGACAGGGTCTTGTGGGAGCTTGGCACTATTCAGCAATCCTGTAGACAAATTCCCAGTAGGTTTGTAAGGGCATCAAGCTATCTACAGAGTCAGAGATAACTTGCTACTTTTGGGGTTTCTCATATAGCTTTTCAATAACTAGTTGATGTTTGATCCTGACACCTCATCGTAAAACAGACCATTTCATAGTAAATATTAAGATTCATGGAATTGGCAAGATTTATAATTGTTTTTTAAGATTGTATTTTTAAGTAACAACTGTAAATAAGAACTTTTCTATGGAAGTTATTGAGGCTTCTCTGCCTGACTGGTTTGGATTTTTATCAGTTCCTACATTAAGAACATTGACCAAATTTGTACATGATTCGGGGCAGGGAACGAGAGTTACTATTCTATGCTTGATGTAAAATATGGGATTTAAAAAATTGTCTGTGCAGACTGAAATTGGGAGCAAGTACTAACTTGATAAAATTCAAAGTTTAAAAAAAAAACCAACTCAGTAAGAACAGAAACACAAGCCAACAGGAGCCCTCGTAATCAGGCCTGTAGGGTGCACTGACTCCCAGGTGTGTGCCTGTCTGAATGCATCGTCCCCTAAAGCATGGTCCCAGATGGCAGCCCTGGCATTCCTCAGGTGTGCCAGGTGGGCCTCATCAGACGGCTGGCCTGCTCTGGCGTTCAGACTCCTTGAGATGCTCAGCTCCACCACATATTACTTGGAGACAATGTACATTTAAGGGTCTAAATTTAATGCCCTGATACACAATACTGAGATTTCTTAGTAAAACTAGACAAAGGTATATGGACCAGATAAAGAATGTTTGGCTCTTGAGGACTGTTTGAAACTAGGAGTTGCAGGAGCCAGTAGATCTGCTTTCCCTGGAAGCCCTTAGCATTATGGAAGACGCTGACCTTGGAAGAATGAGTTGTCCAGTTACATCTAAAATAGAAGACAATCTAGGGGTGTGTGTGTGTGTGTGTGTGTGTGTGTGTGTGTGTGTGTGTAACATATACACACACATACATATATATATCACCTTGGTTGATATATATACATACATAAATATCAACTTGATTTAGATATAATCACATACAAATCACCCACTTAAAGTGTAAATTCAATGATTTTTTAGTACATTCACAGAAATGTACAACCATTACCAGAGCCAACTAAACACTTTCTCTTCATCTCAAAAACCCTGCATCTTTTAGCAGTTAACTTTCCCTCTGCCCACTCCAGACAATAATGAATATACGCTCTGTCTCTGTAGATTTGCCAATCCTGGATATTTCATATATGGAATCACATAATGTGTGATCATTTGTGTCCGGCTTCTTTTATTTACCATGATATTTCCTAGGTTCTTCAGTGCTGTAACATTCATCAGTATCTCATTCCTTTTTATAGAATGAAATAATATTCCACTCCATGGATATACTGGATTTTGTTTCCATCCATCATAGGGATTATTTCCACTTTCTGCTATTATAAAAAAATGCAGCTATAAACATCCTCTTAGATTTCAGGGCACAAGCATGGCCACAGGCCTCATTCCTAATTCCCAGGGCATAACTAAGACAAAGCAGTAACATCTAACACCATTTTACTGAAGGCACGGGACTAGCAGAAGGAAAATTACAACACAGTACAGCATAGCACACAGGTGGTATTGTGCTGCGGCTCGAAGATGCACCCACCATTTCCAGCCACAAAGTATCCCCTGCATGTGCCGCCCCCAACTTAGTCCTCTGGGCATCACCTTCTGCCTGCATTGGCAGACCTCCCCCAGATAAGTGTGTTCTTTACCTGTCACCCAACTCTTCCTTTGCCTAAGGGAAAAGAAAACTTTTCTTACTTCAAGTCACCATGATTATAATCTTGCAAAGATATTAGTTTGTTCATAGCAAGGATCTTTTATATCATTTTGGAGAACGATTAGGTCCTCTTTATTTTAAGCATTCCATCCCAGAAAAATTTTGGATTTAATGTTGCAGAACTAGAACGTTCACTAAAATGTCATTCCCAAGTTAAAAGAGCTCCAGGTGGGAAGTCAATGTCTACTTCGAGCCAAAATGGAAACTTTTGGCCACTTGGAAATTGCAGATACTCATCTTCTATCTTGGCAATCAAAGAGGCTATAAGCCTTGGATACAGCCCCTGGGAACCCTGTTACTGGACCTGGTAGATCACAACTGCTTTTCCTGAGCTCTCTTGGCGATTCTAAAATTAGAAATATTTAACTTAAAGATTTTTTTTTTTAAGGGAAGAGTTCTGACTTATTTTTAACTTGGATTTCAAGAAACCATATTCTTATCTTGGATATGCCTTCTTTAAGCTTTTTGAGCATTTCCCTTTTGACTCTTTTTGGTAAGCAAATACGAATCACTTAGTAGTTTTAATATTGTCCTACCAAAGCAGAAAGGCAACTACATATATCAATAGTCAATTTGGTAGTCAAATTGAGAACACCCAAATGACTTTAGCAAGAATGATGTGAATATAAGTGACACATAATTTTTTAATCTGCATAAACTCCTGAGTTATGTAATCCAGTATTATTTGGAGGGCAGATGGAACTAATTTTTAACAAAACACATTTTACTTGGGCTTCTATAAAACTTAATTTGAGGGAAAAAATTTTTCTTGAAAGTAGACAGTTAATGGTAATAATCCCCTACATCGAAAAACACATTACAGGCAAACTGAACGCTGGCAACTCTGTTAAAAATAAATAATGTTCTTTTTGTCCTTAAAGAAGAATTGATCCTCCTCAACTTTTCATTACCAAAATTTAGAAAAAAATATAGAATTATTTCCTATGCTGAGTAATTTATATCCTTGCTGAGTAATTTATATCCTTAACAAAGTACCCAGCATAGAATAGAAACTTACACAAGCAATTGCTGAATTAAATAGAGTGGAAATGTGAATGTTCTCATGTTTGAGTGTGTGTGCACAAGTGTATGTGAATGCATATACATACATACATGCACTTGTGGAGGTGGGGATTTTGCCTCCCCAAAGAATCTAAACCCAGCTCCTCCACAGAGTAGATTTTCCTCCACTTCCTGTTGACTTTTTTGTGAATGGTTCTCATTACCCAAACTTTATGATACTATCTGTTCAATAAAATGAAAACCTTTTGGGTATTTTTAATGCTTTTGATACTCAGATTGCTCGCAAGACATTCTAAGTTAGATTTTACAGGTGTGAACATCCAGGTATGTCACTAGGGAATGAACAGGCAAGCATTAAAGTATTTGTCATCAGACTCAATGAAAGAGATGGAAGCAGGGCAGCCTGGCCTTCTCACTCCCCCTAAGTGCTCCTGGAGACCCCAACACAGAAGCTCCATCATAAGGAAGGGTTCCTTTTCTTCTTTTCCTTTCCTTGCTTCAATTTCCCCACTGATACTATTCTCATTTAAACATTTCCAGAACCTTGATGGTCCATGTCTTTGTCTATTTTTTATTGGAGTGTTTATCTTTTCCATACTGATTTTTAAGAGTTCTTTAAATGCAAAGGAAATTAGCTCATTTTCTGACATGTATTATATTTTTCTCTAGTTTGTTGTTTATCTTTTGACATTACTTGTGATATGATTTTGTCTATAAAATTTAAACTTTGTACATAGTCAAATATATGAGTATTTTCTGCTATAGAATTTAGATTTGGAGTTTTGTCTAGAATGGCCTTCGCTACACCAATATTTTGAAAAACAAATTATGCCCATTTCTAGTGCTTTGGCAGTTTTCATGGTATTTAAATTAAAAATTTTAATTTAAAAAGTCTTCATTTTTTCTGAAGTTTATTTCAGCATAAGCAATCTATTTTATTTTTTCCCCCAATGCTACTTGTAATTCTAATGCTAAGAATTAACCAATCTATCTTTCTCCATGATTCAAAACACCACCCTTACCACATTCTAGATTCCCACAGGATTTCTGAATTACTATGCTCCTTGTTCCCTTAAGATCCTTACAGAGCCTGTTCATCAGCCATATGTGAAAAACCAAATGACATAAATAACAGAATGGAAGCATTCGCCTACAAGTACATCAGTAGGAAAGTTCTTCAAGGTCCTTTTACAGAGTGTTGTGTCTATAGTTGAAGACGATCTTCAGCAGGTGCCAGGCAAGCAAGCAAGAAGGCACAGATCAGGGCAATCTGGGTTCCTTTTGCCCTCTTAATGTGAAATCCTTCCCATTAGAGTTCCTGGATTTTACAAAAGCGTGGTGGTTTTTAATGAGTGCATAACTCCAGGAAAGCTTTACACTTCAAAGCCTGTTGCTATTACAGCCTCTGCATTAGTAAAGCAAGTAGGGGATCAGTTGCACACGAGAACTTTGAGTGTCTTACGGCACCCCTCTGCAGCAAGACAGCCTTTCTGAAGGTGACTGCAGACAGACATGGCCCTGCATCTTTGAAGTCTACTCAATGCAGAATCAATTCAGGAACTCACACACACTAGTTATCAGCTTGTGTTTATTCACATCTCAGAGAAGGGTTTAATTAATGTAATACATATTGGTCAATTCTTTGCTTTTAAACTTTACCTTTGGCCCATCAGCAGATCAATATGTATTTTAATCTTCTTCTGTTTTAGAACTGGTTTTGAGACTCACAGCAGAGGCCCAGATTTCGCAATCATTAATTGCTATTATCAGTCTCTTTCATTTCCTAAGCATCAGCAGTTTCTTAAAATTCTGCTTTCATTCCTCTACTCAGTTATGCCTTCTTGTTCATCACTTGGTTCTATAGTGTCTTTCAACCAAGTACAGTGTTTACAACTAGCTAATGAAGGGGTGGGGGAGAATGCCCTGAAATCTTCCACTGATGAATGGAGGACAGTCTGTATATCTGTAGCATCAGCTACACCCAAACCTTAAGGAGTTGGCTACTTCCCAGGCTTCAGGTGGGTCTGCCAAAGGGTGAAGGACTCATATTCTTTTTCTCTCTCCTTTAAATAAGTACTGAATTATCATCGTTGGGTGATATGTAATATCACAGGTTAACTTCCTTCTTTCATCCTAAACTGTTAATATATCCTAGTTTATCAAAGGTTGGGGAGTCAGGAGAATTTACTATTCCCTCACTGCCTAATATGGACAAGTCACTTAGTCTCTGTGTTCTAAATATTCTCACTCGTAAAATGGAATAACAATAGAGCATTTTTTAAAAAATTATGAGATAACAGGAGTGATCTGTTTTGTACAGAGGCTGGCTACTGGGACGCCCAAATGAGGGACTGTCCCTGTTAACAGTGTTGGTATCATTTGTGCCTTATGCACTAAATAAAGGGTAGCAATTGAATGGAAGGGAACAGTTTGACTAAATGGTCATCTGTGTTGCCACCTGCAAATTCTACCCTCACTTGCAACTTAGGTAGGAGTTTGTATGAACAGTCAAAAAAGGACAGTCTTTTTGCCTCATAAATTGCATTATTTCAAGCAAACCCATTTCTATTTGTCACATACAGTGCATCCTTTGTGCTGTTCTTTGTATACACAATGCTGTGCTGCTCTTTATTTTATAGGCTATTCTAAATATAAAATTATACATGATCATTGTAGAGAAGTTAGAAAGACACAAAAGGAAGATTAAAAAACATAAATTTTTCACAATTCTAATTAGGGAAGTATGATGGTGAGCTTTCTTTGATCTTTGTACCAATTCAGGTATCTACATTTTATATAAATATATGTAGAAACAAATCAAAATCTTTTTGCATTAGAAGTATTGATATATCTTTATTTAAAAATAGGTTTGGTTCTGAAATGTAAATCCATATGTTCAAAAGTGCATAGTGACTTTAAACCTAGCACATTTGTTGATGTTGGGTAAAATCGACCCCTTTTACTCTGTTGTGTGGCTTAGTTCACATCTATCAAAATCTGTGAGTAGAAAGTCTATACAAAGGGCAACTTCTATATATAGTTTTGTGTCTTATCTTTTTGTTCAAGCATCAAACCGTTGAGGGCTTTGCAAAGTCATTAAGTATTCTATGAAACTGTGATTCTCAATATTGCATAACAGACCATCATATAAATATAAAATCTATTTTGATAAACCCTTATCTTGCTTTCACAAATAACCAAGCTATCAAGATCACACAGAGAAATCTTAGTGCGTATCTTTTTTTTTCCTTACGAAAGCGTCTTAGAATTTAGATCAAAGAAAATAAACTTATTTAAGGCTCGTAATTATATGGCCAACTGCTTTCTGAATGATTGTACTTACATACGACCCATAGCGACACATTACTGACACAGAGTTATCATTTAAAAATCCTGATTATATAGGAATTCCATCCCATCCATCCCGGTATAATTTCTGAGCTCTGGGTGTGTATACTTTCCCTGGCCCTAATGAGGGCTCCAAATTACCCACAGTAGCTCATTTGTGCCCCAGGGTCCGTGTAGTTACAGGCCTTACCTTCTTTCTTCTCTCATTGCCCACTGGATTCTTTTGTTCCAAAGCTAGACTGACCAGCTTTGCCTGATGTGAGACTACACTGCAATCGCTTCTGGCACAGAGGAGCAGATTCCCCTGGCGTCTGCTCTGCAGCAGATTGCAAGGAATGTACTCTGCCTCAATGATTCTAGATGGGAAGGTGGTTTACGAGCAGAGTTTTTGGTCTCCCTACTTCCAATTTTCTCCTTATCTTGCAGTTGGAAGTAAAGTTGGCACAGAGAAGCTTAGTTTTCAAAGACAGATACACACTCACTCCCAGCCCCCACCCACACACACATTTTAGTTCTCATCTCACTACCTGGGGTGAATAAACTCAATTAAAGTGATTATTATAGACTGCTCTCATCTCAGGCAACCACATTCGTCTCAATGAGCAGATTATTATAATTCCTTACACAATTATCTGGTATCAGTCAAAGAGATTTCCCAAGCAGTATTCAACACAATGGTTTATCCAGGAACAAGTGCTTGTGGGACTCTGGGAGCAAAACTGAGGATGCCTTTAAAATGTACTAAGCACCTACTAGTTTTTCCAGATATTCTTTACATGCTTCAGAGATTCATACATACTCAATCAAAAACTTATTACAAAATCCATAAACCAAACTATGTAAAATATAGGAAATATTGCATATTACCAGTTTCAAAACATTTTCTTATCTTTCAGTTGGAAGTAAAGGAGAGAAGGAGTCTGGTAAATAAGCTTCAAATTGTAATAATATCATAGTTGAAGAAAAAAGAGAGACATAACTAGGAAATTAAAGATAAAAGGAAAAAATAGAAATAAAGAGGTGTCCCATTTATTTGGAAAGTTGGATGTTCCAAGTACTCTGTAGTTGAATGCACCAAAGGACAGAGAAATGGGGAAAAGAGAAAAGACTTGAAGGCATGACCACAAAAGTGTTCTTTTTTAAGGAAAAGAGGAAAAGTCAAGAAAGCTGCTGGAAAGAATCTAGCATAGAAGTCGGGATGGCCAGGACCACGTATTTTTGCGGAAGTTAGAACAGGAGCATCAAGACTGTGGCAAGTCCACACCGAAGTGCTGCACAAGGCATCGAGGGCAAAACTGACAGAAGCAGGTGGGACGTATGGATAGGAGGTGGCCTTCAAGAGAGTAGAAGCCAATGTGTCTTGGGTAACTTTTCTGGGGATACCCATTATTTACTCCTCACCCCCACACCACTATCTTGTAAAATCTACCATGTCCTCCTCAGCTTCTTCCCCTTGTGCCTCTACTGAGTGGCTAACTGACTATTGGCTCACTCTCTCTCTGGTCAAGTCAAGATTTCTGCAAGGAAGTGGACCATGAAGCAAGAGTCTCAAGCTGAGCTCTTAGTTTCTTAAACTGGTAGGCTATGTGAGCCAGAGTTATGGTGGCCATGCCTGGGCCTTGTGGAAATGGAGCTGAGAAAATCAGTCAGCAGAGAGAGAGGATGGGAGGCAGAAGCAGAGAGAACAAGCAGCTCAACAAACAAGAGAAAAAGAGGCTGAGTTGTGAGAAAGATTCTTCATTTCCTCTAGAGGCTGGACTCCTGGCCCTGGGGGTTCCATGAATTATCCCACTTTCCTTCCAACATATTGAGTGGGATTTGGTGCCTCATAATCAAATTACTCCTATCAGGGACAGTGACTTGTCTGTGCACTTTAGCTGTGTGCTAAAGATTCTCTCACATAATGCTCACAAGAGCTCAGCAAAAAAAGGTGTCATTATCTCCGTGTTCTCTAAAAGGAATCTTAAGTTCATGAGGTTAAATAATATGCCTAAGGTCACACAGCTGCTATGTGAATTTGATTCTAAATTCTCACACCGCTCTGCGGCCATAAACACCATATAAGCTCAATTACTGCTGATTGATAAGAAGTCCTCAGAAGTGCATAAAGGCTATATCTGTGCTATAATCTCTTCCTTTATATTAAGTTGTAAACGGAACACCTTAATTTGCATTACTCTTCCATCAACATTCAGTATGCTCCATTAGGGAGGAAGTGTGTCAGAGAGAACCAAAAGCTTCACAAAAGAAGTTTGCATTCTCCCAGTTCATGATATAAACTACAACTACAATATGAACTTTCTCAGAAGTTCTTAGAGACTCTAACAGAAGTAGAAGGCTTTTCAGTTATTAAAAGAATTGAAAGCTTTTTATTGTGCATGAAAAAGACAAACTCCACCCTTTCAAATTATTCCACTTTATAGTACAATTCCTTTGGCTGGGAGGAGAACTTCAGACACTTTTTCAAATAACCCCAACCATTTAATCTGTACCTTTAGGAAGTCATGCTGAGAGTATATGGAAAAGAGACAGACAGAGTCAGAAAAGCGGGGTGGGGAAGGGGGGAATATAGAAGAAAAGGTAAGACATTGCTTCTGAAGTAGTAAGAATCTCCCATTTTTTTTTGTCCTACTTTAAAATGAGCTGAGTATTTCTATCCACAAAGAACACCTCACACTGTTTAGCTGCAACGTGAAAATCCTCTACTTGTCTACTCCAGACAGACCTTTCTACCTACTTGTCACCCCCATCATACATAAATCAGGACTGCTCACATTAATTACACATTTTCACTAGAAGTTAGACTGCTGTCTTAGCTCAAGCTACTTTAACAAAATACTATAGCTGGTAGCTTAAACAATATTTATTTTCCACAGTTCATGAGGCTGTGAAGACTAAGATTAAGGTGCCAGTTAATTCAGTGCCCAGTGAGGGCCCTCTACCTGGCTCTGTAGGTGGCCACCTCTGTGTCCTTACATCATGGATAGTACTCTCTGCTCACCCCAATCCCTGCCCCTCTCCCTCCACCATAAATTCACCAATCCCATCATGAGAGAGTCCCATTCTCATGACCTCATTTAACCCTAATTACCTTCTTAGGAATCCATCTCCAAACAACACAACACTGGGACTAGGACTAAAACATATGAATTTCCAGAAGACATAATTCAGTCTGTAACAGATAACTTGAAGTAGTTATGGAAAGAAAAAAAAAAGAAAACCTGTGTGAGCAACACCCCAGAATATCAACCATGATATTATAACAGATACAAATGTCTGCCTAAGAAGAATGATAAATCTTGGACAAATGATGAATAGCTTCTATAATTTGGGGAGGTTGAAGAAAAAATCTTTGGAGATAGTTTTAGGCCCTAAGAGACAGCTTTTAAGAAAACTGTTTTAATAGGTCTCCATTAGGAGGGAATCCAGACTGGAAAATATGGGAATGGCAGAACAGAAGCCTTGCATGTAGGCTACTGCCTCAGAAACAGGATTCATATTTTGAGGTTGCTGAGAGAGAAAGGGTCAAGATTGGGTACTAGACCCCATCTCTGGGCTATGTGCTAAGGAGACCACTGTAACTAGGGGAAGTTCAAGGCCTTTGACTTAAATCTAGTTTAAGAATTGATTCTTATAGTCAAGGAAATGCAAATCAAAACCACTACCTCACACCTCAGAGGATGGCACACATTAAAAATACAGGCACTAACAAATGCTGGAAAGGATGTGGAGAAAAAGGAACTCTTCTACACTGCTGGTGGGAATGTGAACTGGTCCAACCACTATGGAAAGCTGTATGGCGATTCCTCAAACTCCTAAACATGGAGCTCCCATATGACCCAGCAATCCCACTTTTGGGAATTTACCCAAAGGACACAAAAACACTAATCCGAAAGGATACATGCACCCGTATGCTCATTGCGGCACTATTCACAATAGCAAAGGTATGGAAGCAACCCAGATGTCCAAAAATAGATGATTGGATCAAGAAGATGTGGCAAATATACACAATGGAATACTATTCAGCATTCAAAGAAGATAAACACATGCAATTTGCAGCGACATGGATGGAATTAGAGGGGATCATACTCAGTGAAATAAGCCAGAAAGAAAAAGAAAAATATAGAATGGTTTCACTTATAACAGGACTATTGGGAAACCAAATAGGAGAGAGACACTCAGTGGGGGTGGGGGGGTGGGGGCGGAGGGGGAGCGGGGAGAGGGCAGGATAAGGGCACAAAATGGAATAGTAAAGAATAAAAGGGACCATGGAGATGGATCACGGGTGAATTGGTGGTGGGCTACCCAAGGGTAATACAAAATGTAAAAGACATAAATAACAATAATAAATATATATATATATATTAAAAAAAAAGAATTGGTTCTGTGCACTTTTCTATTAGAAAACTTGTTGATAAAAAGCACACAGTAAGATTGGATTGACTTACCCTTGTTCAGTAAGGTGTAAAATAAATTCATATATATAAATATGAAAATAAATTTAACAATGTAAAAATATTTGTACATCATACACACACACACGACATATATATGACATATCCAGAATATATAAGGAATTCTTATAACTCAAGAATAAAAAGATGAATAAATCAGTTTACAAAATTGACAAAGGACTTGAGAAGACATTCTTCATAAAATAGATACAAATGGCCAATAAGCATATGCAGAGATGCTCAGCACCATTAGTCAGCAGCAGAATACATATCAAACCCACAATGAGATACCACTTCACACCTACTAGGATGGCGATTATCAAAAAGATGGACATTAACAGATATTGGAAAAAATGTAGAGAAACTGGAAACCTTATACATTGACAGTGAGAATGTAAAATGATGCATTATTTTGAAAACCATCTGAGAATTTCTCAAAAACTTAAACCTGGAATTACTGTATACCCCAGCAATTCCACCCCTAGATATATACCCAAAAGAAATGAAAAACTCTGTTCACACAAAAGCTTCACATGAAGTTTCACAGCACAATTCTTCATATTAACCCCAAAGTAAAAGAAAAACAAGTATCAACTAACTGATAAATGGATAAGCAAAATGTGGTATATTCTTACAATGGAATATCATCCAAGGTAGAAAAGAAACGAAGTACTGATACATGCTACAAGATGAACAGGAACCAGATACAAAATGCAACACATGTGTCCTATTTGTATGGGATGCCTGGGACCGGTAAACAGAGACAGCAGATTATGGTTGCCAGGGGCAAGAGTGAGTGGGGAAATGGAGAGAGACTGTCAAAGGCATGGGCTTTTTTCTTTAGGGTAGTGAAAATGTTATTGAATTAGAAAACAGTGATGGTGGCACATCCTTGTGAATAACCAAAAATAACAGAATAAATTACAGGATATGTGAGACAGAATAAAGCTTCAATTGAAAAAAAAAAAAAACATGCATGTGCTCTGTGGGTGAATTTTTTTTCAGTTGTCATGAATATAAACTTAATGGATGACTGTGAATTTCAAAAGTTATTTAGTGATAAAATGACAGTTTCTATTCTGATTAATTTGCTATCTTGGCAAGACTGTGTTGGACTTCTGCAGGATTATCTCTTATGGAGAATAGAGATTCTGCTCCCCTACAGATTTAAGAGAATAAGAAACCCCTTGTCCAAGTGCCAGACACTTACGTGCAGCCCTTCAGTCCTAAGTCTCTCATGTAGATGGTGCTCTCTGCAGTTGTCCTGTTGGCAGAATCAAGGATTCCTGGATCCCAGGACACTTTGGTAAGAACACAACTGTAAGTTATCTGAAAACACAATTTTAATTGTAAATGTGAATGCGTACTTGGCTTCATTAGAATCTCTACTCTTTAGGGTACACATTTAGAATGTCCTCAACCCAGAAGAAAACTTCATAGTATCACATGTAGTACTTCTATAACCATAAAAGCACCTACAAAGAATTCCTTGTCTTTAAATCTCAAGTGCTAAAAGATTTTCCGTGTCCAAGTTCCAGAGCTTTCTGCTTTCCATGATTTCCAGTTTTACTCTGGAAGTGTCTTAGTTTCAAATCAGAAGTGAGCTTAGAAAAAGTAACCAAAAAACCCCTACATATAGTTGGTGTGTGTGTGTGTGTGTGTGTGTGTGTGTGTGAGTGTGTGTGTATGTGTGTGTCCATATAGTTTATTCTGCAATAAAAAGAGCAAAAACGAGATGTCCTATCTTTACTTACCCTGCATTTATTTCTGGTACAATACTATTCAATAAGGTATTCAATATGATCCAATTCACTCTGGATTGCACTTAAGAATTTTCTTATACAGATACTCCCAAATATACAGAGAAGGTACCTGCTGAGGACAGGTAGCTCCTTTATATTCTTATCATTAGTGAATATTTATGAATATTTGATAATTCTTAACCTGTCAGCTAGGTCGTCTTCATATCTAAGTAAGACTTATTATTTTCTGTAGTTTTCTACAGCAGTACAATATTCTAGATTTGCTTCACTGAAAGAACTCTGTCAACAATCAGCATTTCACCAGCATTATCATGCAATAAAAGACAATGAAGCGTGACTCAATTAAACCACACACACAAACTATCTTCAGATGACATTAGCCCAGTAGTTTTCTACGCCAGCGTGTGGCTTCTGCTGCATGGCTTGCTGTGAGGTCAGTGCTTTGAAAACATATGCCTAAGCATCTCACACCCACACACAATATGATTTAGGGGAAAGAACAAAACTTGGTTTTGATTTATTTCCTTCCCATACTGTATCCAGATAGTTTACAACTTACAGTATGAAATATCAATTAGGTCTCTCTATTGCAAAGACTAATAACAACCTTTTCTTTTGAGAGATAATGGAAATTTGATTTGCACAGATGATAGTTTGGAAGACATTTAGAGTCAGATCTGTTTAAAAAAAAAAAACAAATGAAAACACTATACATAAAACAGGTAAGCACCCACAATATGAACTCACAGGACTCACATCTGATTTCTGAGAATGCCAACCCCCACATTCTACAGAAAAGAGTTTTATAATAAAATTGCAAAGGTTCAAGAGAAAAGAGGGAGCTTTTCTACCAATAAGCAAAGGTATGTATTCATGTCTCACTTACCCAGGAGGTGTGGGAGTATTCTTCACAGAACCAGATACTTTTTGTTGCTGTCCATGAAAATATTTAACATTCTAGGTTTAAATCCTCAATACTTTAGATTTTATTATATTGAACAGTTGATCTCATTTAAAATTGCTCTCACTGAACTAAATCTTTAAGGAAAAGCTACATGGTTTTAACAAAGTAAAAATAAAACAGATTCAAATATCAAGCAATGAAATTTTTAGAAAATTTCAGGTTTTGAGAAATTGTTACTTCAATTGTAACAAAAGGCATAGATAAATGACCAGGGATATATGTTGAACTCATGGGTCAACAGTAAAGGAAAAGGCACTGGCACATTTAAGATATGATTTATAAATTTTAAATCATTATTTTAAACTGATTATATGGTCTCTCAGACCATCTAAGAGATACTGGATAATATCCAATTATCCAAAGGGTGCTGACTTCTTTGAAGGACAGTTACAAACTTTACTATATTCATTCCTTACTAGTCATATGGATGAATGGAGGTATTTATTTGTTTTGTCTAATCAATGGATTGGTGATCTACACTCAAATTGCCAAAACAAACTTCTCAAAAGTATTCCTCACTGGTCAGGGTACTTAAAACTTTTTTCCTCTTTAAAGAGTGTACATTATTCTCTCCTTTAAAGAGAGTGAATTATTCTGGAAGGCAGGCCTGGCAAAGCAGAAATAACATGGGCTTTAGAGTTTCAGCTCTGGGGTCACTAGCTACTGGATTCTGTGGGATCTCAGATAATCAAATGCTTAACGTTTTAGGTTATCAGGTATTCATCTATAAAGTGATGGTGTGGAAATCAGATAGGTTTATTGTGAGAATATTAAGAGTTTTGTTATAGCGAGGGACACAGAATAGTTGTTTAATAAACATTAGTTACTTTCCACCTTTTATATTAGAAAATTTGTCCTTAGAAAGCACACAGTGAAATAGGGTCAACTTGCTATTGCTCAGTATGGTCTAGAATGAATTCAGATATAACTAGTAAATAAAAGTGAAAATAGCAATGATTTCATTAAACATTAAATAACAGCATATATTATAAACTGTGAAACAAGAAGCAATGCTGCTCAATTTAATGAGTCAGATTCTGGTAAATTAAAGTGACCATTCTCCTATTTAAAAGGTTACTTGCCTCTGCCATGAAGTTATTGGTTCTTCTCGCAGTTTCCTAAACCTTTCTGTATATGTGTTATATCATTCCAAAACATTTACATTAGAAATGCTGGCAAAGCCTCAATGAGGTAAGAAGGACTTAGGTAACAGAACAATAGCTTTAAGACCCCTTTTGATAGCAATGGGTGATAGAGATATTTTTCTAGACCATATAAGGTTAGTTTTACAAAATCTATATAGTAAGATATAAAGTAAAATTTCCTTTCCCTGCAAAAATATTTTAATTCATTCGCTTGAGAAATGTTTACTATATACATCATTCTTCTTAAGGAGATGAGGAAGCTGATAGAGCAACTGTCCTTACCAACACAACACAGAACTCAAAATATGCAGCAATTGGTCACTAAGGTGTTCAGCAGCAGTCTCGAGTCTCTCAGATCTCCATAGGACATGTCATTAAATCTTCTCCTCCTGCTGGGTCTGACTTCTGGGAAAAAAAGCATATGGTATAAAAATTACTATATTTGGTAATGAATACTAATGACTGCTCAGAAGGCTCATCCTTCAGTCTCTATGGCCTTTAGCATCTAGTTGGCTATAAATGTGACATGCTTTGATTTGATTTAGTAATCTTTTTGAATTTACAGTTCAGAACTTCCTGTATAAAATATATCTGCAAAACCAGATACCCACATACATGAAGAGACATAAACATTTATTTTTGATGTTATCCCATTAACAGATTATACAATTAAGGCAAGACCACGGTCTGTCCAAAGTTTACAAAAGTGGTCGGTCTTCTTGAATTAGAAGGATCTGGAAATAGATTCAATACAAACACACAAATGCAGACAAAAAGTGATACAGGATAATATTGTTTTTCTATAGTGTGAGAATTGTAAGCTCAATGATGTCACATGAACTAAAAAACTGGTATTTCTCTATGGAAAATATCTTAACCACTGAATGGCATAGCAGAAGAAAGTACGTTGGAAAGTACAAAAATTATTCTATGATTCCTATACAAAATAGTCAACAGCATTTTCTTGTAACAATACACTTACAAGTTGAATTTCATACAGGCGATATTACACAGGGCATATTATGTAAAGGTTAATACAAAGAATTCTAAGAAGAGAATTAAGAGAAATTTGGTTGAAGATGTAATTTTACTTTACATAAAAAACTTTCTAAATATTTATATAAAGCTAATTATACTGGCTTAGCACTACAAGAAATAGTGTTGTGCAATATTGTGTCAGTTACGGTGCTGTTACCTCAGATTGCATAAATCACTTGGCTAATTTGGTAAATAACACAGAGTGGTAGTGAACAAATTTTATTTTACCAAGGCCAATAACAAAAATTCTCAGAATTTGAGTGTATTTGAATCAAATGTCACGTATAAATAAGATTCCATATTCCATATTGTTATTTTCTAATGCATCCACATTGAAAGATCCATAATGAAAAAGATTATAAAAAAAGGATTTTGTATCAAAACTCTTTGTCAAAAAGTAAAGTGCTCAACAGAAGCAAATTTCACTGGGGAGTTAAATGATTAATAAAAACACAAATACATATTACAGATATTCTTTTGTTCTTCACTTACCATGATGCAAACTGTGAGGGTTTAACCTTTAAGGGTTAAAGAGTTTAATCAATGTCAATGTCTGATCTTCTGCAGGCGATAGAGAACAGTCTGTCTAGCGATACCCAACAGAACATCACTTTGTCAAGCCACAAAGCGCCCAAAAGCTTGTCAAGTAAGTTACCAGAAACCTCTTTGTGGTTAGAACTCAGCTCCTTCCTGCTTGACCTATTATTTGATATTTGACCACTTGGTTGCAAGACACTTGCTCTTTCTAGCTGAAATGTCACTGGGGCATCTTGTCAGCTCCCCGACATCTCGGCCTGACATACAATTTTACTTTTGTGTGCTACAAGGCAGAAAATGCAGGGCAATGGCCTTGTTTTAAATTCTGTCAGCATCAAAGATGGGCGTCACTCTTGGGTCCTACCAACAACAAAAACAAACAAAAAAAGGAGTCTATTTTGAAGGTCAAAACAGCCATTACCTTGAAGTTTTTCAGCTTATACTAAATATATTACTTGCTATACTGGTGTGGGAACTGTCCTTAAAAAGAGCCCAAACATACCACAGAAATCCTCGCAGCACAATTGCTCTACTTTCGTACTAAATGCAGACTCGATAAAAGGATGAGTTTTCAGTGCCTACAGGGACCAGATTCAGCAGTTAACTTAACTTGTTCAAATGGGCAAGGGGTATCATGTAGCTTTACAAGGAGCAACCTGACCTTCTCACATTGACCAGGAGTGACATTATTGTGCAGGAGGAGAAGCAGTCACATCATTTCTGTTTTGCACAACCTGCTTAAAGTTTGCAACTAAATGCTTGTCTTCAGTTGAGCTGACAAGAGAGAAGAGGGGGCTCAGTGAACCATGGCAGGGCTGCCATGAAATGACAGGAATCATTGGCATACATTTCAAATAGCTCTCTCAATCCTATTAAAGTATTGCAGTCCTGCTTTAAAATAGACAAGTATGAAACAACTTTGATAGATAGAGACTAAAATGGCTTATTGATTTTTTTAAGTCTGAGGGAAATTACCCAAAATGTGTCATTCTTTAACATTTAAAAATATGTTACATAAAAATGAGCAACTGTGATAATAAATAAAACTTAGAAGGGGAAAAAGTTGGTGATTTCATTATTCAGGGAGAAATAGATACCTGCACACATCAAGATGTCACACAATTTTAAAAGACCCAGTGCCAACTGCGTTACAACAAAATTCAAGTGATAAGAGAATGCCCCCTTCCAAACCATTTTAATTGTACTGTTAACACTTCTTGCACTTTTTTTTTATTTCATAAAGTCATAATCCAATCTGAGTTGGTCTGTTGACATTAGCAGAAACAATCACTGGAGAGGAATAAGGTGATGCCGATGCCTGGGGCAGAGGGTTTATAAATGTCTCCTTTAAGAAAGTGTAAGTTGTATCAAGTTCAGCTTTCAATGGCAAAAAGTCTCCAACATTAATTGTGTCAGCAGGTGGAGCAGCTCTTGAAGGAATGGAGAGATTTGAATGATCTCGTGACCCCGTCTGTGATGTACAAAGCAAAGATTAATAAACAGAATCATGCAGAGTAATAAATACTTTAATGTAAAAGGTGGTGGGAACTGCAATTTAAATAATCTATATGATAATAAATAAATATTAAATGACTTTCTAAGTGTGACTGAATCTCTTTCTTACTGTATGTCATAAAGTTTTTAGTACAACAGGAGTTTGCCTAAACACTAAAACCTCATATAAAACTTTTACAAAGTTATTGAATCAACGAGTCAATATGATCAGACATTTTTACCTTTGCTTCCACCCACTGGCAAGTAACAGAAACCAATGATAATCATGTTTATTTCATTATATCATACAATATGGGCTATGTAATATAGAAGATTAGACTGCTTAAGAGATGAACTATGAATATTTATGCTTTTAAAATCTATCAGACTGATTTAAGTTGGTAAGGATAGCAAAAAGAAAAATAAGATTATTCGAGTGACCTCTAGAAAACAGCACTGAGATACAATATTAAAGAGCTGAACTTTTTGCTTTTACTTTTAATCACAATGCTATCATCCTGTCATATTACTGACTTCTATTATATTTGAAAATCATGTATCAAAATAGGAGATTGCAACAAGAAAACAACTGTCCCATATTTTAAAATATTACTGGTATCCCAAAACTTGGCATTCAAACTTTAGAAATTCACATGTTCACACAGTTCTCAAAAACAGAATTAATATTTTCATGGGGGATCTCCATTGTGGTGCAATGGTTTAAGTCACAACACTATGAAGCTATCTAAAGCCACTGCAGTACAAGTTCGCTATCCAGCCAGGGAGTTTCCCACATGGCACAGTAGACCTCTCCTGCCTCGCCTACTGCACCCCTCAGCAGTGTATTTCAGTCGATCTGCCTGTTCTGCTCCCCACTCTGTCTCTGGTGAATCCTCTCACCTCCCTCACACCTCTGGCCTACACCCTAGCTTGTATGCATAAATAAATTATCTTTAAAAAAATATTTTCATGAAACTACACATTTAAGCCTAAGTAATGCCAGTAATGCCAGTAGTTAACATTTAACATAAATGAAGTTTTATCAGTAAAGCAGACAGGTATTATTGAGGACATTTATAAATAATGGAAAAAGTAATCAATTGTATGTCAAAATTTTCCAGATTCCCAGCAATTATATGTTGTTGAAATAATAAATCTAGTCAAAGGTGTCTCTGCTAAAAGCTGCATTTTACATTCAGATTTTTTTTAAACCTCTTTTGGGAAGTTCTCTTACAGTTTTGATAGCAAAACAGTGTAAAATATAAGGACTTGCTTAATAGTCATGTTATATATAAGACCATTATATTATACATGTGAAAATGAGAAGAAAGCTACCACTGGCTTTAACAAAGTATTAAAAATTCAACTGTTGTATGTGTTAACATTTTTGTGGATTTTTTTAAAAACTACAACTGGAGAAAAATCAATGGCTGCATCCAACACCTAGTTCAGCAATTTTCTTTGATCTCCGTTCGTTTGATTTCTTGATATCTCACTGCAAGCCTACAGCTGACGGAAATCATCTCTTTTTATGCTGGAAATTAAAAACTCCTCTAAGATGGTCGCTAGAATGGCTCAGTGAAGGTTCAGGTGTAGCTTCTCCCCACACAAGGAAAGGAACTCTCAAGATCATATGTGGACCCTGATTAGCAGCACTGATGAGGTTTTGCTTGTGGAGCCTTAACACTGGACCTGAGCATATCTGTTCAGAACCCCAACAACATACTCCTGCACTTTTCCTGCTACTAGAACCACACTTTCTGTTTTTGGGTTTTTTTGTTTTGTTTTGTTTTGTTTTGTTTTGTTTTGTTTTGTTTTTTAAGCTGTGTGTATAAATTGGCACCATCATTACTTGATTGATTTTGCTGCTATAAAGACTACAAGGCCATCTTACCAACTTATTCTGCCAGACCAGGAGTTAAAGAGGAGTGCTGGAAGAGCCCGAGATGGCAGGGAGTGATTTTCTTCTTAATAAAATCTAGTTATAGCAATAGTACTCTTTACTATGACCACAAACTACTGTCAAGCAAGTCTTTGAGTCATTAAATCTCTACACTTCAGTTTCTGCCCTAAGAAAATTATGGCTAAGAAGAGAGGAGTCCATAGAATCACACCAAGGAAGGTCGGGTATTCTCTGAGAGAGAGTATTTTCTTCTTGATGCTTTAAACTAGGAAAAGGTAACTACCAGACTGACGAGTCACTCCTGCTTTACAATTCATTGTTAATGTGTGTGAGAATATATATTAATATATAAATAATATACATATATTATATAACTATATGTGTATATTCTATATATACACTTGGTATGTACATATTTATAAAATTTACTCAAGCCTGCATTCTAAACTTGAAGTTTTCTTTTTTGTTCATAGGATTCCATCAATCTAACACATTCAACATAAATAGGGCTCTCCTATAGGGAAGATCTCTGCCTATTCTCAATATTCTGTAGCTCTGGACACTACAAACAGACCCCTCATTTGCCTCTTTTGTCTTATTTTTTAATATGCCTATTTTCTATTGTGTTTTTTAAAAGCATCTTTTTATCTAACATAACATTTTTAACTAAATAACTTTGAAGTGGGGTATTAAGTATTTAGTATTATTAGAGTATCACTCTTTGCAGATTATCTTCTAACCTTACATCATAAGCATGGGAAATAACCTTATATTCCTTAAAGAAATGCACCACTCCAAAGGAATGCCCTTCGCTTAGGAAACAGATTTACTTATGTGCATATAAAAACATTTTTTGTTGTTGCTACTTAAGTCATTTGCCATTCTCTGTATATTGCTAGAAAATGTTTTCTTACATGAAATGGGATAAAATCTGATTTTAAGTCACCTAGTAGCTTAAAAACAAGTCAACAAAAATTCTAGTGAAAACCTGATTTGAGAATGCAATATTTAAATAACAAGTAAATATGACTGATTCTTCTTGTTACAGATAATCCAGAAATATATCCCAACACTTTTAATATAATACAGAGAGTAAAAGACAGTTAAATAACTTTTTATCAGAGACCATTAAAAGTTAATATTCACTACCTGATCTTATATTTTAAATCTGTAAAGTTCATGGTCATTTAAGCTACTTTTTAAATTGCTGAGGTGTTCTGGTAGTTTCTCATGTAAATCTAAATTTAAGCAATATTTAAAAAGAAATTAGTTACCTGAAATAAAAGCTGGTTGTCATGTGAATCTTTATGGAAGCACTTTTATTTACTCAATAAGCTATAAATGATTCTATTTGAACTGTTATACCCTATCAGTTAAACATATATTCACAATACAAAATGTGTCTACTAAATTTCTGCATTTTAAAAATCTTATGAAATATAGTAATTGGACATGTCCAATAGCTATTTTTCAAGGCTTTAATATCTTAGCTCTCTAGGACTGTTTTTTCAACCAAAAAAATAAATAAAGCATTAGTCAAATAATAAGATAATTACTCAATAAGTTGTCTATAAACCAAAGCCATTTTGTAGACCAAAACTTCTGAAAGGATGACACTGAGTCATTTGTCTCCTTTGTAACATTTATGATCAAGTTAAGTCTTCTAGAATCTCTTATCATAAAAAGTGAGGGGTGATGTGATTTAATAAGCCTGAATACTACTGCATGGAGATTATGCTAGGCATAGTATGGTGAAAAGAGTACTAAGCTACAGATCATAAGACTATATATTTTCCTCCTAGTTCTGCTGTAATCCAGCTGGGGCATGTGAGTTATGTCTCATTTTTCTTGCCTATAAAATAAGGATCGAGACTTTGCAGCTCTGAAGTTCTCTTAGGCCCACATAATTTTACATGTGATAACTGACATCTGGTAACACGCAACTTTTGTGGATGACATTAACCTAGAAGTCATTTTCCCAATTATAATACTTAAGACTTTGAGGGGATTTAGGTAGATCATGCTTAAGAGGAAGGACTATATATGTTTCTTAAAAAGAGTCAGAAAGATTAATAAGATTAGTCACCATTCAGATGATGTGGCTTCATTCAATTAAATTGTACAGGACATATTTCATTACTTCAGTCTCCATGATGACGTTTTAAGTCCTGTATATTATTAACTGGTTTTTAAGTATAATGCACAGCTACATGTAAACTGATAAAAGAAGCAAAGTACCCACAAGAGGGCCTTAAATGAGGCTCCCTCACCATTGCTACTTTAACTTCTAATGTATTTATGCCACTAAAGTTTCAATACTCAGTTTCACAAAGTTTTCTTCCTTCTATTAAGTTAGTTGACCAAATTCTACCTGACCATTTTCTAGTTCTATCATGCTGGCATCATCAAGCAGTTTACAAAGATAACTAGAGTGGGCAATATTCACATACCTACTTTTGTGAAATGTTCCATTTTATACCTGAGATATATACATACACACATATACAAGCATCTGACAAATACATATACACACAGGATCTATATGCATTGATATACATGCATTACATATATTTATTTATTTATTTATTTATTTATTTATTTATTTATTTATACACATGTGTACAGGGATATATACACATATGATATCACTTCATCAAATATTATCACTTGTGTTTATCAATTCTAACTTTTAGCTACCAATACCAAACCTGCAGGAATATGTTAGGCATTCCAGTCCCTATAAGTCATTAAATTGGTCATACAGACCAATTTGGCTCTTTAGTTCACTAACATCAAGACATGAGAGATATGTCAATCAACGGAGTATTTGGTAAAGGAGTCTTTAGATAGAGAGAAAACAACCTAAGAGGCCTGGGTATCTGGGGATTCAAAAGAGGTCAATCAGAGAGGTATAAATAAATCAGAAAAGAGAGGAAGAAGATATTATTAACAAATTTGAATCACATCACAATTTTGTTCTCAAGCTGACTTTTGGCATTAGTTCTAGAGGCAGAACTATTAAATCTATCTGGTTGCAATTCAGCCTGACTACTTGGTTAGTATGGTAGAGTGACTGGATTAATGACTTTGATTTTTCACGCTTCTCTATAGGCAAGTACTTGGGCATGTGATGTTCCAGTTACCTGCAGCCTGACTCTCAAACTCTTTGCTTCGCTATCCAGACTCACCTACCATTCCTAACTTGCACTCTGCAATCCAGTTACCAGAAACTGTGACTCCCTAAATTTGACGTTCCATAGTTCACACAGTTTCCTTCTGTCCACTATCTGAGATGCCTTCTGTCCTTTGTGGGGTGAAAGCCTCCTCCACCTTTCAAGGTCTCTCTCTCTCTCTCTCTCTCTCTCTCTCTCTCTCTCTCTCTCTCTCTCTCTCATTTGTCTTTTTGTGGACTTTCCAGATTCCCTACCCTTCCCCAATTACAGCCAGTGGCACCATCCAAACACATTTACATTCCTCATGAGCATTTATTTTTCTATTTTTACTTATTTATATAAATTTATTCCTTTCCTATAAAAATAACAGTATAATCCCCTCCAGCTCCATCCATGGTACCACAAACAACAAGACTTCATTTTTATTTACAGATGGAGGGTTACCAGTATTTGGTGGTGGGTGTGGTACAGCAAGAGTCATTTGAAGAGGTGTGAACCTGTATTTCTAAAACGCATATAGTGTTATAAACCAACAATACCTCAATTAAAAAAAAACAAACAGAATGAACAACAAAAACAATTCTGAGTGCCAAAATGATGGAATCACGACTTTGTATTCCTAGCACTTAGCAGAGTATCTGAGATTAAAACAGATTCCTCATTGATGAAACAATGAGTGAACAAACCATTCATATTACTGCTTCATGGTTTTGGCCCTATATTGCTATTTAGTTACTTCATAGACATACAGCTTATGCTTCCATTAAAAGTAACTGTATAGTGGGAAAGATATGGGTTTTGAATTTGGAGAGACCTCAGGTTCCAAACTTGATTCTGCTCTGTATTAATTATGTGACCCTTGACAAGCTACTTATCTTGTGTGAATCTGTATCCTTTTCTGTAAAGTAGGAAGAATAGTCCCTTATAGGGTTGTTAGAAGGATTAAATAAAATAACACACAAAAATGCTTAACATAGTAGTTTTCCTTCCTTTCCCCTCTGTCTACTCTTCTCAAGTGACACTAAATTCCAAGTTTATAATTATAGCTAACAAGTTGAGCACATACATCAGCTACTGTGCTAGGCTCAGCCTTATGGGGGTTACCTCAACTCTCACAAATCAATGAGAAAGTACTACTATTAGCTTTAATCTATAGTTGATGAAATTAGGACTAATAAGAGCCAAATAAATAGCTCCAGGTTTTAAAGGTTGGTAAATAGTAGAAAGAGATGTGAACCTTGATCCATCTTAATTTTCTCCCCACAGTTTTGACCACTGCCTTGCCTATCATGCCACCCACACACGACATAGTTCTAGGCTTATTTTCATACATACTATTTATAACCAGAGGGCTCAACAAATCTCTGCAAAACTGGAAAATAAAAGTACAATGATTATACTAGAGGCTGAAAATAAATATGTATAGTTTTGGCGACATGTTATTACAGTCCAACATTTAAATACCGGTACTGGTGCATTTGAGTTTAATACTGGAGTAATAGATTTTATGGCATTTACATAAAAGTTCTAGCTCTTTCACCAAAGGAGCTTCTATGCTGCTATATCAGGCATAAAATTATTTTAAAGTTGGCTTCTGCCTGACAAGATAACAATTCCCATTTTTCTCTCTTGGATGTTTAGATTTCCTGACATGATTAAGGTTGGGAAAAGAACCAAAGAATTTTCCCAGAGGGCTTTTGTTGTTTCTTTTCCTACTACTTTCCTTCACACCCCTGTGCTCCTAGTCTGTGCCTGTCCTGGCAATCCTGACACACCTGATGGTAGAGAATGCCAGAAATGGGCAGAAATTGCAAGAAGGTGTTTTCTCCACGTGTCTTAGAAATATATATTCCCCCAAAAATGTAAATATATGCACACCTTGGTATGTAAAAAGTTTTAAAAAATTAAGTGAAAAGCACACTATATAGAAATGCCATTAAAAACTGAAATGACAAGCTGATTAAAAGATGTACGGCATGCCTGATGGGTTAACTCGTTTCATTTACAAAAGACAAGTGCAAATCAAGAAAAAGAAGAATCTAGTTGGAAAATAGGTTAAATACAGTGTATTTATTAAGACTGGGTTCAGCTGTAACAGAAAACTCAAAATGTCATTTTCTTAAATAAGATAGAAGTGTCTCTCTGACATGACTATCTGATGCTATTAGGAATCCAGGCTGCTCCTATCTTGGGCTCCACAACCTCAATATATAGCTACTACCTCAGAGCCTGAAACAGCTGCTCATGTGGCAGCTCGTATGTCTGTGTTCCAGCTAGAAGGAGGGGGCTACAGAGCAAAGAAGGTGGCACCATTTACATTTAAAGACACTTCCTAAAATCAGTTTCTGCCTCAGAGGCTACTTGGTGAGGCAGAGAGATATACAATAATCAATAAACATATGAAAAGGGGATAAACCTCATCACAGTCAAAGAAATGCAACACGAAACATCACAATGAAAGCCTACTCTTCATCTACAAGATGAGCAAAACTTCAGCTATTTGATGATACCCAATGCCAAGAAGGTAGGGAAATAAAGCAAGCTCACACCACGTAATAGGCAGCTACGTAAGCTGGTGAAACCTTTCTGAAAGACAAAATCTTAAATGTCTCTGCCCGTGGATTCAGCAGTTCCACTGCTAGGCATATCTTCTATGACCACACTCAGAAAAGGTCACTCAGATAAGAATACAGGTGTGTTCACTCAGCATTTTTTTTTTAAAGATTTATTTTTTATTTATACATACAAGCTGGGGTACAGGCCAGAGGCATGGGGCAGCGAGAGGGTTCACCAGAGACAGAGCGGGTAGCAGAACAGGCAGATCAGAAATACACTGCTGAGGGGAGCAGCGGGCGAGGCAGGAGAGGTCTGCCGCGCCATGTGGGATTCTCCCTGGCTGGGCGTCGAACTCGCGTTGCCGCTGCCACAGCGCAGCGCTTAACCGCTGTGCCACCAGGGAGGCCCTCACTCAGCATTTTTAAAAGAAAAAAAATTTTTATGAAACTTAAGGTTCCTTCAACAAGTACTCTTTAAGAATATTACAATTATAGAATACAAGTTTTTAAATGAGATAAATATGTCAATACTGATATAGAAATAGAAATATGTCCAAGTGAAAAAAGTTCAAGACTATGTGTGTGTATGAGAGACCATATATACGTATGTATGTATATGTGCACATACAGTATGTGAAACTTGAATTTCACATGATTTTCATACCATATTTTCTTTTTCATTACATGTGTATATATTTATATATATGTATATATACACAAACATATATTACAGGGAATGGGGAGGGAAGCAGTTTATTTCAAAATAAAAGCATGGGTTTGTGACTTGGAACACTCATGATATCATCCACTGAGGTTGGAAACATCAGACAAAAAATTTCTTTTTTTCATTGTTCCTTTTTTGCACAGTATTTGATTTATTTTTTAAAATTAAGATGATGTGCAAAATATAACTGTTTTACTTTCTGAAAAAGAAAACACTAGAAACTGCTAATTATCTTTGCAAAAAAAGCACTGAATTGGAGCATGTTTTGAAAGGGAAAACTCTGAAAGTTCAAAATTTCCTTTCCATAGTTTTTCAATCTTTTAAACCTCTTGAATCATAAACAAAGGTTATGAAAATGACAGTTCATAAAAGTCAAAACACAGCTGATTAACAAGTAGGGAAAAATGGTAAAATTACTTATAATAGTAATCACAAATGGAAGGCAAAAAGGTATTTACTGCATATCAAAACAGAATTTTAAAAATGATAATACTGTTGGTGAAGGAATTATGAAATAGGCATTCACAAACTGTGACTGAATAAACTGATAGAACCATTTGGCCTGTAATTTGGCAATTGTCTTAAATGAGCAACATCATTTGATCCAACAATTCCATTTAAGATTAGGTTCCATATAATAGTAAGAGACGAAAATGGAAAATAATTTCATATTCAACAACAGAAGTATGATTAAGTAAGCTATAACCACTTACTTGCTGGAATATTATTGAGCTATAAAATTTATGGTTATAAACTTCTGGATAACAATTATTTAGGCTTGACTACAAGTAAACTTTTTCTGTAAAGGGTCAGATAATAAATACTTTATGCTTCATAGGCTACATGTCCTTTGTTGTAATTACTAAATTCTGCTGTTGCAGCACAAAAGCACTATAGCCAACACGTGAATGATTACTTATCACTGTGTTCCAATAAAACTTTATTTTGAACACTGAAATTTGAATTTCATATAATTTTCACATCATAAAATATTTTCTTTTTCTTTTTTACCATTTAAAAATGTAAAACCCTTTCTTCGCTCATAGGCAAAAACAGGTGGCAGGTGGACTCGGCTCAAGGCCTTGCTTTGCTAGACAAAGGGAAAATACACTAAACAAAATTACATGTGATACATCCTGTTTGAAGGTATTGGAATTGTTGGCATTCTTCTAAACTTTGGTATGTTCCAAATTATCTACAATAAGCATACTTTATTTTTATAACTAACACTCTTAATTAAAACTAAATTTTATATATACTTAATCCCATGTTTTAGTAAAGTTATACTTCTGAAATGTGTGGTCAAAGTGAAAATGTATTGATTAAAGGTCTCAGAGTGTGTGGGTTGAGGTCTTTTGCATAGTGTTTTGCACATTTTATCAAAATATTTTAATTATCTGGGAACACTTTCTTATTTCAACATCTTCAGCTATCTAATTCATATCTACAATCTGACAATGAGTTAACACAAAAATAATCTACAGAGTAGCTTATATCCCTACTCTGCATAAAGACAATTTACATAGAGTGGTTACTTACAATTTATGTGCCTTCATTTTACTCTGAATAGAGCTTCCTGCTGCCAAATTACAACTTCTGTGATCAAAATGTACACGTCACATTCTCCCTGGGAACTAGTAGGCGAAGTTTGCTGACGACTTTTTCATTACAGAAGAATTTTATTTGTAAGTTATAAACCTTTTTCATTCAATGTGGAAAATTTAGTAATAATCTGGAAGCTATAAACGTATAACTTTAAGTAGTATGTTTTTCTTCGGGTAGAATTACTGACCACTGACTCAGGTAAAGAGAAGCAGAAGAAAAGAACCACCCAAATTTTAAGTTGCTTGAAAAACTTTCCTACACCTTACATTACAAGTAGCTGCCAGTCATATACTGAAACAAAATTAGCAATAGATTTATATTTTAAAATTTGAAACCCAATTTCCATGCTTCTCCCTTCCAAGGCCATTTTCAGTTATGTTCCCTCATTATTTCACTGAATCACACCTAAAATCCCTATCAGTTATTCACAGGATGTTGCAAACAGTCTAATTCCGTTATTGACCATCCACGGCATAAGTCTACATTCTCCAGGTCTCCCTTTGGCCTGCACCTCAGCTGGGCGTTTCTGGAGACATGGTTATCTTCCATTAAAACAACGTGGTTCTATTTCTCAGCAACAGAGGGGCACCTCAGATGTAATCCTGTGATCTGGGAATCACATCTGTGCAATGCCTTCAGAGCACAGCAAGCACTGGGGAGTATATTCCAAAACAAATCACTTAGCTGGCAATGACATTTCCTTTATGTGATAGGCAGGAATGTTATTTATGATTGAATCAGGCCATTTCCAGCAGTTTCAAACCAAACTCATCTCTAGGGAGAACAACCTATAGAACTGAGAGAATAACACAGCAACAACAAAATTCCAAAATAGTGTACTGAGAGATGACATTTCAGAAATCTATTTGCAACATTATCAATTCCGTGTGAGAGATTTTCCCCATGTTTGCATACAGCATATTTATTTATTTAATTAAATTTATTTTCTTACATCATTGTTCATTTTTGTACAGGAGCTGATTTCTCCCCTCAGGGGTAGTCCTCGTAGTTCTCCCTCCACCGCAGCACCCATGATCCATCACCACAGTCCCTTGTGCTCTTCCCTCCCCTGTTCTGCCCCCTCTCCCCCTCCCTCCCCCACTGCATGCCTCAGATCTATGGTTAGCTTGCAGGTTTTGTCTTTTTCTTGACCACACAGCACGTTTAAATTCACATCCACCATTAGTACCCTAAAACACCTCTATTCTTTAATCTTGCAACAGATTACTGATGGAGTAGAATGCACCAAAGTGTGTTCTAAGTATTGGGATACAGTGGAACAAGGACAGTCTATTCAATAAATGGTGCTGGGAAAACTGGACAGCCACATGCAAAAAAATGAAGCTAGACTACTACCTCACACCCTGCACAAAAGTCAACTCAAAATGGATAAAAGACCTGGATGTAAGACCAGAAACCATAAAATGTATAGAAGAAAATATAGGCAAAATTCTACATGACATACATCTCAGCAAAATCTTGAAAGACACATCCCTCAAAGCAAAGGAAGTAAAAGACAATATAAACAG
>PVIJ01000099.1:0-14553 GCA_004024925.1 Scalopus aquaticus
CATCAAACCCTTAAAACTCAAATTAATAAATTAAAAGAAGGTGAATTAAAATATAAGTCTCCTCATCAAATTCTGCAGCATGCTTTATTTGTGATTAATCATTTAAATGTGGATGGTGAAGGAAACTCACCAATGCTTAGGCATTGGGGACAACAAGTCTCCAAAAAACAACCATTAGTAAAATGGAAGGACCTGCTAAGAGGATTGTGGTGAGGCCCAGATCCCCTGCTAGCATCAGGCAGGGGTTATGCTTGTGTTTTCCCACAGGATGCTGACTCCCCTTTGTGGATACCTGACCGCCTTGTGAGAAACTATGCAGCGCCAACCAGGCACCAACCATCATACCGAAAGGGGCCATACGCCCGCCCGCCACGGAACCCAGTGGAATCGGATGAAAATACAATCACCAGAGGAATGGCCAACCTTAACCTGCGCTCCCATCCACAGGCAGCCTCAATAGGAACAGCGGCACTGCCATCATGGGGACAAATCAAGCATCTTACATCTGCAGCGGAAAACATCGTAACTTCTCAAGGCATCCCAGTTTCCCCTGAAACTCTTTTCATTGCAATGTGAGCTCTCCTCTCCCTTTCAGGTACCCTCAGCTTCCTCAGCCCAGGCCTACTGGACATACTTTCCAGATCCTCCCTTGCTTCATCCCACTCCTTGGGGAAAACAAAACTTAAAGGTATTTACTGATAAACCAGATTTAATTGGCAGTGTTTCTGATTTATTGGTCTTACATAAGACTTCTAGGCATACTAATTACATTGGATTTTCCGATGAGACACCCATTTGTTTTACTACAGAGGAAAATGTTCCTCAGGGATGTCTCCCTCTCAGTTATAGAATTTTGATTGCTGACTCTCCTGAGCCATCATCGCGGCGTACTAAAAATTTTCCTGTAAATACCTTAATATGCAGAGATGTGTGGGCTTTACAAATGCACATGATTGGCTATCCTCAAGTTGAAAAAACTGTTGTTAATGTGTCTATACCACCTTTAGCTGATGCTTGTGAAACTTTGCTTCCCCATAAGGATGTATATAGGGAAAATTTGAAACCTTTGCATTCTTACCCAAAATGGGTGGAATGTGCCTTTACACAGAAGGCCCTGACCTTTGTTCCCACAGGTTCTAGTCTCACCATCACTGATTTTTCCACGTCCTCCCCTGACTCTGATTATAAAAATGTTCTTAAAAATAATGCTTGGAAGTTTAGCTATTCTGGTATGTTGACTTCCTCCAGTAACACCATTCCTTTGAGAAGATGGTTTACTCCTGGTTGGGTCACTTTATGGGTGGAGAGCCTTCAAGGAAGTGTTCCCATATAAGTCAGGATGCAATAAAGAGGGTCTTGATAGGGCCTCCCTGGTGGCGCAGTGGTTGAGCGCTGCGCTGTGGAGCTGTCGGCAGCGAGCAATGCGAGTTCGACGCCCAGCGGGGAGAATCCCACATGGTGCGGCAGACCTCTCCTGCCTCGCCCGCTGCTCCCCTCAGCAGTGTATTTCTGATCTGCCTGTTCTGCTCCCCACTCTCTCTCTGGTGAACCCTCTCGCCATCCCACACCTCTCGCCTGTAACCCAGCTTGTATGTATAAATAAATAAATCTTAAAAAAAAAAAAGAGGGTCTTGATAATCTCTGAATTATAGCCAGTTGGCCAAAGTCCCGGGCTTGCCTAGGGCTTGCACCCAGAATTCTTGGGAGAGTGAGGCCTTCACTTATGGAGTCTGATGCTATCTCTAGGTAGATAATGTTGACATTGACTTGAATTCTCTGACGCCATCCTAGAGTCAGATAATTGCTTGTTAGTGTGGGGAAGCCTTGACCCCATACCCTTTGTTGGAAGCTGTGTGTAGGACACCACCAATGAAAACAACTTTTCATGTAACTGTTGGCCATCTGTGTGTTTTCTTTGGAAATCAGCCTTCTCAGTTCCACTGCCCATTTTTTTTCCATTAAAAAATTTTTATTCAGCTATGTGAGTTCTTTGTGTAATTTGGCTTTTAACCTTTTATTGGATTTTGGATATTAGCTATCTCAACAGATTATGAAACTATGCAGAAGGGTTGAAATATTTTTAAGGTAATAGAGTAAATGTGTATTGGTGATCATCCCAGAGGAGTGAGAATTGGTTTGGTCCCTGCTGGATGGCTGATACTGGGAGAAGTGAATTAGCCATATTAGTTGCAAAATACCAGTTGAATAGTCTGGACTATCTCTGGAGCTGATGTGACTCCTGGAGAATTGTTTTACTTTTCCCCTGTGTTCTACTGTTAGTCTTCATGAACTAGCAGCTTTCCTTACCGACCACATTGGACTGTTGTATTGATTTTATGGACACTCTCTTTTGTACCTAACATTTCCCTAATTAAATTAGGGCAGCCATTTCTTGGCCTCTGGGATTATTTCAAATATGCTATTTGAGTTGACTTAGGCAACTTTCTAAGGACTCCCATTTTGCATGTTTAATTCATCCTGGACCCAAAGGGGATCTATACAGTTTTTGTTTTTGCTTTCAACCCCCCCAGTAAGGGGGGAGGTATTGCCATATACTTATATATTCAGGCAACATAAAAATGTCACTTTTTGATCATACATTCCAATTTGAACCTCTTCTTATTAGCGTTTCCCGTATCTCCCATGTTTTTTTTTTTTAAGATTTATTTATTTATACATACAAGCTGGGGTACAGGCCAGAGGTGTGGGGCAGCGAGAGGGTTCACCAGAGACAGAGTAGGGAGCAGAACAGGCAGATCAGAGATACACTGCTGAGGGGAGCAGCGGGCAAGGCAGGAGAGGTCTGCCGCGCCATGTGGGATTCTCCCCGGCTGGGCGTCGAACTCGCATCACGCGCTGCCGACAGCTCCACAGCGCAGCGCTCAACCGCTGCTCCACCAGGGAGGCCCCGTATCTCCCATGTTAACCCTATCACCCCGAGCAATTCATTACCAGACTTAGGCAGTAATAGATACTGTGGCTTTGCATTTAATAAACAGAAAAGGTTTTCTTTTCCACTGCCATGTTATTTACCTTCTTGTTTGGTAAAGGCCTTGGGTCTTCACAGCTAGAGGGGGCTCATATGCAGTGAGACTCACAGGAATTGAGTAAAGTTTACAAACCTGCAGGCGGGCCTCCCTGGTGGTGCAGCGGTTAAGCGCTGAGCTGTGGAGCTGTCGGCAGCAGTGATGCGAGTTCAATGCCCAGCCGGGGAGAATCCCACATGGTGGGGCAGATCTCTCCTGCCTCGCCCGCTGCTCCCCTCAGCAGTGTATTTCTGATCTGCCGGTTCTGCTCCCCACTCTGTCTCTGGTGAACCCTTTTGCCGTCCCACGCCTCTGGCCTGTACCCCAGCTTGTATGTATAAATAAATAAATCTTAAAAAAAACCAAAAAACAAAAATCCCCACAAACCTGCAGGCTATTCTAAGGAGAGGATACTATAGAAAAACATCATTAAAGTTAGAAAATACATCACCCAAAGACTGCCTTAGGGCAAAGTGTCTGACATGTTGACATGAGCACCAGCTTTTCTCCCCTGTAAATAGCCTATAAAGGCTATTCCAGGTTTGTTTCTTGGATCATGAACATCAACTTACACACCAAATCCCTTGAAACTAGAGAAGGCCAAGCAGGGTCCAGTGTTTTTTTTTTTTTTTTTTTTAAAGATTTGTTTATTGTTAATGCATACAGGCTGGGGTACAGGCCAGAGGAGTGGGGCGGCGAGAGGGTTCACCAGAGACAGAGTGGGGAGCAGGACAGGCAGATCAGAAACACACACTGCTGAGGGGAGCAGCGGGCGAGTCAGGAGAGGTCTGCCGCGCCATGTGGGAATCTCCCTGGCCGGGCATCGAACTCGCGTCGCTGCTGCGACGGCCCCACAGCACAGCGTTTAACCGCTGCGCCACCGGGGAGGCCCGGGTCCAGTGTTTTTTATCTGACTGTTTGCACCAGCATTTTGTTGCCCCACCCCAGGCAGGAAAGGCAGTTATAAAGTAACACTATTAAATCAATATTTAATAGGGTCACAAAAAACTATTTTATTTAGCTTGGGTTAATTCCAGAGCTGTGACATTCACTCTCATCCCACATTAACTTATTAAATACAGTAATTTATCTAAAAAAAAAAATCTCCATTTGTCTTATTTAGAGATATATTCCAGGTAAAATTTTATAGATATTTCCACGATTTGCCAAATAATTAAATTATGTTTGTGTTTTAGAAAGTCATCTTTGTACATTTGATGTTGATTATAATGATAACTTGATTCAGAAGAAAAAATTTCTAACCCTCACAATCTAAGGTCACAGGACATAAAATGTACTAAAATTGTAAATGTGTATATATATTTTTGTTGTACAGAATCACAGTACAGTAAAATAAAAGTACTTCAAACATAAAAAATACTCAATTGAGTTCATTTCTGTGAGGGTGGTGGCAAGGAAATGAAGGAAAAAAAGACAAGGAAAATTTCTAAATGCTAAGCTAAGAAAAATTCTTAATTTTACAAGTGGTGTTTTTTTTTAATTGTCAATATTTATGGTAAATTGTATCCTTTCAAGCTGTCTCAAAAACTGTGTATTTGGCAAGTTATCTTCTGATAAAAATAATAGATTTTAGAATAAAGAGTGTGCATAGATATACTTCTTCCAAATCCTGTGTGCTATCCACTTAGAAATAATCAGACTGTAATATAATTATAATAAGAGAGTGTTCATCGAGACTAGGGGTCATTATTCACAGCAAAGGAGTAGTTCCCAGGTGTGTTTTGCCTTGGACAGGGCACAGGGGAGTTTTATTTCATTTTTTAAAGATTGATTTATTTACGCATCCAAGAATTGGGATATAGGCCAGAGGTGTGGAGGGTGAGAGGATTCACCAGAGACAGAACAGGGGAGCAGAACAGGCAGATCTGCTGAAACACACTGCTGAGGGGAGCAGTGGGGAGACAGGAGAGGTCTGCTGCCCCATGTGGGAAGCTCCCTGGCTGGATATTGAACTCATGCTGCAGTGGCTCTGGATAGCTTCATAGTGCTGTGACTTAACCCCTGCGCCACCAGGGAGCCCCCCCCACCCCCACCACACACACACACACTGCAGGGCACAGGGGAGTTTTAAAGGATTAAGCAGGGGGTGGTCTCACTAAACTTAGCGCATTTCTTTGGAATTTTGAATTGGTCAGAAGTCTTCAAACAGAAGCTTTTTTATACCAACCCACAAGGATGATTTCCTGTGTCTTTCTGAATGATCCACAGAAGAGGACAAGGAGTTGATGTTCTTTCTTCATTATAATAAGGAGAAATCATTGAGTATTTTTTCTAGTCCCCAGCAGGGAGTTGAGTCAGGCAGTTGAACAAGGCAGTTTATTTTTTGCCTAGAAGCCTCCTCTTGACAATGAGAGACAAGATTGAGTCCGTTTGGCTCAAAACAGATTGCACAGGGCAAAATATTGGAGACATTCCCAAGAGAAATGTATTTAGGAATATTAGGAGAAGTGTCAGAATGTTTCACAGTAGCATTTTGCAAATAGCAAAAAATGTTTTCTTAGGTGTAAACAAGCCAATGTCCGTGAACAGAATTAGCCCTCAACATGAGCGAACATTATGTAAGAGGGGAGGGGCATACTAAGCTCAGATGGAAATGCTCACGGCCCAGCTCAATGGTTTGAGAAATGGAGCCCACCGGTGGTCCTATTAATAGCATGTTACTGGCACACGCCAACCCATTTGTATATATATTTTATAAAGATTTGTTTATTTATGCATACGAGAGCTGGGGTGCAGGCCAGAGGTGTGGGGTGGTGAGAGGATTCACCAGAGACAGAGTGGGGAGCAGAACAGGCAGGTCGACTGAAGTACACTGCTGAGGGGAGCAGCGGGGAGACAGGAGAGGTCTGCTGCGCCATGTGGGAATCTCCCCGGCCAGGGATCGAACTTGTGCTGCAGAGGCTGCAGTTAGCTTCCTAGGCTGAGACTTAACCCCTTGCGCCACCAGGGAGGCCCCTGACCTATTTATATATTATTCATAGTTGCTTTCCTGCTGCAACAGCAGAGTTGAAGATTTGTGACTGTGACCCTTTAGCCTGCAAAGAAAGACACAACCATGCATTCTCCTGTCTCAGGAAAGAGGGGAAAGCTGATTTGCTCTTCAGATAAGTATTAATGTCCCACACAAGGCCATTACCTATGGGGTGGGGTCAAAGCATGACCAAGAAATCGACCCAATGTGCCTAAGTGGGGTTTGACAAGACATTGCCGGGCAAAGCAGATAAGGGGACAGGAATGTGAAGCTGGCCGGAAGCCATGGTGGTGGGGCCTTGCCATATTTGGGCTGGGAGTCAGATGGTTCCTGGACATGGAACCCACCCATGTGGGTGCGTGTGGGTGTGGTGGGGGCAGAAGAGCTTAATCTTGGTATGGTAGCTAAGAGGCTATCTGTTATCTGATTTAACTGTCCAGGATGGACAGCAGAAAGTGGTTAGACTTGGTTAACAGCTACGCTATGGGGAGAAGGAATGTAGGGCTACTTTGGGGATGGATTTCAGCCTTCTGGGCTGGTTTCACCAGTTTCCTTTATAAATTCGTTATTCTCTTCTTTGTACGTTATCTCTATCCTTTTGTAGGCATAAAATGTGGTGTGACATTTTTAATTCAGGTAAATATCAAGAATACTTTCTCTTTTCATGTAATGTAGACTTCTCTGTATGTAGCAGGAGCAGTCTGGATTATTAGAACTTCATTTCTGAGAAATAAGTCTCCTTTACTGTTGCTTTTCTCACGTGTCCTTCACTTCACTCATCTCAAGGATCAACTACTAACAAAAGCAGATGGAGCAGAAGAATAGTATACCTCGGTCACACAAGTTCAGAAAATCCAGATGTTCTGCCTCCACTTCAAGATTCACGATGCATATGATTGATTATTAAAGGCTCTGATAAGTCCTGCAGAAAAGAGACCTGCTTGGATTTGTTCGACCCAGAATTTGCACAAGTTATTTCAGGGACCATTCTTCTGGAACCCACCCCCAAAACTTGAAGTGATGGCAGTGGGGGGCAGGAAGGAAGGAAGGAGAGGGTCAAAGAGAAGCAAAAAGCCACAGCAAAGGGCTTAGGTAGTTCTGTGTGGTCCTGACTTAAAGTGGAAGCATGGGCCAGAAAAGTTGAATGAGGAAGAGACAATCTTCCTCCATCCTAGAGGAAGAGACAATGGCGCTGTAGGGTGGAACTCTATTTAGTGAAGAGGTGAGAGGCTGGGAGAGAGAGCGTGAGCCTTCCACGCCTTAGTATCAGAGTGATGAGGACAAGGGAGATGAGGAAACAGAGTAGACGAAGGGCCTGTTGCTGGATCCAAGGAGGCTGCCTACCCATGATCTGCCATCAGAGGTGGAAGAGAGAGAGTCTGGCTAGAACTACAGGGGATCAGTGGGAGCTGACCACACAACAAAGCCACCTTGTTCTCCTCTGCACAGCAGAGAGGGAAAAACTCACTTGCTCTTTTGAAGGGTTCATCAGGAAACTATCACCAGCAACCCCCGCTCTGGTTCGTAGTCAGCTCCGTGTCCTGACCATTAGCTCTGACATGTCGCTTTCCATTATGACCACCAACTCCACCTATGTGGTTCCAGAGCTTGTAATTTTCTTTTGACGACCTCTTTTTAGGAAGTTTTGGTAATGACCATGGTGATTTCATTAGAGAAACTGTGACATTTTCTTCTTTCTCTGGTTCTGAAAGAGTTAAAATACAGTCTGTTGAAGGTTTGAAGAGAGTTCACCTACAAACCCATTTGAACCTCTGATTTGTTTTTAGGGGCAGGAGGAAGAAGGTATTGTTCTTTGATGAATTTCTTGTCTTCTCCATAATTACTTTGGGTTTTTTTAGTGCATTTTAGCAACTTATCCATGCAAACATTTCACAATTTTAAAATTTATTATATAAAATGATGTAAAAGGATTTAAACAACTTAATATTTCCTCTGTATCTGTGGTTATGTTTGCTTTTTATCCTTCAGTATGGGGATTTATGAATTCCCCTGTTTTCTTCATTAATCTGCAGGGAAGAGCTGGTCTTTATTATTGTAATTTGTTGTTGTTTGTCTCTTAAAAACATGTTATATAGATTTGGGTTTTTTACCCAACTTGGTAAACTTTGCTTGTGCACTGAATTAATCATGTTCATTCAATAAATCATGTTCATCTATTAAGCATAATCTGCAATTGTTTCCAGGGATTATTGCAAAGATAAATTGTTTCACTGTCATTGGCACAACTGCAAAAAGAATTGTAAGCATGCAGTAAAGATTCTTGTGTGCGATAATAAATTGTGGATAAGACAGTGTCCTTGTGCATATAAAGATGTTGTTTACCTGGACTTTGGATAGGTAAATTCAACATGTTTGTATCGATAGTAGTAAAGATACCTTTTATCGAACTTCTTTTCTTTTTTTAAAAGATTTATTTATTTATGCATATAAGCTGGGGTATAGGCCAGAGGTGTGGGGTAGTGAGAGGCCAGAGACAGAATAGGGAGCAGAACAGGCAGATCCACTGAAGTACACTGCTGAGGGAAGCAGCCGACGAGGCAGGAGAGGTCTGCTGCGCCATGTGAGAAGCTCCCCAGCCTGTGATTGAACTCGTGCTGCAGCGGCTCTGGATAGCTTCATAGTGCTGAGACTTGACCCCTGGTGCCACCAGGAAGGCCATCTTTCATGTATTATTTATGGGACCTTTATGTTGACCAGCTGTCCCAATTTGCCAGGGATGGATGGGAATAATTCAACTAACCTTTCTGAGCCTCCTAAGTCTATAATACTTACCCGATCATGATATCTGCTCAGTAAAATTGCTTTGGACATGAAATGTGAAATCATGCTATGATAATGTCAGCATAATGCCTGCATGTCCTTTCTTTTCATCGCTCCTTCTCCTGTGTGTGTTTCCTGGTCTTCCTGATCTCCTCCTTGGCTGATGGACTTCCTCACACTCTCAGGGATCCTTTACACTTTGGCCTGTCCTCCTTGAGAAGGAAGGTGTTTGCATCTGTATAAAAATGGAGATTTCAGGCAGGACCTGAATGCGTGACACAGAGTACCTTACAGAGCCTGACTACCAGAAGTTATGGACTAAATGAGTGTAATGCAATATAGTTTATCTAAATTAAAAACATATGCATACTTAACACCGTATGCATGATAAACATCATGAAAAGATTCACTGACCATGTTAGTATGATGTGCCTGAGAGTGAGGACTGCAGACTCAACAGGATAAATGTAGACATTTACCCAGCAAACAGAGAGGTCTTTATAAGAAACATGCCATGGGCTGAGTGAATCCATGTACCATGCTGAAAATAAGTTACAAAAGTGAATAAACATATAAATTGATATTTAAAAACAAATATTTTGAAGGATGCAGAGACAAAAAACTCAAGAACCTAGTACACTCCTGGGACCCATCCTTGAGGACTCAGTCTCCTGAATATGGTTTTCTGAGTAACAGAAGTAAACTACAGCGTATTCTCCTAGTATGGTAATATTCCCCTAAATGCTTTTTCTGTTATGCTCTAGATGAATTCTAATGGAATTCATTATTTCCATGAATTGCAAGATTGGATATTTGACCAATGTTGTTGACCAGGATTACTGTGAGTCATTAATCCACCACTTTCTCACTGGAAAAGGGAACAATCATCTTCTGCCTTCTGGACTGAAAAGTATTTGTATCAACAGAATGATCAGAGAAGACAATTATGTCTAGGCATGTCTGGGATTAGTGCTGTGGCTGATATAATTATGTTAAAATTTTTTTCATTGAGATTAAATTAGCGTAACATGAAATGAACCATTCTACAGTATACAGTTCAACAGCATTTAATACATTCACAGCATTATACAATCACCATCTTGTCCAGTTCCAAGCACTTTTATCACTCCAAAAGGAAATCCCATGAACATAAATAGTCACTCCTTACTCCTCTCACCTCCTAGGTGTTGGCAACCATTAATCTCCTTTCTGTCATTATGGTTTACCTTCTCTGACTACTTCATGTAAAATGGAATTATACATGATTTACCTTTTGTGACTGGTTTCTTTCACTTAGCATGTTTCCACCACCTATCCATGTTGTACCAGATATCAAAATTTCATTTCATTCTTTTACAAGGCTGAATAATATTCCATTGCATGCTGATCTTTTTTTTTTCCTTTTGTTTATTCATCCCTTAATGAACATTTGGATTGCTTTGATCTTTTACCTGCGGTGAATAGGCTGCTATAAACACAGATGCCTGATGATATGTTTGTATCAGTCATATGGGAGAATGTCTGCAATAGACAACCCCACATTTCCTAATGATGGTGATGATAATGATGATAATGATGATGATGATGATGGTGGTGATGCTTCCAACTCCTTTAAAGTGGTGAAATGCCAGTTAGTGGGACATTTCTGCAAGAACTTTGCAGGACATTTCTCCAGAAACCGTATTCTACTTTATGACAGGGTCACAAAATAGGCTTCCTCAAGGAAAAATACCACATGGGTTTCTAAGAATCATGAGGATGAACTCATCTAGAGAAAAGATGTTAATTGGCAACGGTTACAAAAGGATCCCCCACAATGGATGAAGTGCCTGGCTGTTTTGGGAGTGAGTTCCCTTAGAACTGTGTAGAGATTGCGCGTCTTAGTCTCTGAAAAACTATTCCCCTTACAGTAAGTTCAGGCAGTCCCAAGAAGTGTTGCAAATGATTCATGGAGTGAGGACTGCAGACTCAACAGGATAAATGTAGACATTTACCCAGCAAACAGAGAGGTCTTTATAAGAAACATGCCATGGGCTGAGTGAATCCATGTACCATGCTGAAAATAAGTTACAAAAGTGAATAAACAATATTCATCTCAATATTATGTTCTCAATGTTCATCTCAATGTTCATCTCAATATTAAGAATGAGACCTGAATGGTAAAGGACTTAAAATACAAATGTCACAATAACATTAAATTTGATGTCATTAACATTAAAAATGGTGTCATAAAATATTAAATTTTCTCTGTACTTCCTCCCCTCTCTCCCCAACTCCTTCTGCTAAAATATCTGCCCTTGGTTCTCGTATTTCTGCAAAACCCCAGAGGCGATCATTTTAAAACATGCCCATACACTCTTCTGTACTTCTCTCTTCCTGACATGGAACCAAGCTCCCCTCTTGATTGCAGGCTGGGAACTCATGTCTAAGGAGTGGATGTGATAGAAGGGATGGTGTTTCACTCCGAGAATGAGCACAGAAAGCTATTCTGCCTCCCTCTGCTTTCGGATCACCTAATCTGGGGCAAACCAGGGGCCATGTTATGAGAGCACCCAAGGAGCTGACCATGTGCACCTCTCCATAGGGCCACTTAAGTGTCCCCACAACACGGCCTCTGGTTTACCCCAGATTAGGTGATCTGAGAAAGAGCAGGCAAGGAGGAAGGCAGAATAGAGGTGCACGTGGTCAGGAACGGGGGGTCTCCTGCCAAGAGCCAGGTGAGGGAACGTTTAAGAAGTGTCTCCTTCAGACCCAGTCTCATATGACCCAGACCTGACCGCATCTTGACTGCAACTTCATGCGAGAACTCAAGCCCAAACCACAATGTCATCACATGATGCACAAGAGGGGGTGGGCATTTTCTTACTTAGAGTAAAGATAAGATTCTGAGACAGGGAGATCATGTTTACTGATAAACCTAGAACTGGATGAGATGGCAAACTACATTCTCCTAGGCCATAAAAGGGGGAGCAGTTACAGATTCTTCGATTAGGAAAAGGGTAGAACTTTAGGACCTTTTTTCTTCTTTGATTAAGGGAGAGATGAAAGACTTGGGCAAGAACAAAAGCTTCTCCTTGTCTTCAGGGCCTTTATGGTCTCAACCACAATTAGCTTTTTGTCAGTAATGGTGATAACCCTTCTGTAGGGCCTTCTCAAGGCCCTTCTCGTAACCCTTCTCAAGGCTCGTAGGGCCTTCACTGACCTCTAGTTCTCATACCAAGGTGATAAGAGGCCTGCTCTGGACCTACTGAGAAAATTCTACCTCACCCTTTTGGGGGGACCAACCCCACAAATTCCTACCCCATAACCTGCTCTATAGTTCCTTGAATATTCTATATAAGCACATCTTACTACCTTTACCTCCCAGCTCTGACATTTGTGGGCTCCCCAACTCTATCTTTTCAGCCAGCTTCCTTAAGGGTATGATAATCAGGCAGCTCTCCCAGAATCGGGTGGGGTTCATGGGACAGCTTAGTTGAGTGGGTACCCTCAAACCCACTCACCTTGACACCTGCAGTGATTGTGTCTCTGCAGGTTGAGGATCCAGAAGTTTTCTTTCTTTTTTTTTTTTTAAAGATTTATTTATTTATACATACAAGCTGGGGTATAGGCCAGAGGTGTGGGGCGGCGAGAGGGTTCACCAGAGACAGAGTGGGGAGCAGAACAGGCAGATCAGAAATACACTGCTGAGGGGAGCAGAGGGCGAGGCAGGAGAGGTCTGCCGCACCATGTGGGATTCTTCCCGGCCCGGTGTCGAACTCCCGTCGCCGCTGACCACAGGGCCACCAGGGAGGCCCCAGGATCCAGAAGTTTTCATTCCAGACTCATGCCTCCTTCTCACAGCCTTCCTGGTGTCTGGGGCGCAATTCTCCTCTGCTTTGAGACTTTCCAAGTAAACTGAGTATTTCCAAAATGTGGGCCAAAAAGATAACAATAATCAGCCCTAACTGTGGAACTGTGTTTGCTTTTTATTTTCTTGCCTAATCTTTTGTGCTTTCTATAGATTTTTCCTTTTTTTATATGAAGCATGTGTGTATGTGCAAGTGTATATCTTTTAGAATACTAAAAAATGAAAATTCTGCATACTTTCCAAATAATTACTGACCGACACAAAGAGTGGAGTATATTACTCTATAAATGGTGTTGGGGAAGAAACTCGATTTGAAACCACATCTCACTTGGTAAAGGAATTTCCTTTGATATTGTAATTGCTCCCATGTAGAACTAATTTAAAATTATTCAAATCATGTCCAGTGCTTTACTCTCAATGACCTTCCTTGAAATATTTTATTTATAATAGAAACAAACTGGAAACTACTTGAATGACTAAGAACAGGGGAAATGATAGAATAAATTGTAATATGTCCATAAAAGAGAATCTTTTACAAGCATTAAAAATGATAGTGGATGTAAAACAATGTTAAAAAGAGTTTTTATCAATGCACAGAAAAGTAAGTTTTAAACTGTATATACTTTGTATAAAAATATGTGTATACAAAGACAAAACACTGGGGGAAAATAATACTTTGACAGTGGTATCTTGAGTGGTGAGAATATAGGTGATTTCCATTTCCCTATTTAAATCTTCTACATTTTCCAACTTTTCTATAATGAGTCAGTATCTTTTCATCATCACAAAGTTTTTGTTTTTTTTTAAGAAGTCACAAGCATTTTAAAAGTTCACTCTAGGGCCTCCCTGGTGGTACAAGGAGGTAAGTCTCAGCACTATGAAGCTATCCAGAGCCACTGCAGCACGAGTTTGATCCCCACATGGCATAGCAGACATCTCCTGTCTTGCCCGCTGTTCCCCTTAGCAGTGTATTTCATTTGATCTGCCTGTTCTGCTCCCCATTCTGTCTGTGGTGAATCTTCTCACTGCCCCACCACCTCGGGGTGCCCCAGTTCTTGTATGCATAAGTAAATAAATAAATCTTTTTTTAAAAGTTCATTCTAAACATAAAATAGGTATTAACACATAAGTCCAAATGTTCATTATAGACACAAGCATTTAAAAAGTTCATTCTAAATACAACATATCATTAAAAATTATCCTAAATAATACCTGGAGAGTATTAGCACCTGAAGTCCTTGTCTAGCAGATGCATGGGTATTTGCATACTCTGAGGGGAAAAATTTAAAAATGTAGAGCAACTTAGAGGATCAAATTAATACACTCATGCTTTTTTTTTCATTTATTCAACTAGCAAAGGAAAATGAAAAGCCATCAAACCTCTTGTCACTCTCAGAAAGTAATCTGCATTTTATAGCTGGAACTTTGCACAAACATAATCAGGTTTCACAAAGGCTAAAAGGGCTTCCTGTTCATGCCGGCACGCCCCAGCCTCAGGCTCCTCCCTCTGAATCCAGTCCCAGGCTATTAAGTAGGACACATCCCTTGCCTGCACAGAACCGTTCTGCCCCCACCATGGCCAGCTTCGTGGAGCTCAGTAACAAAGCCAAGATGCCCATTGTGGGCCTGGGCACCTGGAAGGTAAATATGCTACTATTTGGACACCTGCTCCCCTCCGGGGACTTTGGGGCATTTTTCTCTTCTGCATCAATAGAAGGGGTTGAGGTGGCCAAGAGTTGAGTTCCAGAGCCAGGACCGAGATTGCTTTCCTTTCTCAGGGCTGGTTCAAGCTGCAAGTTTCCAAGACTGGCTTCTTGCATTCTTGGTGAGCGCTTTCCTAGCCAGATTCAGGCTGCAAGTAGTTGCTGGACTTGAAAAAACACACCTCTCCTAGCAGCCTTTGC
>PVIJ01000099.1:14653-33849 GCA_004024925.1 Scalopus aquaticus
CCCAAGGGATGCCTGCACACTGTAATCTGAGAACACTATTGGGGCGGGGGTGGGGGTGGGGGTGGGGGTGAGGGGGTGAGGAGAGGATGGAGCCAGGCCAGTAAGATGCTTCCCAGGCTCAGTGAAGCAGATGTCTGCAGCTGTCTTAGGATGAGTTTAAAATGTTTTCACATCATTTTTTATCTGCCTTCTTTCTATTTCCATAATGGCAGTGCCATCCTAACTAGTTCCCAGGGAAAGCTGGAAATAAAGTCTCAATGATAGTTAGACAAAGAGTATGTTAGATCGTCCCAGTGAGGATTCGAAGACTGGACGCAGTCCCAGAGATTTTACTCTGCAAGAACTGTTTCAATAAACACAAGTTAGAATTTAGTTTAATAGGTAGGAGCTGGGAGTCACTGATATAAAAAATGTAATTATTCTTGACTAGGGGCTTCTGCTTCTAAGTGTCCTGGCCTAAAGATGTGGATGCTATAGGAAGACAATGCAATCTCTTTGTTTCCCAAGAAAGGAATGTAGAGAGGCAAAGGCCGGGTACCCATGGTTTAACCGTCTGCTCTGGGCCTGGGGTCACTGATGGGGGTGCAGATTGGCTTTATCTGCAAGCATCAGATTTTGCATGGCTTCTAGCTTCAGCTTCCAGTTCATGCAGAAGACCTTGCCCTCTTGTCTACCTGGGCAAGGAGAGGCCATTGTCCCAGGGGTCATTTTCTCAGGTCATTTTCCTGGTGTTCACACCAGGAGCTGTCTTTGAATTTGTCAGGAAGTAAAAGAAATCATTCAGTACCCTTCTGGGTTCTTCTTCAGCTGGAGGAGTAATCAAAACAGCATCAGGTGGGTGAGTGGAGAAAAAACAGTGAATTTAATAACATACATGTGGAAAATTCACCTGGTTGTAAATACTAAAGAAAAGTGAAGTGGACCGGAATATTTATTTTGCATTTCAGGACCTGGGGCATCAAGGACAGAGCGGGGGAGACTTCACGTGACTGTACTCTGAGAGCACAGATGAGAGGCTTAGACAGAGAGCCTGCTTACTGATAAATGGAGAACTGGATGAAACCCCAAATCACATTGTTCTAGATCAAAAAGGGAGCGCAATGACAGCTTCTTTGTTAGGAAAAGGGCAGAGCTTAGGACAGAGTGATCTCCTCTTTGATAGTAGTTTCCAAGGCCTTGGCAAGAAGGAAGCTTCTAGCCTGCAGGTCCTCTCTGCTCTCCCCAAAGCAATCTGCAGTCTGAGGCAATGGTAATGGACCCCCTGACGCTCAAGGGGCCTTGATTATCATATGATTCTCATATCGAGGTGACTAGAGGCTACTCTAGGCCTGCTGAGAAAAACCTATCTGACTTTTTGAAGAGGGAGACTAACCCCTTTTCTTGGCTCCCTCTGCCAATCTCCTGTTCCATGTCCTCGCCCGTCCGTCTTAGTCCCAAGACTTGGTCATTCCAGAAGCATTCTTGGTCCAGCTGGGTGAGCAGATCAGTTTCAGTTTGATTGAGTTCCAGCTTCTTTTGCTAGAACTGGGCTATTTTAATCCAAATCAGAACTTTGACCTGGATACAGATGTAACAAAGAATCACTTCCACACCATCAGAGACTCTGTTCACCTATATAAATTTATGAAGAAAAACTGATATCAGAATTTCCTAAGTAGAGGTGAGGATTAGGAAAGGAACCATTTCTGAAGGCCTGGACATGATATCATTTTAGATTACATATTCACTAGTGAAGGTAGAGAGGGCGTAGTGGTGAAGCATGTCACCCAGGTTTCTGAACATTTATTCAAAAGAGAATAGGTTTTTAAAAAAATTTTGTGAAAAATCACAATTAAGTGCTTTATTTTTTAAAAGATTTATTTTTTTTATTTATGCATACAGGAACCGGGATGCAGGCCAGACGGGAGGAGTGGGTGGTGTGGGGGTGAGAGGATTCCCCAGAGACAGAGTGGGGAGCAGAACAGGCAGATCTACTAGAATACACTGCTGAGGGGAACAGCGGTTGAGACAGAAGAGGTTTGCTGCGCTGTGTGGGAAGCTCCCTGGCTGGGGATGGAACTGGTGCTGCAGTGGCTGCGGATAGCTTCATAGGGCTGAGACTTAACCCCTTGTGCCACCAGGGAGACCCCCCCAAACTGCTTTATTTTTTATTGCTTGACTTGTCTAGATTAGCTAGAATCTAGAATTTCTCTGTTTTTCCCTCTCTGTTTTGCCTTCAAAGGACAGAACAAACTATTTTTTTTTAAAGAAAGGATTTTTATATCAACTCTTTTTTTTTTTAAATTTATATACACAAGCTGGGGTACAGGCCAGAGGTGTGGGGCGGCGAGAAGGTTCACCAGAGACAGAGCGGGGAGCAGAACAGGCAGATCTACTGAAGTACACTGCTGAGGGGAGCAGAGGGCGAGGCAGGAGAGGTCTGCCGCACCATGTGGGATTCTCCCTGGCCGGGCGTCAAACTCGCGGAGTCGCCGCTGCCTACAGCTCCACAGTGCAGCGCTCAACCGCTGCGCCACCGGGGAGGCCCAGAACAAACTATTTTTTTAAAAGATTTATTTATTTATGCATACAAGCTGGGATACAGGCCAGAGGCTTAGGGTGGCGAAAGGGTTCACCGGAGACAGAGCTGGGAGCAGCACAGGCAGATTGATGGAAACACACTGCTTAGGGGAGCAGCGAGTGAGGACAGAGAGGTCTGCCACGCCATGTGGGAATCTCCCCAGCCGGGTGTCGAACTGGCGTCGCTGCTGCCAACAGCTCCACAACGCAGCGCTTAACCGCTGCGCCACCGGGGAGGCCCCAGAACAAACTATTCTTACAAGGTTTTCTATTTCTAAACAGTAGTTTTCTAAAGAGTAGTTACATAATGGGTACATACATAGTGGGTTTGTGCCCACTAGCCCTTCGTGTGGCAGTTATACAGTGTCCACACCGAGCTGAGTGGTCATTATTCCTACCAGGCAGCAAGGTCAAGGGCAATTATGTGCTCTGCTCAGGCCACACACTGGCGTGATCAGTCTGAACTTCTGCTGTAATGACTTTTCTTCTGAGAATTCCTCTGGGTTACTTCAGAATCTCGTCTTCAGCCTGGTCATTAGAAAGTGTTGCGGTAGAAGCTATCTGTGACTTCCACACCTCTGGAGACATTCCAAGGCTGAGGAATGGACCTGGATTTAGCAGCAGATGGCCTGTTAGCGAGGCTCAGCCATGAGGTCATCGTCCTAACAGCAATTCACTTTCCTTCCCTCACTTGTGAAAAGTTTTCTCAAGTGTGCTCCCCTCCCTGGTGCAGAGTCTCAGCTTAGAAGAGCTGGGTGGTGTCAGAGCGCCTATTCTAGGTGGTCTGGGAATCAGAGGTCATGCTGGTCTTCCCTTCTTCCTTGAAGTCTCCCCCAGGCAAAGTCAAAGAGGCTGTGAAGGCGGCCATTGACGCGGGTTATCGCCACATCGACTGCGCCTACGTCTATGAGAACGAGAACGAGGTGGGGGAGGCCATCCAGGAGAAGCTTAAAGAGAAGGCGGTGAAGAGGGAGGACCTCTTCATTGTCAGCAAGGTGTGTGGGGCTCACTGGTGGGAGGATTGCTCTTTGAGGCAGGCAGACATACTGGGAATGCTGCCAGAAGCACCCAGAATTCTGCCAACCTTTCCCTGAAGTAGCTCTTGTCATTTCTCCCAGCCCTCTTCATTGCTGCCTTTGCCACGGCTCTGAACACGAGCGCATCTCTCTAGGCCACGGGTATGTGGAGCTACGGCTGCACCCCGCCATCTCCAGTTGGTTTTACCCCAGTGGAGATGGCTCTCTTGAGCCATGGCGGTGCCCTTGGCCTCCGGAGTCCCCATAAGTGTCCCATTACAATTCAAAGGATTAGAGTACAGCCCAGAACCATCCCAAACCCCACCTTTTACCACTGTGTTCTCAACAGCTGTGGCCCAGAGGTTCTCAGGGGATATTTTGGAAAATGATGGGAGCATTTTTTATTGTCACTTATGACTTTTGTTCAGTTCTGTGTAATAAAGAGTCCGTTACAAATGTTTTATATATAAAAAAAGGAAGTGTTGGGTGAGAGGACTCACCCTGCTAAAAATCACTAGTTACAGATATTTGGAGAACTCGTGTCTGATGGAGCAAGTAGACTGGCGGTGGCTGAGTCTGGATAAACCCCTTGTTGAGTCATCACTTGGGTCCCCTAGGTTTGGGGATGTGGGCTGCAAAAGGAGAACCATCTACTCCCCAAGGCTTAAGGATGCTTGAGATTTAGAAACTAGAATCAGTTCCTGCTCTCAGAAAGCCTACCACCAGGGAAGGGAATAAATATATAAACAAATAATGAATTGGTGCACAGATGTGCTCAGCAAAATAGAGCTCCAGGAGAGGTGAAAAAATACGTTACATTCAACACTTAAGAAATGTCACTGGCTGAGCACCAGGTGATCTTGGAGACCTGAATCTGGTATCTCAGCCGACTTTGCTATAAATGGTCTTTGCCTCTTGTTAGTAAATCAGAGAGTCAGTCAAACAGCAGGAAGAACAAGCAGGGAGAACTTCCCCTTCCTGATGCCTCACTGTTGCACTTTGCAGCTATGGCCCACCTTCTTTGAGAAACACCTGGTGAAGAAAGCCTTTCAGAAGACCCTCCAGGATCTGAAACTGGACTATTTGGACATCTACCTTATTCACTGGCCTCAGGGATTACAGGTTTGAGCTACACCCTGTCCTAATCTCCATGTCCCAAGCAGGTGTTGGAAAATAGTATGGGGGCCAGGACTGGAGGCTGGGGTGCGCTGAAGCAAATCTTACCCCTGGAGACTAGAACTGTAGGTGTCAGAAGGAGACAATGGAGCACAAAGCCATTGGCTTGGAAGGGAGCTGCAGCAATGTGTGACTGTTGAGATGCCCATATGCCAGATGTCCACATTTCTAGATTTTTCTGATAGAAATTATGACTCCTCACAGCCCAGGCAAGCTGCAACCTTCCTACCTACCATTATCCTGATTCCATTCAAAGGCGTCCCCTCCCAGAGAACTCTTAAATAATGGCATCTCAAAAAAGGCTCAAATGTCTTGTTAACAAAAGCACGCCCTGGGAGTGCCTTCTTGGAGAAAAGCCCAAGTATGGAGAAAGGTAGCCAGTCTTAACAGAAGAAACACCACTCCTGGCTTGCTTGGGGGCTCCACTCCCACAGCTCCTGAGAGATGGGAGGGGCCTGAAAGCCCGGCTTTCTTACCTCCTGACCAGTGAGGTGATGATGGCAGGCCATTCTCAACTCCAAGGTGCTTGATGCTGCAAGAATGAAAGTTGGTGATAACTTTTCCAGTAAACTGCTCCCTTGGAAGCTAGTTCTTACCTGGTGGTTTGGAAATTGAAGGTTTCCCCAAGTGTACAAGGGGTCAGCCTATATGAAATGAATGCCATGTTGGTGAGGTGACTTTTGGAATGGCTAACAATAGATTTCAAAGTCCATCCAGCAGTTTCTAAATTACATGAATTTTTACATATTGGGTTGATTGAAATATTTTTTTAACTCAAGTTTATAGTCTAGAACTTGAAAAAAAAAGTATATGTGGACATGGGGCTTAGCATGAGTTAGGATCCTGAAACCTCATTTTGAAAAACCAAATGTTCCGTGGTGCTATGGACTAAGCATTTTGTTCTGCATTTACAGGCTGGGAAGGAATTTTTCCCCAAAGATGATAAAGGCAATGCCCTCCCCAGTAAAGCAACCTTCTTGGATGCCTGGGAGGTAGGTTCTATCTTCTAAGTGTAGTGAGAGTGAAAACTTTCCGTCAGCCTTTCCCAAGGGTGTACATCAGTGTGAACAAGCCTAGGTACTTGATACTATTTAATTACATCACCTTTTGTTTGGGGTCCAGTGAACACCAGTTATATTTTCAAAGGCTCAGACTGACTCCTCAAATGAGACTAGAAATCTATCTCAATTTGAAAGACACGTGCTACTGTGAAGCTTAGGAGAGAGATTTGGAAGAGAGGTGTTGCCCTGGGCCTGCGTATTTTATTAGCTGAGTGACATAGGTGTTATTTAACCTCTTGACGCCTCGGTTCTGCTTCATTAAAAAAAAAAATCTTATAATGCTACCAATCAATATCTTTTAGGGAGCGGTGATTTAAACATTAAAGGAAATATCTCAAGTCCATCTGTGCCATTGACTTTAATCATGAAGCTGACTTAATCATCAACCCTACCAGGCCAGTACCATCCCCATTTACAAATAAGGACCTTGAGACCTAGAGAGGCTGGTCACTTTTTTTTGGTCATGTATTAACTTTGTGGTAGATATGGACTGGGTCCAGGTCTATCCATTACAGAAGTCAACAAACCACCCAAATTCCTAACATGGCACTTGGTACACAGTGAAAACACCAGCTCAAATACCAGTGGATGGGAATGCTCCATTTTTCAGATGCAGTAATAATACATTCTGCATAATTCCTATTTCAAATTGAAATAAGCGGTGAAGGTCTTTCTCAGATGAATTTTTTTTTTTAAATCACTGTATCCTCTTATAAACACTAGTAGAGAACAAAGTGGATGAAAGCTTTAAATGACTAGTGACAATCAGTCCAGAGTGAAAGGCATTTTGCCAGTTTGGGATGCACTAGTGCTTGTAGCAATGAGTTTGTATTGTTTTACAACTTGAAAGTACATTAAGTCTTTACTTTCTGAAGAGTTGCTATCAATATAATTTAATTTAATTTAATGTAATTTTCTTGGCATTGTCCAAAGGTATTTATCTGTAATTCCAACATTCTTGCTGGTTTGAAATTTAACAACTAGCAGTAAGAAAATTTAGATAGTGAAACTGATTTGCAAACTGGGAGAATGGGTGATAAGCCGAAAAGTAATCATTTTGTAATGGTGACATTAATCTGTTATGTTAATAGTATAATTATATGTAAATTCATGGTAAAATATCATAGACCGTCACTGCTGTACAAGTTACGAGCTGGCTGAACCCATGTACTGGAAAGAGGATTCAAAATATAATTGAAAAGTACTGATGGTTTTTTAAGATTTATATAGTCTGTGTCTCAATGACCAAACAAGTCATTATCCAACTACATCGTCTTAAGTACTTGTTTGATATATTGACTACAATATTTATTATGCCTGACTCTTCAACAGAAGTTACTGCTTTCCCTTTGCTGGTGACAAAATGGTAGCCATAAAATGAAACTTGAATTCTAGTACTTAACTGTAGAAAAAGGTCAACATATTTCTTTTCCTGTCCCAAATGACTTATTAGAGAAAAACCTCGAGTGATGAATTAATGAGCAATATAATGATTTATGTGCATGAGCTCAACACAGTGGCTATTTTATATATTTCTGAGAATGAAAGTTTTGGCAATACTTACGACATAGCCCACATAGCCTAAGATTTCAGACTCATAGCCTAAGATTCAACCTTCGCATTAAATTTGATAAAAGGACTCTATTATGTATATTACCCTGGCAAGACAAGACCTTTTAAAAACTGTTGGATTTATGTTTTGTGAAATGTAGAGACTAGCATACCTGTAATGTGGCTTCCACAATATTTTTCACACTAGCTCTTATGATGTGGTTATTATGTCCTTGTTCTCTGCAAAAACACACTATTCTCACAGTACTTTATACTTCGAAAGGATTTGAGATAAAATGCTTAATAAAAGGTTTGGATGATCAGCGTCAGAGGCAGGATTGAACATGTAAGTGAGAGATGTTCCTGTAGACTCACAACCAGTTCAGCAGAAATCTTGTGCTCTACAATAGATGGGAGGAAAAAACTCAAGTGCATCATCTACCCAACTACACCACATTCATGACACACAGAAACTTTTATATTCTCTCTTGGTGAATCCGGCATTTCATTTCCGGCAAATGACCTCATCGATTCTAAACTTTGCCCACCGTGAAGGCCTGTATTACCTACGCTAGTAGTTCTCAACTTTGACTATGTGTTAAAATCACCTGAGTAGTTAAAAAATATCTCTAAGCCAAGGCTACAACCCAGAACAACTTAGTAAGAAACTCTAGGGTAGGGGGTTAAATTCCAAGCGTTTTAAGCTCTCAGGTGATTCTAAATTGCACCCAAGCTTGAGAACCATTGGAAGAAATATCCACTCAACACCACTTCACGCTCGCACTTGCCTTGAAGCATTTGCTACTTCTCTCCTCCCGCACTGGCTCTGTTTTTAAATCTCTTCTCACCAAGCTACTTGAGTCCCAGTTTAAACTTCACCCATAAAGTCCCCCCAAAAAGCTTTGGCCCTTCCTTGTCTGATCTTCCTGAATCTCAGTGCCACACTTGTGGCCTAAGAGTAGTGACTGTTTGCAAAAGGAAACCCATATTTTCACTAGATTCTCCAGAAGACGGAAACACATTGTTTACTGCTGTATCCTGAAGGCTCCCGGGCAGCGTCTGGACATGTAATGAATGAATAAAAATACATGCCGAACTTAGGGCTGCTGATCAACCCAGAGAATATTTTTGAGCAAATGCAGAAAAATACCCCTTGAGCCTAAAATTCGTGAAAGGATACCTTTCCTTGGGGTCAGTGCAGCTTCTGCACTAGGGGCGATGGTTTGGTAAATGAAAGGTCTCTAAATTTCAGCCACCTGCCAGGCTGGGTGCCCCTGCTGGGCAAGTCACATGGCCTTCCCCAGGGCAAAGCAACTCATGATTTCTGTGGGGCAGAGTGGCCCAGAACCCAGGCGAGTAAGCTTCTTCACGTGTTGCAGCCTCTCCTGGAGCTAACCTAGTCACCCAGGTTTGGGTGCGAGGACAACAAGCCTATAAAATCTTCACCTTAAGAATTGCTAGTTTCATTGGGGCTGGGGGAGGGTGGTGGGGCAGGAACTAACTTCAATGGGCACCCATGGGCTGAGTTGGGATTTCCTTTCAGTGTTTCTCTCAGTATTCCCCAACCCATCCAAGTTGGGGTCCCTGTTATCTCTAGGCATGCGCAATGGTGTTCTTTTCTATGGCAGGTCATGGAGGAACTTGTGGACGAGGGGCTGGTGAAAGCCATTGGGGTCTCCAACTTCAACCACCTCCAGATCGAAAGAATCTTGAACAAACCTGGACTGAAACACAAGCCAGTGACTAACCAGGTAAATTCTGTTTAGCAAGGTTAAGGGTCTAGCCCCATCACTTCTTAAACATCCAAAGGCAAGGTCAGTGTTATGTGCTGTGTCTCACCTCAGGGTCTGTTATCAGGACACTTCATGAGATGAGTCTTGGGATGTGGTTTAGCCAGCCTAGCAGTGGGTGGCGTTTGGCCTTTGCTTGGCTCTTTTTTATGTGGAGAACTCCCTCTGAGCAATTCAAAGAGCAGGCTTGCTTCCCTAGTGATGGGGATTGTTCGCTCTTGCAGATCGAGTGCCACCCATACCTCACACAGGAGAAACTGATCCAGTACTGCCATTCCAAGGGCATCACCATCACTGCTTATAGTCCTCTGGGATCTCCGGATAGACCTTGGTAAGGCTTCTGAGAGGTGTTCGATACTCTTAAAAAATTATTTTCCAATTGGTTAATGTTGGTATGAGACTCTAAGTTACCGAAAAGAAAAATGTCTAAAGCAATGTGCCTAGCTCATGCAAACGGGAGAGCGGGGGAGAGAGGAGGATGGGATTAAAAAACAAAACAAAACAGCAAAACATGCCTAATGCTCTGGGAATACTCCTGTCCTGCTGCCGGCACTGGACCAGCCTTTGCCAAATGCTGAGGGCGGGCACAAGGGCAAGACACAAAGTTTTCAGGCCCACCTGCCTTGTGTCCCACATGAGGACTGGGACAGTCACCAGAGCAATATTCCTACATATGGCGGATGAAGTCGTTTTTGGAGATGTCGGGTTCGGAGAGCGGGGTCCTTGGGTTCACCCTGGGAAATGTCTCACCAGAGCTCCCCACGGCAGCACCGGTGAGTTTCCCAGATGAGTTTTTCCATGACATGGAGATGTTAGTTATATCCAAAAGGGCAGGTTTATTATGAAAAGGGAGAGAAGAATAAAGGTCACTCACATGGACACGAATGGGCCATAAGAGCTTCCCCGAAAGGGACAAGTTTGCTGAGAGGCCTGCATGGTCACAGGTGGGTGACCCTGAGGAGAGCGGCCTCTGCTGAGGGGGTCAGTGAAGAGAAGCCCCAGCCTGGTGCAGGTCAAGGGCAGGCAGAAGGCCGCTGCCCTGCGAGGGAGAGAACTGTCGAAAAGAAGCACCTGTGTAGGCACAGGTGGGCAGAAGGATGGCTGCCCCGTGCCAGTGCAGAGATTGCCCTGCTACAGTCTTCTCTTGGGGAGGGGCTCATTCCTTTGTGGAGTGGTCTGTCTGCTGTTGATCTTGGGTAACCGTAGAATTTGAAAGGGACCAGAGGTTCTACAATGGCCCTCAATCTCCATATCTTTACCTCGTCTGCCCCCTAAGATGGCATCTGACCCTTTGCTTGGGTCTGGCATTGGCCTGTAAGGATTTTTAGTTCCTCCCACAGCTGGCTTAATGACTATGCTAATCCCTTCACCTCCAACTCCTAGCATTGTGTGAGGAGGTTGCTGGTCTTTGGTGCCTCCTTTCCAACTTTTCTATCCTTGTTTTTCATCAGTAGCCATGGCGATCATCTACATCAGCCATCTTTTTACCCCCCAGGGCCAAGCCAGATGAACCTTCCCTTCTGGAGGACCCCAAGATTAAGGAGATTGCTGCAAAGCACAAGAAGACCACAGCCCAGGTATAATGGGCTTACTTGCTTGTTTGCTTGGTGGGTGGGGTTTCTTGGCTCTGCTAAAGCAGTGTTGCCTTCCTGGAACTCTTCGAAGAGGAAGAACATAAGAAAGGAAGCCCACTGTTTGGACCTCCGGAATAAAACAGTTGGTGTTGAAATTCAGATAGCATCAGACCGCTTCTTGTGGGGTCCTACAGTCCAGCGATAAGAGCAGGCTTTTGGAGCAAAAAGATTGGGGTCCAGGTCCTACCTCCCTTACTTATCAGTCTTATGACCCCAAATGCCACCCCAAGTCACTTTCCTTGTTTGTTTGTTTGTTTTTTTTAACAGGAGAACCCTAGGGTTTTTGTGAGGACTAAGGGAGACACTGAGTAGAGGACAAGCACACATCTGAGTGTTGTGAAGGGCGTAGTCAACATTGGCCGTTGTTACTAAAGATACAGGCATTTCTTTCACTAGGCGGAGGGATTCTTGGATAAGTGGAAACACAATGTCCCTTTCTATGCAGATTCTGATCCGGTTCCATGTCCAGAGGAATGTGGTCGCGATCCCCAAATCTGTGACGCCTGCACGCATCATCGAGAACTTTAACGTAAGACTCTGGCCCTGGTTTTCCTCAGTGGAGATGGGACTCTCTCACTAGGGTTCTCATCCCAGCCCTGTGCTGTCTGTGGGTCACACTGTCTCCCCACCAGCCTGTCCCCTCAGGCGGGAAAATGACCTCAGCAGAGCTGAGATGATTGATCTGTGGGCCAAGGATGTGCTGGCAGAGCAACCTGTGATTTCTGACAGACTGAGCCCAGCTGTGCCTCTCACCACCAAAGAGAGACAAACTGGAGTTGCCCCTGAGTACGTGGGCCACAGGCCATGCCCAAAAGCCAATTGTCTGGCCCAAACACCCCGCCTCCCAGCAGCAGGGGAGGTGTGAGCCACACTTGAAGAACTGTCTTTCTGGAAGAACCCATAAGCCCACTAGAGAGCACTCATGTGCATAACCAATGTAATGCCGCTGAGCCTGTTGTCCTCCCCTTTGCGACACTAGGCCCAATAAATGCTGCAGTCTTTCTGGAAGACCTGGAGAGCCAAATTCATATCCAGTGGACAGAATGAGAGAAACATCTGTGGCCAGTGGTGCTATGGAGGTAACCTCTCTCCCACCCAGAGTGGCTGGAGATCATGTTTGGGATTCTTGCTTTTCCAGGTTTTTGACTTTAAATTGAGTGAGGAGGAGATGGCGGCCATCTTCAGCTTCAACAGGAACTGGCGTTTCTGCTGCGTAGAGCAGTAAGTGGCACTGGGTTGTGGTAATGAGAAGGGGAGTCAGTTTTCCTAAACTGGTTCAAGGTTAGCTAGAAGGCACTTGGCTACTTTTATCTTCAAATACTATTTTCTGGTCATTTTGAAATTGTAATTCTAGTACACAGGAATCATTATGAGGAAAGACACAACCCTAATTTGCTGCATACTATCTGAAATTCTGGATGTAGAGCTACAATTTTAAGAGAGAAGCATTCATTCCTTCACTCAAAAAATATTTATTAAGCATCTACTATGTGCCAGACACTTTCTAAGCACTTGGGATATTACACTAGACAAAGCTCCTGCTTTCACAGGCTTACATTCTAGGAAGGAAGAACAGAAGAAATGAATTCAAAATACCTATGACAATTGAGAATGAATCCTACGACTGACAAACGAAATAGTCAGATGGTGTTATCTAGCTTCTCTATTCTGTTCTAGTATTCTAACTTCTCTATTCTTTTTCATTGAGGGAATGGAGAAATAAATCAAAATATATATCAATAGCAATAAAAACTATGCAGAAAAATAAAGTGAAATTAAGTCAATAGAAAGAGGCGAACGGTGGTGGAATTGATACTTGAAACAGCATGAGGCAGAGGAGGCTTTGCTGACAAGGTGACAGTTGATAAGAAAAGTGAAGAGAGTGAGAATGTGCCTTGTGATTGTCTGGGGAAGAGTATTCTAGGAGTGAAAATAGTAAATGCAAAAGCCCTGAGGTAAGATTGTGTTTAGAGCCGTCAATGTAGGAAGCCAGCAGGACTGGAGTAGAATGAGTGAGAGACAATGAGGTTAGACAGGTGACTTTGCAGAGCGTGTAAAGTGGACCAGTCAGGGAAAGGCTTTTGGTTTTAGTTTAGAGATAGCTGCGACATCATTGGAGATTATGAGTAAGAGGAGAAGGATGAGCTGTCTTATGTTTTAAAAGGAAACAGTGGGACGTGTAAGGCATTATGGGTTCTGTAGTTTGCTGGCTTATGCAGATGCAGATTTACCTTAGCCTCCCAACCTCATTTTTTTTTTTTTTTAAGATTTATTTATACATACAGCTGGAGTACAGGCCAGAGGTGTGGAGCGGTGAGAGGCTTCACCAGAGACAGTAGGGAGCAGAACAGGCAGATGAGAAATACACTGCTGAGGGGAGCAGCGGGCGAGGCAGGAGAGGTCTGCCGCACCATGTGGGATTCTCCCCGGCTGGGCGTCGAACTCGCATCGCTGCTGCCAACAGCTCCACAGCACAGCGCTTAACCGCTGCGCCACCAGGGAGGCCCAGCCTCCCAACCTCATTTACCTGGGGTTCTGGTTCTTAGTTTAGCTTTAACTGACCCTTTGTTTGATTTCTCTACATTCCACATATAGGTAGCACCATCTGGCATCCCTTTTCGTTTTGACTTTTTTCATTTAGCATAGTCCCCCTCCAGCTCCACCCATGTTGCCACAAATGGCAAGAGTTTATCTTTTTTATAGCTGAGTAGTATTCCACTATGTTTACATACCACATCTTCCTGATCCACTCATCTGTATTTGGGTACTTTGGTTGTTTCCATAACTTGGTTATTGTAAATAGTTTTTAAATGAACATAGAAATTCATATATCCCTTTAAATTAGTGTTTTTTGTATTCTTCAGGTAGATAACTGATGCTGGTACTGGAATTGCTGGGTTGTATCGCAGATCCATTTTTTTTTATCTTTTATGAAACATCCATACTGTTTCCCATAGAGTCTGGGCCAATCTACAGTCCTACCAACAGTGTAAGAGGGTTTCTTTTTCGCAACACTTTTGTCAACACTTGTTATTTTTGGCCTTTCTAATGTGGGCCATTCTCACAGTTGTGAGGTAGTATCTCATTGTGTTTTTAATTTGAATTTTCCTGATGGTAGGTGATGAATATTTTTTCATATTCCTGGTCGCCATCTGTATGTCACCTTTGGAGAAGTGCCTACTTATCTCTTCTATTTTTTTGACTGAATTATTTTTCTTTCATTGATTTGTATGAGTTCTCTGTAGATCTTTGCTATAAGATCAAATGCCTCATAAAAAAGAGGGAGGAATAACTTCACCTTAAATTATTTAAATCTTTAATAAGCATTTGAGAAAAGGTTATCATTCCTGTTAAGTGATAGCTCTAAATGATCTATAATATTTCATCAATACTGGTTAATTTGTTTGATTACATTTCAAAGACTGTCTTTGGGAAGGTAAGCTGTGGCAGTTGGTACTGCCAGATTCTCAATGTAATTTAATCAAGACAACTTGATTCTTTTCCACAGATTTTTTTTTCAAAAATCAAAATAATTTCTTATTTTTTAAAAAGTGTTTCCACCTCTCAAGCATCGCTGTCACTTTATGTTATTACATATCCAGCCCACATAGCTTTTCCATACCTCACACGTGGTAACTTTGTCAGAGGGAAGGACAACAAAGAAGCACCACTTAGAATTAAAAGTACATAACAAAAGGTCAAACATAAAATATGACCTTCCTGGAGATGAAAGTACTTCTCTGCACACGCTTCCAATGAAGACCACAGGGCTCAGGAGAACATCTACCTAGTTCAAATCCCAGCCCTTCCACTTACGGTAGCCACACGACCTTGGGTAAATTCCCTAAGTTTTCCAAACTGGTTTCTTTATTCACAACATTGGCGTTTACAGCTAACCTCCATCGAATGTTAACTGAGAATGCGCCAGGCATGTGAGCCCTTTACATGTATTATTAATGCTCATGATAGTCTCAAACTCTTTTTTTTTTTTTATACAGCTGGGGTACAGGCCAGAGGTGTGGAGTGGTGAGAGGCTTCACCAGAGACAGAGTGGGGAGCAGAACAGGCAGATCAGAAATACACTGCTGAGGGGAGCAGCGGGCGAGGCAGGAGAGGTCTGCCGCGCCATGTGGGATTCTCCCCAACTGGGTGTCGAACTCGCATGGCTGCTGCCGACAGCTCCACAGCCCAGCACTTAACCTCTGTGCCACCAGGGAGGCCCGATAGTCTCAAACTCTTCTACTGATATCCGCCCCCACCCTGCCCCAGTGTTGTGAGAATGAGAGCAAATACTTAAAAGGCTATTAGCACTTTTCTTGGCACCAGGCTCCTCACCGGTTTTCATTACAAACTTATTCTGGAGCTCTGGCCACTTGTGTGTCAACTTCCATCGTGGGACTCCCCCTTCTTGTGTCCTTAGAGAATCTTGGAGGAAGAAGGCTGAGAGAGCAGACAGACCATAGAACACTCTAGACAAGGAAACCTTTTCTTTCTTTTTTTTTTTATTTATTTATTTATGCATACAAGCTGGGGTGCAGGCTTAGAGGTGTGTGGGGTGAGAAGATTCACCAGAGACAGAGTGGGGAGCAGAACAGGTGGATCAAATGAAGTACACTGCTGAGGGGAGCAGCGGGTGAGGCAGGAGAGGTCTGGGGGTGGAACTTGTGCTTCAGTAGCTCTGGATAGCTCCATACCGCTGCGCTTCACCCCTTGCGCCCCCAGGGAGGCACATAGACAAGGAAACCTTTTCAACCAGAGTTTAATGTCCGTATTCCTCTTTCTGCTTGCTTCCTGCAGCTTGTCCCATTTGGATGAATATCCCTTCCACGCCGAATACTGAAGCTGAGGTCCTGATAAGGTCACACTGCAGTCTTCCTCTCTCTTTATTGGACGGTGATGTTCTCCACTACAATCCTGTTTCAGCCAAGCTCACTTGAAATCGCCGATTCTGTGAGCCAGAGCCTACCCACCATTATATTTAGATCAGTATGTTCCACCAGAGCAGATAATCCTAAGCACCATAATAACTCAAGCAGACCGGTGGTAGTTTTTTCAGTTATTTTACCCGTTCACAAGGAACTGTGCTGTGAGAATGCAAAGAATTTAAAAAGAATAAAGAAAAATAATAGTAACCAACATGTACTGAGGGGACTCTGTGCCAGCGCTAGTTGAGTTGCTTTTGAAAGCGTTTGCTCCTTGAATCCTGCAGCCACCCCTTCTAGGGAGGCAACATATTCACATTTCATGGAAGAGGGCAGAGGAATGGGGGGGCCAAGAAACTCCCTCGAGGATACCCAGGTTGGAAGTGACTGACTGTGTTTCGAAGGCAGGCAGACTCTGGAAGAGCACAGGCGGCTCGTCCTCTCCCCCGGGTGTGCCCCGGCGCCTTCCCTGCTTGCCTTTCTCCTCATTGTTCCACCCTGTCTCTGACACACTGTCATGCCAAAGCCGCTGGCCCAGTGGTGCCAGAACCCGTGAGATCCACAAAGGTGCCTTGAAGGAGAGGTGTGGGGGGTGTGAATTCTGGGAATGGGGTGGGAAAGAGAGGTGAGTCTGAATAAGCAAAGTTGCAGGTGAGTCTGAATAGGAAAATGTTAACATTGCCATTAAACTGAAATATTTCTTTAAAGATTAATTTATTTGTTCATACAAGAGCTGGGGTGTAGGCCAGAGGTGTGGGGTGAGAGGATTCACCAGGGACAGAGTGGGGAGCAGAACAGGCAGATGGAATGAAATACACTGCTGAGGGGAGCAGCGGGCGATATAGGAGAGGTCTGCTGCGCCATGTGGGAAGCTCCCTGGTTGGAGATCTAACTTGTGCTGCAGTTACGGCAGATAGCTTCATAGTGCTGAGATTTAATCCCTTGCTCCACCAGGGAGGCCCCAGGAATTTTTCTATATTTCCTACAATAGTTTCTTCTTAAGAAATATTATGACTATGTAGAAATGTACAAATAACAAAATGAGCATTTGACCTTGCAAGTTTAACAAATGTGGTCCTTCCTGATGGCTTAGGGGTTAAGTTTCAGCGCTATCAACTCTATGGCCTGAGTTTGGTCCCTGGCCAGGGAGCTTCCTACATGGTGTGGCAGACCTCTCCTGTCTCGCCCATGCTCCCCTCAGCAGTGTATTTCAGTCAGTCTGCCTGTTCTGCTCCCCACTCTGTCTCTGGTGAATCCTCTCACCTCCCCTACACACCTGGCTTGCACCCCAGTCTTCTCTGCAAAAATGAATAAAGTGAGTAGCTATTAAAAATAAATAAATAAACTTGGAAAAAAACCACAAATGCTGACACTCTGCCAAAAAGGCTTCAAGCTTAAAAAATTATTAACCAAATAAATGGCTACCACTGCAGTCAAGAATCTCATCCTCAAATTGGGGAGGGGCCTCCTCTTCCCTTGGCTGGTCATTGACCTACCTGGCTCTGTCTCAACCTGGGTGGCCCTTGACAAGTCACTGACCCTCAGGTCCAATCTTCTAGAGCTTTCCCGAGTCAGGTCAGGAGGAGCTCGCCCTGGAACCCGATGAGATCCAGGTGAAGTTAGAGGTCACACGGTGTGATGGGCATGTTGAGAGTAGCATTGTATCTGAGGTGGCCCCTCAGCCTTCACGCTCGGGGGACCCCCCTTTCCCTGAGCCTACGGGCAATGGCTAAGTGTGACATGAACAGGGCTTGGTAACAGGCCGTCATCCTTGGCCCTGCTTTGGACACATTTTTCAAGAATGGCCTTGGCACTGATATTTATGATATTTGTAGATGGAAAATTAATTATACCCTGCTCCCTCAACCTTGGAAGAGTCTAGAAATCCTCTATTTCTCAATAAGCAGAATTCATAATCCTTGTTCTCTTCCTGTAAACAGCAATATTTTAATCATTCTGTTTTTTCTATACATATTAGTTTTATTATATTAATATAGAATTAGTACATGATTCGGTTTTCCTAGGGCTGCCGTAACGAATGATCACAAATTGGGTGTCTCGGACACCAGACACATTTCTTCACAGTTCTGGAGCTTGAAGTCCCAAATCAAGGTGTCAGCAGGGTCGTACCCCCTCTGGCAGCTGCAGGGAAGCATCCCCTCTATGCCTCCTCCCAGTTTCTGTTGATCGCCAGAATCCTTGGGGTTCATTGGCTTCTAGAAGCATCACTCCAACCTACCTATGTCGAATAGCTGTCTTATAAGGACATCGGATCATTGGATTTATGATTTACCTAATCCAATATACGCTTATCTTAACTACTGACACATGTGATGCAGGAGAACAGGACTGTCTCTCTTTCTGCCCCAACAAATAAGCATTTCTGTCTGGTGCATTTAAAAACTTTGTCTTCTTGTAGTTTAAGGTAAAGGAAAGACAGCCCTAAGAGGATAATAAGGAAGTTAAACATCAGGTGTTAACAATGCAGGCAGGTGCCCACCCAAAATCTCCGGATGCCTACATCAAAAGGACACACCCACACTTGCCCAGCTCCCTGTTGTTTTACCCCTTTGTATAAACATCCTGCCCTCTGCCAGAGAGCAGGACGGTGTCTTTCGGACATGAGTCTGCTGCCCTCCTCATTTGTCAACAAATCAAGCCACTTTCCTTCTCCTCAAACTCTGTTTCCTTTTATTGGCTGAGGGAAACTGAGGCTGGCATTGGTTATCACTTGCAGAGACCTCATTTTCAAATAAGGTCATTTTCTGAGCTTCTGGGTAGACATGAACTTTGGGGAAATTCTATTTAGCTCAGCGCCATGATGGACACATTCCTACGTCTATGGTTGAATGTTCATTGTGGGCTTCTTTGAGCAGAACTTACCTCCTGTATTTATTTGTTACCCAAGTAGCAAAAATAACACATTTTCATCATCTCAACTCTACCTGTCTCAATAGCCTCTTCGTTTCTTGCAGGCTTTTCCTCTCTTGAGCCACTCTGCTCGTATTATCTCACCCAAGGCATTTCCAGCTGTGTTTGCAAGTGTTGGCAGCCTTCCTCACACCGTGACTTGCATATTCTCTCTGTATTTGGCCTGGGAAATTGCACCTCGGTTAGGTTGGTGCCACAATTAACTCTTGCTGCCCTTGTTCAGAAGCCAAATGCCCGATAAGATAGTAGAGGTTTACTGGGCCATTATCCGTCTGGCATGATGGGTAATTTCTGTTACAGGGCAGGGAGAGGGGCACCCCCGAAACCCCAGATCTGCCCTGTACTAAATGGGTTCAGCCATCCGCCGCATCAATACAAAACATACAGGACCTAACATACAGGACCTTTTGTGGAAACCAGACTTTAATACAATTAGAAAAGACAGAGAAGAAAAAGAATGTATTTTCTAAGTCAAGCACCCCATGTTATCCAACTCCTCGTGGGTACAAGTCCATCCAAACGGGATTGGCCCAAAGCAAGTCTCGAAAGCCTGCCG
>PVIJ01000099.1:33949-105822 GCA_004024925.1 Scalopus aquaticus
AAATACCTTTCGGCAGGGACCCATCCAAAAGGGTCAGATACAGTCAGACAATTCTGAGAGGAACAGAACAAAATCAAAACCAAAATCAACACAGCCATCGTTAACCTCCCCATGGGTCTCTCACCCACGTCTATTTCAACCAGTCCAGGCCAGTGCAGCTTCTTTACAAGTCTCTCTGCTCCTTGGGCCTCTGCTGGCTCTCCATCCTTCTTCCACCTCCTCCTGTCTTCTGTCTGTGTGTCTCCTCTGTGTGTGTCCTCTCTTCTGTGTGTCTCAAGCTTCTCATATCCTGCTCAGCTCCACCCTACGTTGGGTGGGATGGGGAACCTGGGACACACCCCTTCTCCTGGGGCCCACCCTGTTACATTTCCTCTTCAGAGATGGGCCCAGTGGGCGCCCTGATAATAAGCTGGACAAGGTCCATGTGGTAGGCGGAGCCTGAGTCCTCATTGATGCCCATTCCCGTGTCCTCTCTCCCTGGAGTGGAGGCAGCACCGTGAAGATGAGCAGGTCGCATGATCACGAAAATGCTATATGTTTACACACACACATATATGTTATATATTATATATATGTCAACACTTATATATGTTATATTGAACCGAAGGAATTTTTTTTAAAGATTTATTTATTTATGCATACAAGAACTGGGGTGCAGACCAGAAGTGTGGGGCAGTGAGAAGATTCACTAGAGACAGAGTGGGGAGCAAGCAGAACAGGCAGATGGATGGAAACACACTGTTGAGGGGAGCAGCGGGTGAGGCAGGAGAGGTCTGCTGTGCCATGTGGGAAGCTCCCTGGAGGGGCATCGAACTCGATGCCAGATCCACAGCGCTGCTCTTAACCTTGGTTCAGGGAGGAATTTTACCACTGAATTAAGGTCCCAAATCAGCTGACCTTAAGAAAGGAAGATTATGGGGTGGGCCAGACCTAATCACAAGAGCCCTTATTTTGTTATTAGATAATCACTTGTACTGAAAATGAAATAGAAGGAAGGAAAAGATAGGACAAACCATAGTTCCTTTTTCTTCAGTCCATTCTTCCGCATCAGAAAGCCGAGTCTAAAGCATACTGGAAAAATGTCTGCGTGTTGACAAGGGAAATGAACCAGTTGATGTAGCTTTGTGTGCAGTTTCCCCAGTTTGGGTGAGTATTACATAGATGGGCATGTATGAAATCTAAAATAGGACCTGTGTAATATCAGTGACTCTGCATCCGAGTTAAATGAACTCTTGAATTTAAAACTGATATTCTACTATATAAAGATAGTGAAGTTCATGCCAATAATCTATCATTTTAATTTTTCTTTACTTAAAAGGATGTTAAATAGCAAATCAAAAATCATGACTGGGCAAGGGAGAGGATTAAGGTAGAAGGAGAGAGAAAGAATAGAGAGAAAGAAACGGGTGTGGCTCTGCTAAACATAAGCAGCCTGCTTGACCACCAATTGTTATCTACAGTTCTGCATTCCTATACAAGGTCAGAGCTGCCCAATTAATTAAATCATAGCAAAACCTTACAAGGTGCTTTTCATATCAACCAGAAGCAGAAAACTAGATAACTCTGGGAAGATTATGCTGTTGCAGCAACTTTCCCAGAGAAATCAGGCGGCACTCAGAGAGGTGGAGAGAGAGAGATTAGATTGTCACACCGGTGGGCCCGGTGGGATAACTCCCAAAAATCTGAGCCCTGAATTACAGGAATTGCAGGTTTTTATACAGCTTGCATAAGGAAACTTACCTACCCTAGCCATAAGCTTTATTGTTTAGGAAGTGGGTCAGGGTCACCACAGCTACTATTGTGGGCAAGCAGTACAGCACAGAGACTTTTCCAGCAGCTCTCCGCCCCAGCAAGCAGCAGTATCAAGCAGCTAATTTAGCAACTTTAGCAACTTTCATTTCGAAGCAGCAAACTTATGAACTTCCTACGTCAATGCATCAAAAGGTATGACCAGGAACACTCAGGTGCATGACAAGGGACCCCAGAAGCTGATCAGTGGAAAGCCTAGTTGATAAGATTAGAACCTTACCGGAGGGTTTGGGGTATAATTTCAATGACAACATTTGGTGGCCAAACAGATAAAAATTATCTGGTCAGCAGACTCATGCCCCCCGAAGACCCTAACGACAAAAACACATTCTTTAGTTTTACCCATTTTTTTCTCCTTGTCCTCCTGACCTCTGTAACTGATGTTGTGTGATAATTCTGAAAATGGAAAGGTCAGGATCTCGCTCACTGAGCAGGGTCCTGCATCATGCAGCCTGCTCCACGACTCCCGTGTATCTGTGTGGTGTTGCTCCGGACGCAACACAGGGGGAAAAAAGAAAAAGGTTTCTATTTTACTACCTTTAACAGCATCTTTTCCTTGCTTTTTGGACAAAGGCGTTTCTATGTTTTCACCTTGCACTGGGTTCTGCAGATTAAGTAGGCAGCTGTGGAGGCAGATTCCTCACAGTAAGAGATTATAGTGAAAAGCTACAAAACTGGAATGAAACCTGTGGAACTGGATTAGAATTACTGTGAAAGCATGGTTTTCAATATCGATACATTGATATAGAAATAAGGTCTAAAGATTGGCATAGCAATAGATTTCTAACGTACCATTCTCCATTGAAAGAAGCTAGGAAGAATTGGCGAAACAGCTGCTTCCAGGGTTGAGTCAGGGAGCCGTTTTTTTTCCACGAGAAAGTTCGGGGAGTGCTGAGAGGATGACGGGGCCCTACCAAAAGCAGGATCACAAAAGCCAGCCCAAATAGAGCCTTAAAATTAATATTGACAAGTCCTCCCTGGTGGCGCAAAGGGTTACGTCTCAGCACTATGAAGCTATCCAGAGCCACCAGAGCAGTTTGATCCCCAGCCAGGGAGCTTCCCACATGGCGCAGCAGACCTCTCCTGCGTCGCCCGCTGCTCCCCTCAGCAGTGTACTTCACTAGATCCACCTGTTCTGCTCCCCACTCTGTCTCTGGTGAATCCTTTCACCACACCATACCTCTGGCCTACACCCCAGCTTATATGCATGAATAAATGAATCTTTACAAAAAATTAAATTATTTCAAAAGAAAAGAAATAGTTACAAGTGAACAAGATAGGCAAACAAGAGTTCCAACAAAATTTAAAGAAATGAATTGGGGAAAATCTCACATATTTTGTTGTATTTTGAATATTGAAAAAATAAATGAAAGGGTCTGCTCCTTTGCGTTGTTAGTAAAAAAGGTGGGAAATTGAAGGGAAGTCAACCAGTCTGATAATTGTTGGACAGATCATGTGTTAAAATGGCAAAAGCTAAAGCTCAGAAGAACAGAAAAATGGAGAAATCATTTCTAATAGTGTGTTAAGACGGTAATTTTTTTTTCCAGTATGCAGAAATGCTAAGACTTTGGTCAATGCCCCAGGTAACTCCCAGTGGTTCTTCTGCGAAGACAATGGGCTTGCTTTATACAGCAATAAGCAGGGTTTACAATAGCTTTTAAAAGCAAAAATTAGAAGCAAGGAATATTTACTGACTATTTTGCTTGTTTCTCTTAGAATTCAGCATTCAGTAAATATGTAGGAACTACCTTTTGGTTTCTGTGAAAAACAAAACAAAACAAAACAAAACAAAAAATAATACAACAAATGGTTGGTAGCCTCACAAGCTTCAGCCTCTGGACTCACCCAGGACAGGGTCTTGGCGTGCCTCACCCCTCCAGCAGCCCTATTGCCTCTGTGGTCTGTCCTCCACCCTGGCTCTGCCGTCTCCAAATAGAGGCTCCCAAATGTGGAGCCATTGGCAGATTCGCCAGGCTGTGACTTTGAGTCTATGTCTTCCTCACCCTGTCTTTGAATTTGGGCTTTTGCCTTCTGTCAGCACAAGGCATGTTATCACACTCCACCCTGCAGGCAAGGGATATGGAGTCTTAGAGGGGAGTAGGTGTCTGAAAATCAAGAATATCACACGCCCCAGCTCATTCTTTCTCTTAACAACCTCCTCCTGGCTTTAGTTATTGTGGTAAAGCAATACACACGTCACACATGAGGGTTCTGCAAAATAAATCGGATACCAAGCATTTTCTTTAAAGCCAAGGAACAGTAAATAGGTGGTGTTAGAGGCCACAACTCATGCTCTAGAAATTTCCTCTCCTGCCTGCCTCTCAGATTATGCAGCCACACACTCCACAGGTGCTTGCCTACAGGTAGTGATTAAGTAATCACTTCCCCTCCGGGGAGCCAGGCCCTCAACTTCTGTGTCAGAGGTGAGCCAGGGTAGGAAGCCAAGATAGTCCAAAGATTGGTATCTCCAGTCTCAGCTGTCTCTGCTGGAAATGATCGGATAGCCAGTTTGGAGCCACAGGCTTGTGGGTGGTCTTGGAGGCACCGAAGGTCTTTCAGATCTTCAACATCACAGTCTGACTGATGCCCCTCACCTCTGGTGACCGGGAATTCATTCCTTCCAATAAATATTTAGATACGTTTTGTATTTAGAGAGCTCTTTCTTATGCTGAACTTAAATATATCCTTGTAGGGTGAGAACTGTCAGGTTTTTCTGCCCTCCCCTCAATGATGCACCTCTGTAGGCCTACGTGCATGCCCGATGGCGGGCACCTGGAGTAGGGTGTGGGCATGTGTGAGTGGGCACACCTGGGCCAGAGACTGGGCTTAAACGCAGAAGCAGCAGCAGCAGCAGCAGAAGTGGCAGCAAGCAGCAGAGACGGTGTAGCAGAGGCCACGAGACGCTGCCAGAGAGCCCAAGAAGGTGAAGATTCGCCAGGGGCTGGGAGGCCTGCCGGCAACCTGGCCCTTCGGCCCCACTGCCTGCCCTGTACCCGGTTGCCTCTCCCTATAATAGACCATTAAAAGTCTGCCAAAGCCACGGAGGGCTCCAAACTTCCTTTTGAGCTGTCTGCACAGCTCTGTAAAGAACCTGTGTTTCCTGGTATCTTCCTGGCCTCTACAATCCTGTATTTCCACCTGTAACCTCAATTCTGGATCCAGTGACCCCATAGAACTGGCCTCATCCTCTTCCCGGTGAAAGCTCGCCTAATATTTGATATAGCTGTTATTGTTTCTGGTAAGCATCACCATGGATGGACACAGCTTAAATTACACTGATTAAATCACTGTAAATGATTTTTAATTTTAAACATTTTATTGATTCTAGTAGCTTTAAAATGATTAACCTATGAATATATTATCTCATAAGAAATTACTATTACCTCAATACATTCATTAAATTAATCAAATCAGATGGGCACCTTTTTATAATTTTTTTTTAAGATTTATTTATTTATACATACAAGCTGGGGTACAGGCCAGCGGCATGGGGCGGCGAGAGGGTTCACCAGAGCCAGAGCAGGGAGCAGAACAGGCAGATCAGAAATACACTGCTGAGGGGAGCAGCGGGCGAGGCAGGAGAGGTCTGCCGCGCCATGTGGGATTCTCCCTGGCCGGGCGTCGAACTCGCATCACCACTGCCGACAGCTCCACAGCGCAGTGCTGAACTGCTGCGCCACCAGTGAGGCCTCCAGATGGGCACCTTTTTAAATGGATGTTTTCAGTCCCAAAGGCTTTAAGAAACAAGATGGAGCAAACTGACTCTGGAGGAGGCCAGTCAACACATTGGTAAGGTCATCCTGAGCCTCCGGGTCAAGTCCAGTGTTGCAAATTGAAATTTCTCTTTTGTTAGTGCACTCAGTGATCTGGGGGGATGAGCCATAATAGTCCATTCATAGTAAACTGATCCATATGGCAGAACTGTAATTTACATCACTGTTCTGAGAGAGAAGCCCATCAGGAGCAAATGTCATCTGCTTGTGTACCTTCCCTTTTCATCAGGTAGAAAGCCTGTGGAAACTATGTGACGTCAAGAGTAATCACAGTGAAAACGTTAAGCCCGAGGCATTCACTGGTTCAGCTGAGCCACCTTAGTGTCCTGGCATCCGCTTGCTAGCTGGGCATGGGTTCCCTCGCCATAGCGCTGGAGGGAGATTCTGACCTGTTCTGCATGAATGACACCTCCTTTTTAATATTCTTTTTCTGCCATAAAGATGCTCCATCCCCACCTTTCTGTATTTAGCAGTGCGTGGTGGGTAGGAGTCTTGGCTCAAGCCAAGGAGTGTTTATTGGTTGACTAAATAAATGAATCAGAAATCACTGTATAGGACCAGATCTACTGAAATTTGACAGAATGAAATATATTTTGTGTTCATTTTTCATGCATTAGTAAATAATTTGAAAGCATTTAGAGGAGATTTCTGAAATCTACCACTTGGGCTTCTTTCTATGAATTGGGAAACGTGCCAATGTGAACTGACCTGGTGTCCCTCCCTTCATCCAAATTTCCTATGCTGAGACCTTCACCTCTTTTGGAATGCTCACTGGAGATGGGGCTACTGGGGCTAGATTAGATCACATGGGCAAGCCCCTCAAGATGGGATTAGTCACCTAAGCAGATGGTGAGAAAGAGATCTCTTCCTCTCCCACATGCACACCCCAAGGGAAGGTTATGTAAGGGTATTGCAAGAGGGTGGCTGTCTACAAAACAGGAAGAACTGGAACCTAATTGGCTAGTACCTTAATCTTGGACTTTCACCTTCCAGAACTGTGAGAAATAAATGTCTGTGTCAAAGTCACCCAAAGTTGTGGAATTTTGTTGTGGCAGTCCACACTGACGAGAAGATTAGTGTATCTTTAAAAAAGTGTAAGTTGATTCTGAGAAGAGGCTGAGATATCCATTTTATTACTTCATTGGACAGGGTGGAATTTCTGATATCTTCCCCATCCAGCCCTAGCAACCTACCACAGAGGGCTCTGTGGGTTCTGTGCTCTGTCTTCAGTGGAGAGAAGCTGAGGGGAGTAGTCTGAGTCCCCTCAATATAGGAGGACTGAGGTCATCTGCTGTGGTTGGGGTAACTAAAGTGTTGGAAAGGAAGTTGGGGAGAAGAAAAGCCTTGGGGTTACTTCCTGGAGGTGACAAAATATGGATTTAAAGCTAAATCAATGAGTACACCCGTGTAACTTTCTGAAGGAGCACCTGACGGGCTAAAGGGAGAGGGGTAAGAATGTTGACATTCTAACACTAGAAATTAAATTGGCAAGGCCATTAAGAGCAAAGGATTCTAGGAGACTTGTGGGCATTAAGTAACTAGCTCTTTTTTTTTTAAACATTTATTTATTTATTTATGCATACAAGAGCTGGAGTGTAAGCCAGAGGTGTGGGAGGGTGAGAGGGTTCACCAGAGACAGTGAGGAACAGGATAGAGGGATCTACTGAAATACACTGCTGAGGGGAGCAGTGGGCGAGACAGGAGAGGTCTGCTGCGCCATGTGGGAAGCTCCCTGGTTGGCGCTCTAACTCGTGTTGCAGTGGCTGCGGATAGCTTCATAGTGCTGAGATTTAATCCCTTGGTCCACCAGGGAGGCCCCAGGAATTTTTCTTTATTTTCTACAATAGTTTCTTCTTCTTCTTTTTTTTTAAGATTTATTTATTTATGCATACAAGCTAGGGCACAGGCCAGAGGCATGGGGTGGTGAGAGGGTTCACCAGAGATAGAGTGAGGAGCAGAACAGGCAGATTGACGGAAACACACTGCTGGAGGGAGCAGTGGGCGAGGCAGGAGAGGTCTGCTGCGCCATGTGGGAAGCTCCCTGGCCGGGGATCCAACTCGCGCTGCAGATCATAGTGCTGAGATTTAGCACCTTGCACCACCAGGGAGGCCCTTAGTAACTAGCTCTTAAATAGAAAGTGTTGCAGAGCAGTTGGGAATGGAAGGTTTCAAAGCAGGAGGAGTGTACTGAGGTGAACTGTTACTTAAGGGTTACAATGAATTTAGGAATATTGTCATCTCCCCAGTGGCTTAATTCTAGACACTTCTCTGGGTTACACTTTTGTGGACTTAACATCTTCTTGTTTCCAGATGACTGATCTCCCTGTATTCTCCATTCTTTGTTTAATTCACGATTGCCTTGCCCTTTAAACTCATCCTCAGGGACAATTACATCGCTTGACTGGTTGGCCAAGCTGGTGGACATTCAATTGAGTCTTTGCTGCCACCTTGTGGTCATTGGACGCTTCACAGGTCCATAGTCTGGCCTGGGAAAAGGCATGTGAACCCAGACAGAGCTGAATACTTGGAGGTAAACATTCAAGGAGTCAGGAGTTCATGATGAGGGGCAAATAAGACATCGGTAGTTATGAGAAAGAAAAAAACGAGAGTTTGTAGCTGAAGAGAATTTCAGAATTTGAAAGTTTGACGACTGAGGAATATTTAGTGAGGATAATACTGAAGAATCAGTGTGGCTACATGCAGCTGAAAATGTCCTGAAGAAACAAATTCAAGTTGAAAGTCAAGTTGAAGGTCGAAGAATTCAGAGTAAGCATGTTGCAAGGACCATTTGCATTTTCCACTCTGAGAGGAGTTCCTGATGTTAGGGTCCATGTGTCAATATTTTTCGTCTCCTACACTGCTGGATACAGTCTATAAAATGTTGGTTGAATTGTCTTGAATGTCGAAAAGTCACTAATGGTGACTGTACAGGATGGAGCAGAGATTACAAGTAGGTACTGATGGCCCTACACACTTAAGTGAGATAGAGTTTCAAATTCTTGGCTTTCTCAGCAGCTATTTTCAACCTTTCACTGGCTGCTCCAGCATTTCTCCACTAGAAAAATCTCCCCATACCTGGCTAACTTACAGATTTCCTTTATACTCCTGGGGTAAAAAGCATTCTGGATTTTGCGATGTGCTTGTTGCCTAAGATGTGCACACCACACCCAGCAATTCCCTTCTTACTGTCCCTGCTAAACTTTCCAGAAGCAAGGCTTTCACCCAGGAGTTCTTAATCTAGGGTGCTTGGACCCCAGGTTTGAGAGAGCCCCTGAAATAAAATGCAAAATTTTATATTTGTGAACATTTGCTTGTCTCATTCAAAAATTCTGGTAACCTGGCTCTAGACTATACAATTCCCAGCAAGTTAGGTCTTTGACTGACCCACTGGGGTTCTCCTCTCCACCCTCAAAGGGTAGAGAAATTATAGAGATTTGTTTCATCTTTTAGTCGGTGGATTTTACATTTCTGCCTACTGAGAGCTCATCCTAAATCATCATTTAAAGTTGACTCTCTGGCTTAACTCTCATTTAGCCCTGAAGACAAGGGACACAGTAGCTGTCCCACTTCCCAGCTGCCCGAGGGACTGATGACTGCATTATTCACTTTGGTGCCTTCTCTGGATGCCTCTTGATTCTTAAGTCATCTTCGCAGGCCACCCTATAAGGTAGGCCAACCTATAACGCAACTGTAAGGTAGAGGGCTTCTTTCTTAGTCAGCTATAGTAATGGATATTATTTATTCTTTCTAACTTTTACTGTGGAAAATTTCAAACCTATACAAAATGAGAGAGAATAATATATTGAAGGTAATATGTAGATCACTCAGCTGTAGTAATTTTATTTTTAAAAAGATTTATTTTTATTTATTTATGCATACAAGAACTGGGGTATAGGCTGGAGGTAGGGGGGAGGTGGCACTGAGAGGGTTCACCAGAGACAGAATGGGAAGCAGAACAGGCAGATCGACTGAAATACACTGCTAAGGGGAGCAGCAGGTGAGACAGTAGAGGTCTGCTGTGCCATGTGGGTCAGCTCCCTGGTTGGAGATCAAACTCGTGCTGCAGTGGCTGCTGATAGCTTCATAGTGCTGAGACTTAACCCCTGTGCCACGTGGGAGGCCCTGTAGTTATTTTATAACCAATATTATTTCAGCTATTCTCTCTTACTTTCCCCTCCTCCCTTGATTATTTTGAAGCAAATCCCTAACATTGTACCCTTTCATCTATAAATATGTCAGTATAAATCTCTAAAAGACAATAATTCTTTTTTAAAAAGATTTATTTATTTATTTATGCATACAAGCTGGGGTGTAGACCAGAGGTGTGGAGGGAGGAGGGGTTGAGAGGATTCACCAGAGACAGAGTAGGAGCAGAACAGGCAGATCTACTGAAATACACTGCTGAGGGGAGTAGCAGGTGAGACAAGCGAGGTCTGCTGCACCATGTGGGAAGATCCCTGGCCAGGGATCAAACTTGTGTTGCAGTGGCTGGTGTTAGCTTCATAGTATTGCAACTTAACCCCTTGTGCCCCCAGGAAGGCCCTAAAAGATAAGAATTCTTAATACCACATCACACCTAAAAATTAACAAAATTTTCTCCCAAAGTCATTCAGTGTCAAATATTAGGGATTGAGGGTAGTTCTTGTTCAGAAAATTTTTAATTTCAACTTTGAGTTAAAAAATAAAAAGAATCACAATTAAACTTGACCACTTCTAAGGCATTGAAGTGCTATTTGGGTGGGCAAGTAGGGATATCCAGCTTCTATTGCTGAGAAAATTTCATAGAACTTGAGATGCTTAAGTCCACAAGAGTGAATAAAGTTGGTTCTTGACAGTTGGCTCAATAACACGTGATATATTCAAATTTTTCTGCAACAGATCTGTGGATGAACGAACAATAAATAATTGTGGTTTTTAACATCTTACTTATTCAAAAATACTGTAAATTTGTCCTACTAGCTTTTTTTCTGTGCTACACAATTTTCTTTACTACCGTGAGTTGTAAAACATTGGCAGATTTTACTTCAGATTGTACTGAATTAGAGAATTCTCAACTTCTTTAAAAATAAGTTCTCTAGTTGTTATTCCACACAGATTTCATAAAATCCAATTCTTCAATCATTTTGAACTCATCATCGACGCCTCAAGCAAACAACTGAGTAGTGCCCATCAACTCATTAAGCTACAAGGAAAAATACTCAGAACTACTAGCCATCATTGTTGTTTTTAACTATTAATCCCAAGTTTGGATATTAGTCCCAAAGTTGTCAACTCTTGACCAGTTCTTATCAAAAGGCTGATCTTCTTAAACAGGTTTGTTTTCTTCAGTTCTGCAGTCAACACATTTTAATTAACTTACCATTAGTAAGTGGATTTCCTTGCTAGCAAATGAGTCACCTGGAAACTTACTTTAATTGCCATCTTATTTACACTTTGAATTCTTGAGACATAATTCTTCTGTAATAGATACCTACTTATCAATTTCCACTACTTTTTAAATGTTGCTTTCCTATGAGTTTGGAATATTGTAATGAGTGCTTAAGCTGGAAATATTGACATCTATTTGAGATTTTTGGCATACAGTGTCTTTGCATAATAAATGAAATTCAATTAAAAAAAACACACTCCATGGTGACTTAAAAGTGAACATTTGATGTCCAGTTTTCTTCCTTTAACATGAAGAATATACATTGTAATATCAAGTGAAGAGAAATTAAATTAGACGTCATGGTACAACAATATGCTTGACATTAGAAACACTGATTTAAGTGAGTTATGACTCACTGAGCATTAGTAAGAAGTGATGAGTATTCCACATATGGTCTCTGTCGCAACTTTTCAACTCTGCAGTGGAAACTCGAACGTAGCCATAAACAAAATATAAATGAATGAGTGTGGTTGTATTATATTAAGCATCATTTATAGATACCAAGCTCTCATTTCAAATATTTTTTCACATGTCAAAAATATCTTCCTTTTGATTATTTTCAACTGCTTAAAAATGCACAAACCATTCTTAACTTGCAGAACATAAAAAAATTGTCAGTGGACCAGATTTGACCCTCAGGCTATAGTTTTCCAACCCCTGGTCCAGACCAATGTACTTACAAAATTTTACAGATGTATCAAGACCACAAATATGTGTAGGGTTTATTTCTTATCACCCAAGGTACACAACTCTTATCTCATCATGCAAAGTCCTGGCCAGTTTCTGCTACTAGGTCCAGTGGCATCATCAATACAGTGAACTAGTCACTTGATTTCCAAGTGATCAAGGTCCGTCATCCTCATCCATAGTATATGTACTTTAAGGGAGGAGCAAAATAATGAGTTCAGCAGTTTATCAGTAGCGAGCGTCACTCCTCATTCATTCTTTATGTAGTGAGGGTGACATGAATCATTGCAGTTTGCTTTCATGGCTTTGTCCAGGATGATAATCAAGGACTTACTGACTTTCCACTTAGTTTTTCCTACCATAAACTTTCTCCCCACAAAGAACCAATGGAAGTATTCTTCTAGTCACTAGATATTCCACAATTCCCTGACTTGGGCTAAGACTTCATTTATTACTGGCTTCTAACCATCCCCACTCTAAATAAAGAGGCAGATCTTCTTTTGGATCACCTGGAATCCATTTTAGCTTATCTACGACCCTCAAAATAACTCAATATTTATTTTCTCCATTCCTTAACTAATATGGCAAAAGTCTATAGATCCCTTTGAGAAAGGATCATTAATACCACTGTAGCTACTTGCTATGGTATTTCAGGGACCATATTTGAGGGTACATGACCCTTCAAACAATACATTCTGGGTCTGAAAACCACCTTAAGTCTTCCAACTAGAGAAGAGACCATGACTTTCCATTGTGACATTAAATGACTCAAGATATTTTTTGGATGTGTAAGTCAAGCTATTCCCCTCATTGTCTGCACATATGTCTTTCTCCTAGGAAACCATGATTTATTAGTTTTTGCCACAGATTCCTGAATGTGAAGAACCCCTGGTTGCCATTTTGGCCTTGTTACCCATTAAGATAATTTCATCAACCTGTCTTCCTATAGGCTTATTGTAGCAATCAATTTAGCCAATTAACTCCAGCAAATTAATTCCATCAAACAGCTGACACTTTGTGCTGTCCTTACCAGACTGAGGGGGAGGGGCACTCTCAATGATACTCCTGGGCTGGGAGCAACTTGGCAGACAGCGAGAGCCCTAGTGTTTTTGTTCTGTCTACAAAACTTGGTCTTGTCCTGTCTCTTCCATAATTCAGGTGGAAGGAGGCAGGTGCCTGCCACTCCAGCACCACTTCCAGAATTAGCAGCCTCTAATAAGCTCCTCTTGCCTTAAAGCTCACCTACTGCCCTGCCCCATTCTGACCCAAGAGGGCTTCAGGAAGTGGATGTTACAGACCCTGGAAGCAAAGGGCCCTTCCCCTGGATCTTCATCATTGAACCTTCAAGTCAAATACTGGGGTAAGAATCAACACACTGTTTACATTGGCATGCATCTGCTTTACCCTCTTCTAAAGGAAGAGAGTTATAAGATGACTACTGAGGTGTTTGCAAGCCTCCAAGGCTCTGAGAGTACACGTAGGGATGGAACAGCTCGTGTAAATGGTTATCACTTGCCAGCACAGAATGGACAGTCAACGTTAAGTTCCCTTTCTGTTCTTATAGGAAGGAGAGGTACAAAGTAATTTCTCTCTTAGGATCTGCCTCCCTGTAAGTCCCCTACCCCAGATAATTGACGACATGGTACGTCCCGCACTAATTCTATTCCCCTTTCCTGCAGATATTCATCTTTCTATGAGATGGTTTCAGTTTCGTATCTTCCCGTCCCCTTCCCCTGGATCCTCAGGCTTGTCCCTGAATCATGCAGTACCTGGGACAGGGCTCACTTCTCCAGGTACACACTGACTCATGGAGGAGAAATCAAAGGGCCCCGTCACCATGGCCTAGAGACAACAATTCTGTTTTTCCAAGCTAAGATTTCTTTAGGGTTTTGTTTGCTTTGTTTTGTTAAGCAGCCACCACTTGCTGTTGACTCATCTGTAGCTTCCAGCCAACGGAAACCCTTGAACCTTTTTTTCCCCATGTGATGCTGTTAAGACATCTCTCCCCCACCCAGATCTGGGACAGTTGTTTGTTTTTCTAGACCTGAGTAAAGGACTTCTCATGTCTGATACATTCCACGTGGTTAGATTCATTTTCTCCATTCTAGCCTTTCGCATATTAACTGTCTTGTCCCATCTCCACCCCATGAGAACCAGTTACATATTTGCAAGTTAGATTGATTTTCCGATGATGTCCTTTATTGAAAACATTGCTAAAAGTAGAATGAGGACAGGAGGCTGAACAAAGCCCTGTGACCTGCCAACAGAGATCGCCTAACAGATTGAAAGGAAATTTAATAACTCCCACTCTGTGGGGAGGGTCATTCAACTGGATGTGAATTCACCTAATTGATCTAGAATTCAATTCACATTATCATACACTTTCTGAGCGAGGTCTCCAGGGACCTTGCCAGATGCCTTGTCCACACGCACAATGCATGCTGTGTTCACTCCATCTCCCAGTCCAGAAACTCTATCAAAAATGAAAATGAACCTACTATGGGATCATTTACTCTTTGTGAATATTGTGTTGCTCACTCTGTGAGGTTTCCTTTCCCTCTCCCTGCTCCTTCCCTACAAAAAATTGGTTTCTAAAATGTAGTTCTTTTCATAATGGCAATGTAGTCCTGTGATTAAGAGCATGAAGATCCTGAACCCATGCTTAAATCCGACTCCCAGACTGGCAAAAGACAACAAAAATATTTTAAGATGTGAAAAATATAATGGCTACCAGATGGGTTGGGGGGAAGGAGGGAAGTAAGAGAGGGTCATGGAATAGGGTGTTGACCCTGGAGCATTGGTGGAGGGGAAGTGACACTTGAGCACGTGTGGAGGTGTGACGGAGTCCCCAAATTATATAGCTATGTAAATGAATGGCAACTCAATGAAATTTGATTTTAAAAAATCCTGGTTCTCCCAAAGACTAACTGGGTGAACTTGGACAATTTGTTTCACCAGTGGGTGCCCCAAGTTTTTCCTTGGTAAAATGGGATGATCGTGGAACTTGCATCACAGGTATGAAAATGTATGAAGATATTTAATTATTTTAATATTTACAAATATGAAATCCTTAATATTTGCAAAGCATTTAGCACCATTTCTGGTCCACTAGGAAGCAATATAAAAATTCTTGTGAAGAAAATAAGCAAAATAATCAATGAATCCAGTGCATTGGTACACAGATGTCAGACCAACACCCAAAGTACCAAAGTATGGATTCCCTTATAGCAGCAGAGAATAAGACACAAAGCACCACAGCAAACATAGAAGCTGTGGTTTTCTTGACAAAAATAAGCCACAAGCCATGTGACTAACCAGAGGTAGAGTTTCTGTTCACTCACCAATATTTCAGCGATTCTAGTAAGAGATCTGTGGAGACCAAGAGCTGGATAATCTCATCTCTACGTTATGTGTGGCCAGTGGGAATTAAAAATAACCTTTCTGTCTTGTATCCAGTTTATGGACAAGGTCAGACAACCCACTTACAAGTTCTTGGAAGACATCAATAATGCAGACACAGAGTCTGGGCAATGAAGCAGGGAATACAGAGTCTCTCCTCCGCAAAAATGATATGCCCAAAATCCAACTCCTGGAACATTAAATATGACCTTGTTTGAAAACCTGATTTTTGCAGATGTAATTAAGCTCAGGATTTTAGGATGAGATCATCCTGGATTTAGGGAAGATCCCAAATCCAATGACTGGGATTCTCCTAAGAGAAGGGAGAGGGAGATTTAAGACACACAGAGACACAGAGAAGAAGGCAATGTGAAGATGGAGAAAGAGTTTGGGGTGCTGTGTGTACAAAGGCAAGGAATGCTGCAATCCCCCGAAGCCACAAGAAGTCCTGGAGCAGAGGAGGGTCAGCATCTCCTAAGGGAGCCAACCTTGCTGGCCCCTGAATTTAGGCTTTGAGCTCACGGAACCGTGAGAGCATTGTTTGAGCCACCACGTTGGTAGTAATTTGTTATGGCAACCTTAGGGAATGAATGCATTTTCTGGTGTCATGAAAAGTCCTTGGTCAGGGAAACAAGAATGAAGCAATCTTGAGGACCAGGGAAAACGACTGGGAACCAGGAGAAGAGACTGGGACCACTCATAGTTCCTAAAACCTAAGGCTAGTTCCCTCTTCATGAATATGGCTCCTTTTCCAGAAATCATGTTTCCTGAGAGCCTGGAAAACCTGTAGTTATTCTAAGTCCATTGTCTTATTTCCCTGAAAGTATTTGCAAGTATTTTGCTTCCCAGGAAGTGATTTAATCACCCCCATCCCCCAGTCCTGGAATGACCGCTTACAGCAGGTATGAGCTGAGAAGCTTGTACTTGAGGTAGACAGCCTCCCAGACACCTGTCTGTCCCTGGGTTTCTGACGTGTCTCATCTGGAATGAAAAGAAATAATAGGCAGGATCGTACTGTGACGTGTTGGTGCATTTACTCATTCTGTTCTCTGCCTTAAGTGTTTCCACAGCGCTTAGGGAGTTCTGACTTATCCTCTGAGGCTTTCCCATCACCTTGTGCTCTGTTAGAGGTCTCCCTGTAACCACAGAATCAATTATGGTTTCGGGGTCCACATCTATTAAAAGAATTCTTAAACCTCATTATAAATAGTCTGTTTTTTGTGTAACTGTCCTACCTGAAACACTCCAGAGGAAGGGTTATTCAGGTCTGAATCACCAGCACTTACCTAGATCCTAGCTCAATAAATGCTTTTTTATAGAAATTAAGAAAAGCAGTATCTTAGAAAATCTGCCGCAACCAAAGTTTCTTAAAAACATACAACTGCCATTACTTAACGTCATCGATTTTGGATTCTACTAGAATCTGGCAGAGGAGCAGAGCGATGTAGGAACGAGCCTGTCCTGTGTGAAGGAAGAGTTGGGAGCACAACGGCGGAGCTCAGCCAGCGCTCAATGCTCTTCCATTAGGACCAGGGAACTTCTGCCCTGGACGTGAGCAGAGCAAAGTCACCCCTGGGATTGTACTTTTCTTGAACACATGGGAGGTGGTGCTTCCCACTTTGGTGAGAACTTGGCACAGGCTTTCTGGAGTTAACCACTGAAGAAACGCACGGAACTGTACTTTTCCTTCACCTGGTCACAGCAGAAAGCAGAAGTGGTTATAGGAAATGGAGTTCGTGTGATGCTGTGGTTCCCTGGTATCTCCAGATGCCTCCTTTCTGCCTATTTTGCTTGGAGTTGGATGTATTTGAAAATATTCAGAATGAGTCCTCAGCTGTAAAAGAAACCTCAACCATGCTAGAGGCTTCTGGGTGAATATGTTCCATAGAACACAGGGAACCAGCTCCAGGAGCAGAAGCTGAGGGTAGGAACAGAAGTGGAAGGTTTGGGTAGGTAAGTGCATGTTCTCCCATGAGAATGTCCAGCCACTGCCAACAAAAACCTCAGGAAGAGGCTACAGACTCTTTCTATGATTCAGGCTAAAATGAAATTTGTAGAGGAGTCAAAATACACATGAATCATCTGCTCTTTCATGCTCCATGATCATTATTATCTCCAAGTCAACAATGGCCAAGAGTCATAGCAAAAACCAGCCTGTTGTGACAACAGGAACTGTTTACAGGAAGCAGTCTTCCCACCGAGAAATTCCAAAGCTTCCAGCATCCATCTTCCAGCCTCAAGGGCCCTTGCCCATGGAGACCCTCTCATCTACCACTCCCACCTCCATCCCCTCCATTCTGTGTCTCCTCCCCATTTTGGTCCAGGTGGTATCTCGACATGCTATGCATTCAGGCTCACTCACAACTCCAACACGTCACTCACACTCTTCCTCTCTCAGGCCATTTCCCTTCTTTTTCATCTGTTCAGTTTATTCTGAAATTCTAGTCCCATCTGATATCTGGGGAATGTTGTGACTGTAGCCATGTTGATATCCCTCTGCTCTGAATTTCCATACTGCCCCCAGAGAGCTGTAAAGCCAGGCCAATGTTTCCTTTGCAACCAGTCCTTCATTTATGGACACTCAGATTACACATGGTGCCAGGAACTTAATGAAAAGTTCTTGTTGATCATTGAGCTATTTTTAAAAAACAATTCTTTTTTCCCAGAGATGCCCAAGATAACTAAGGGTTTTTGTTCCTTTGAATGCCATTCAAGGGGAAGATATTTCCCCCCCTCCTGGGCTAAGAAAGAATCGGTGGATACTAACTGCTGAAAGTTATTCACTTCTTCAACTTTAACTCTTTCCAAACTGAACACATCTCAGTTCAAGCACAAATTAAGTTACTAACTAAGTAATTAGTACTAAATAAATCAGTTACTAATTAAGAAAGTCCTGGGAAGATAAGAGAGTACTGATTTGGGGTCCTTTGGCCACTTTTTGGATATCCAGAATGGAGACCCACCAGCAGTCTTATTCCATGGTGGTGCTGAGTCTCCCCCTAGGATTCAGCTTCAGAGTAATTCTTCAGGGACATGAACCTTGCAGCAAAAGATATGAAATAGGACAGGCCTAGATGCAGGTCTCAGACCCTGGTGCTCCCAGTTTAGACAGGAACAGATAATGGTATTTCCATAACACTCACTGAATATCCGAAACCTCAAAATGTCTCTATTTCTAGAGCAATATCACCTCCGTATTAAGAAACTGTTTCTGGGTGCCAAAAAAATTTAGGCTGTTATTTTTAAAAGTCACTCTTCACCTGTAGTAAATGAGAGAAAGAAAGAAAAAATCTCTTCCCTTGAAAGTTATTCTCTATTGAACAAACTGCAGGCTGACTTTGAGAGACTCTTCTATAGCTTACCCTCTAGGGCGGGTCACATCAAATGTAGTTACTCCAGCCCCCTTTCACCTCCATGGAAGGAATCTCCTTCTCCCACTCGTCCCCTTTGGGCTTGACCGTGGGACTCGCTTTGGTCAAGGGGGTCCAAACAGGAGCTTGAAGAGCGTGAGCAGGTGGGCTTGTCCTCTTGCCCAGAAGAGGAGACGTAGGCCAAGTGTGAGGAGGGTGCAGAGCCGCCCACCTGACCTGCAGCAGGTGAGGTGAAATGGTTGTGCTTTGAAGGTACAGAGTTTGGGGTGGTTTATTGTGCAGAATATCTGTGGCCAGAACTAACTGATGGGCAGACCAAATGCCCAGATGGCCACATCCACAAATGGCCAGATTTTCCCAAGTTCTGTTCAGTTCCCAGGAGATATCATTCCTGACCCTAAAAGATGCAAATATAATCTTTCCCTAGGGGCTTCTAGAGGAAATGGTGTACTGTGTTTCATACAAATGATGCTATTTTTTTTTTCAATCCAATATTGTTACATCAGGCAACACCACACTGGTACATGGGAGTCGTGGAGCTACATAATGCAGGATCCTGCTGGAGAGCAAGCTCCTGGCCTCTGTATCGATAGAACAATTATACAGCATCAGCTGTAGAGGGAAGAAGGACAGAAAGACAAGGGAGGGCTGAAACTAGAAAAATGTGCTCTGTCATCTATAGTATCAGGGGTGTGGGCCTGCCCTCCGAACACTTGTTGTCTGCTTGATGACTCGGTATTGTTATTGAGATCAAGCCCTAGATCCCCTGCTGTGGTTTTACTCTTATCAACAAGGCATCACTGATCAGCTTCTGGGGTCCCTTGTTATACATTGGTTCTCAGCCCCCACACCCCCACCCCCCTCCCCATCATACCTCATGATGTATAAGTCAGGAGTAAGTTTATGCATCAGTCATCAGCCGCCGGGCGTTCGCAGTCATACCTCATGATACATACCCTTCCCAGGGTGATCAAGCTTTCTGCTCTTGATTGATAAAAGGCACCTTGTAGGGTTGGGCTCTTATAACTGAATGACCAGGCAGTTCTGACCGTGAGTGGGAATGCAGAACACTAGGTAACAAAAATGGCAGCCAAACAGGCTGTTTAGGATTGGCAGACACACACAACATCACAGTGCTGGAGCACAGCTGTCTCCAGGTGCACACTCATTTGACTGCTGAAACCTCAAAGGTAGGAGGTTATAGCAACTAGAGGCTCAGCAAGAACTAGAGAGCACACTCAGCCTTGTCACATGCAGGCTTTGCATAAAGGAATTATTTATGAGATATGTGGAGACACATATTCTGTCTTGGACTCTTGTTTCCTCTATCTGTGGTTTCAAGTCTTTTCATCACTTTTGGGAGAAGAACCCTCATGGATGTTTAGGTCCCCAGAGATGAGAACAGCATGTTAATCTTGCAATCCCCAGGCCTGGACAGCAGGGGGAGACAGCCATACTACCACAGCCTGAGTCAGGAGGGACTGCCCCAAAGTAATGCAGTTTTGGTGGCAAGACCATTGACAGAACCACAATGAAGAAGAGTGTGCAGGAGAGAATAAATACCCTGGCGTCTCTCTCCTATATTCTGGTGTCCTGCTGGTTCTTCCCACTGGCCAGAGGGTGACACAGGCCATAGAGCCCCCTAAGATGAAAAAGGTAGAAAAATAGAAAATGGATTCGGGGAAAAGCAACGAATAACCAGAACAGAGGCTTATTGTTGCTTGCCCCAGTTTCTTCAGGAAAGAAAACCTGGCAGTCAGGAGGGGAGAAAAGAAGGTGCTATATGCACAAGGATGTTGGTTATAGAAAGGGTACAAAGTCTTTCGTTTTGAATTGATTAGCAAAAAAGAGAATGAGACAGTCTGTGATGAGCCAGTGGGTATCTGGTTTTGCACTATGTGGAGCTTGAGGTTGCCTCGAAGGCATCGTGGGACAAGCTGGAAAGCATCCCGGAAAGTAACATTGAGTTACCTGGAGATAATTGTTTGGTGGAGAACTGCCTTCAAGTCTGTCTCTGGATTTGGAATTGGGATCTAAGAAGAAACATGTTAATGGACAGGGATGCCAAACGTATCTTTATTTCCCCTTTTCCTTTTGATTTTAATTTTCTTCTTTTTTTCCTAATCAAAATACCAGATTTCTAACATCTTGAGGTATGGAATAGTGACATAGTTTCAAGTGTGTGACAGTCTTCTAACTCTTCTTTTATATAAATATCATGTGGAGTTATTTACCAAACTTATCAGACCTGGACACAATCTTAAACCCAAACTTGCTAGAATATTTTAATTGAGAGTGTGGACCATAAGGGATGCTGAGGACTTCCAGGCCCACCCTACCTCCATGCCTGTCCACACCACCCTCAAACACCTCTCTTCCTTCAGCAAAACCACCTTGCTTTCTATTTTCTAAAACAGGCAAAGGTTAGTGAGTAAACCCAAAACATAAATATGTTGAAGATAGCCTTTATTATACACAGAAGTATCTTAATACCTTGGGGAGCACTATTAAACATTCTACTCATTTGCTTTAAGAAATTAAGTTGCTGGGCCTCCCGGGTGGCGCAGCGGTTGAGCGCTGCGCTGTGGAGCTGTCGGCAGCGGTGACGCGAGTTTGACGCCCGGCTGGGGAGAATCCCACATGGTGGGGCAGACCTCTCCTGCCTCGCCCGCTGCTCCCCTCAGCAGTGTACTTCTTTTCTGCCTGTTCTGCTCCCCACTCTGTCTCTGGTGAACCCTCTCGCCGCCCCACGCCTCTGGCCTGTACCCCAGCTTGTATGTAAAAAAAAAAAAGAAAAGAAAAGAAATTAAGTTGCTGAGTAGCTGCATGAAATCTAATATATGAGATTACTTCCTGGGTTGGGGGATTATTCCTTAAAGTAGAATTCTGTGACAATATTTCAGAGATCATAACAGGTAAACACAAAGGAAATGAATTCCGGGTTATGGAGAACTTAGCCACCGGCTCCCATCCATCATCGGTGTGAGAGCTTACTCCCGGCGTCCAGCCTGCTGCTTGGGCCAGAAAAAGCATCAGGTTGAAGGATACAAGTATTAGCAAGAGAGAACAATCAGTGTATAGGGGGATGTTGACGCCACAGGACAGAGGTGATCACTGCACGAAAGTTCCTACTTTGGGGCATAGCTGATTATGGATACGCTATGAAAGCTGCCCCTTAATGGGAGGGAACCAGGTCTGCAAGCCAGGGGGCGGGATATGGAAACAGCCACTGTGCTCTTTGGGCTGGCCACCCTTCTTCTTTCCCACAAAGGATCCTTGCAAGCTTCTCCTCAAACCCCCCAGGCAACCACTGAAGGTCAGGCTAAGGGAGGCCTGGAGAAGTCCTGCTAATCTTCTCAGCTGACTTTGGAACAGGTCTGGGGAGGCTTTGCAGCGCAGTCTGTTGAAGAATGCAAGGCCTTTCTAGTAAATGGGAACTTAGTGTCCATATTTCAGGGAAATACATTTCTTTCTCATGTAGTAAATGTTGATGTTCCTATTTCTCTGCAGACTCAAAAGCCACAGATTATCCCTTCAAAGAGAAATATGAAGGTGCTGAAGGGCTTCCTGTTCTTCAGATAAAATTTCCACACAGTACTTTCCTTGTAGAATTTATGGTACTTGCTGTCTCCACAGGAGTCCCAGCCCTACAAGCATTTTGTAGCTTCTGGCAAACTGAATGAGCAACTAAGACCAGGCCTTTTGGTATTTTCTAAATTGGTAAGTGTAGGAGGATACAGAATGAGAGAGCCCCCTTCCCCAAGGGAGTTACAGAAAGGAACTACAAAATACAACAGTTGTTACTGATTCTAGAAAACTCGTTCTCAGCTTTCAGAATGACTTCCTTACTTTAAGTCACTAGAGGAAGACTTTCTTTCAACAAAGTGAGGGTGCCAAGGTAAGGGGTGAATAGTTAACTAGGTAAGGTTGGTAGTAAGTGTTCTGGGCCAAGGAACAATATGTGAAAAAATACAATAGGCTGACATAATATACCAAAACATCAAAACATGCTTGGCAACAACAGGTATTAGAAAAATGCAAATTTATGCTAAGTTGAGATACTACCTTACTTCCACAGGAATAAGGGAAGCAATGAAGATATGGTATAAGTAGAACTCACAGATATTGCTGTTGGGAATGTGAAATGATAGAATCACTTTGCAAAGAGTGTGGTCGCTTCTTCTGCAGTTAAACTAACCATTCAGCAACTGCAGTCCTAGCTTATTATATAAGAAAGTAAGAATGTGTTCAAAAAAGGGCTTGTATGAGAATGTTCATAGTAACTTTATTCATAATGGCCTCAAGTGGAAAACAACCCAAATGTCCATCAACAAGACACTGGGTAAACCAGTTATGGTGTATTACTGTCCTGCTATCAAAAGAAGTGAACTAAGGGATGAATTGGTTTACTGACACCAGCAACAACATGGCTGAATCTTGCAAAATGCGGAGAACAGAACCCAGACCGCAGAGTCTATGAAAATTATGTTTTCACTGATAGGAAGTTCTGGGATAGGCAAAAACTAATATGTGGTGAAAGAATAATCAGTGGTTGCTTTGGGGAGGTTGGGAGATCACCTGGGGAGATTTCTATCCTTTCCTCATGCAATGGAAACGTGGTAGGGTGTGGGCAACCCAATGAATCTGGCTGTCAAATGGTCCCGTGAAGTCCTGTGCATGTCAATGTAGCCATGTTACTGTAGAAACTATAAAATATGCTCATTAAGTGGAGTGACTGAAAGTATAAATGAAACAAGAGTGGTGGAATATTAACAGCTGGAGCGATGAGTCAGAGGGGTTCACAATAATATTCTATTTATCTAGGTTTGAAATTTTCCACCAAATTTGTTTTTTTAAAGACAATAAGCAAAAACCATCAAAAGGCTTTCAGGAAGCTGAAAATAGTTCCACATGGCTGGAGTGGCAGCATCTTTTTCCACTCTCATCACATAGGAATCTTCCCAAACAGTGGTGGACTGAAGATGCTAAATCTTTTGGTCACATCTCATTCTAGAGGATGGATGGTCGCAATAACCCAAACAAATACTTGTGGTAGGAAAAACAGACATTTCGATCTCATTTGTAAACGTAACTTACCAAATACCATCCTTCAGGTACCTTGTAGCAACTAGAACAGGAATTTAAACTTAGCTAACATGGACTAGAACATGTTTACTGGTGCAGGCTGAGACCAGTATAATCCCCATTCTTTACTTGGTAAAACTCTGGAGGTTGCAATAACTATACCACACCCAATGAACTAATTAAAAAAATTACAAATGTCTTGTAAATGACAAATTATATGTCTGAAAATATATAAGGAATATGCTCAATAAATCACCTTTCACCACTTTCTATTGTAAAGCAGATTAATGACAATGTTGTGAATGGTTCATAAAGTCTCCATTAAATTTCCTCCATGCGTTTATATTCGTGTATGCCTCTGTGTGTGAAACTGGGGTCCATGTAGTCTCTTAGTGGACCTTTTTTTAGGAAGAAACTTAAATTTCCTTTAGTTTTACTGTGAGGGCACTGAAACCAGGAGAAATAAGTGCCTTGTTCCAAGTAATGAGTGGTCTCATTACCATTCAGATCTGATTTCTCCAACATGATGTTGACTGTTCAGCAGTGAGGTGAATATGAAATGCTTTCCATTTGCTGCATCCATCTTGAATAACTCAACTTCATCTTGGCAATTCATGGAACTCTACAAATACAGAATTGCCGAAAGGTTTCCAGAGCACCAGTAGAAATGTGGGATTTTTTGTTTGTTTGTCCCATGGAGATTACAAGACTGGAAAAGAATTGTGAAAAAAGATTTGGGAAAATCCCGACAGTTCACTATTTGTACGTTAGCAGACGCTGTGTTTATAGTAGATATCAAACCACTCAGCCCCTTTCCTCTGATTTCTCCTTTGGGCCTCATCTTACCTGGGTGCCTCCACAAGTTCTTCACGTCAGTTTTCTAAAGGGTGGCTTCCAATCTGTTAGTGGAATATAAAATTAACTTGATGGTACACAATCAGCACCTTATTTGTTTGTTTGTTTGTTTGTTTATTTATGCATACAAGAGCTGGGATGTAGGCCAGAGGTATGGAGGGGTGAGAGGATTCACCAGACACAGAGTGGGGAGCAGAACAGGTGGATCTACTGAAGTGCACTGCTGAGGGGAGCAGCGGGCGAGACAGGAGAGGTCTGCTGTGCCATGTGGGTTAGCTTCAAGGCCAGGGATTGAACTCATGCTGCACTGGCTGGTGATAGCTTCATAATGCTGAGACTTAACCCCTTGCGCCACCAAGGGGGCCCACAATCAACACTTTAGAAGATGAAATGAATTATATTTGCAACATCCATGGACAAGTAATGTTTTGTGAGACTTTTGTTTCAGTCAGATACTGGACACTGGGTGGAACGTATGAACATTCTTTGTGTGATCACATCGGAAGCATGTAGAGGCCAGGACCACAGAGGGCTTCGTGGGAACGTTAAATGTATCCACTCTGGTTTCCTCTCTCTCAGCTCACGAGTTTGTGTTGTGTAAGATTTTTATTCTCTCTTTTAGAATCACACAAATGGACATTATCATCATCATCTGTGATTATAATACACAAAACCAGGATTGACCTCCATGTTTGTTAATTTTTTTGTATCTGTGAAAAAAAAAAGTATTGTAGTAAAATTCACAATTTTAGCCATTTTAAAGTGTACACTTCAGAGGCATCTAGTACATCACAACAATGTGCCACCATCTCCACTGGTTCCAGAACATTTTCATTATCCCAAAAGGAAACTCCATACCAATTAAGTAGCAACTCCTGGTTCACACACACCCTCTGCCTCTGGCAACCATTAATCTAGCTGTCACTACAGATTTGCCAATCTGGATATTTCAAATGGAATTGTACAATATGTGTCTGGCATTTTCCCCTTAGCATAATACGTTCAAGGTTCATACATTTTCTAACAGGTATCCATCCTCAGTTCCTTCTTTGTATGTGAATAATATTTAATAATATTGTCCCAATATATCAAAGCTATTCATCCATTCCCCCATTGATGGACAGTTGGGTTGTTTCGATTGTGAATAGTGCTCCTTTGAACATTTGTGAATAAGTAACTCCTTGAAAACCTGCTCACAAAAATTTGGCTTAATGAGAGTTTCACGCTCCACTTTGCGGAAAAACCCAGGCTGAATCTTGTAATCCTACTGCTGGTGTAGACATTTTCTCTCCAGGCAATCCTAGTCTTTTCATTGTTTAAATTGTTCATCATTCCAGTTTTAGCTGTTTCCTTTTCAATTTTTGGCCTATGGGGATATCCCTTATACCTCTTATGTCAACTGTGTTAAGATTGTATTTGAAATTTATCCAAGTTCTAGTCACATTGTAGTGAGACAGTCATTCTATTTAATCCATCATAATAATGGCCATGGAAAACACAAGAGATATTATAATCTCTATCAGTTGAAGGTTATAATTTTAGAAGAAATAAAGAGGAAGTGAGAAGTAAATAATAAGCTATGTAAATGTGTTGAATAATGGGATTGACTTCCTTGGACCATGATTATGTCAGGCGGATGGCAGAATAGATGGAGACAAGTTAGTTATAAATGGGACAAAATAACTTGAACCAAATTCACCGCAAATAATGAAAAATAAGGCTAATATTTCTTTTGTACTACCCAGGGTTACAACATAAAATAAGCACTTAAGGTACTTTGTGGGATCTAGTACTGCTCTGTTAAAAAGACCTTTAAGGTCACAGAGTTTAACATCTTAAATTTACAGACAAATAAGTTGCATTTCAGTCTTAAGTGACTTACCCTGAGGTCATATAGCTGGTAGAAGAGATTGTAGAATCGATGTAGTCTCCTGACTCCAGTACATGCTTATACCACACTGCACCATTGAACTGAGTCAATATGAATTGTTCAAGTATGTGGCCTGCAAACCAAAAAGAAGGGGAGAAATTCTCTCTTTGAATCATTTTCCTTCTTTTATTTTTACAAAATTGATGATGTCATGCATGATCTTGTTTGCTGAAGGAAGTACATATTTTCTATGACTATAAATCCTCTATTATGTATTTTTTTAAATAACTTGCCATATAAGGACAAAATATTTTAAAAAAAATTTTTCTTATAATAGTTCAACTGCTAAACTCTGTGATTAAATATGGGTAGTGCCCAGAAGGAAGAAACATAGGTCTAGTTAGAGCCTAGGAAACAGCTGGTTTGTGCATCAGAATCAAGAAATAGACATGTGATGAAAGAGGATAAAAGGGAAAGAAAGAGTTGTACATGTGTGAGATGGATCCAGCTGGGATCTAAAATTCTAAAAGATGGATTGCTCATCTGATTTGAGGAAGATTTTTAAAAGGTGAAGGCTCAGTGCACACTTTACTTTTCTATTTTCTTTGAGGGTGATTCTAAGTAGAACTAGATTGGAGTTTCTTTAGCGAATTACTAGTAGGAGGTTGAAATATGGTTGAGAGGTTGCCTGTAGGTGGCTATGAGTCTACTGTTGTTTTCTACAATGCTAGGAATCTAGGGTCACAATTGCAGGCACAGAGGTGAGCTATGGAGGTGGGGTGGGGAGGCAGAGAAATAGGAAATGCAGCTCAGGAGCAGTGAAGATGGATGTATGTCTATATAGGTAGGAGAGTTAGAGACAGCTTGGATAAGGACAGCTTGGATGCCAGGAGTGGAATAAAGCTGGGATTAGTAACATATCAGCTAAGAAGAGACTACACTATTGGATTTACTATTTAAACAGCCTTCTCTGGGGTGTGAGACTTGGCAGCTATGGTTGACAGCTCTCTTTGGACCACTGATGGATGTATAAGGGAGTGATGAAAGATGGGGCAGATATATGCAGGCAGAGGTGGTTAAAAGTGGATATGGGCAAACTAGTTAGGAGGTTACCGTAAAGAGGAAATGATAGTAGCTTGAATAACAGAAGTGTTATAAATATATTTAAGAGTTATAAGAAAATACTTAAGATTTCAGTGCCATAATTTGAACGATTTTATAGGAAACAAAAATTACCAAACTTCACTCCAGAAGAGATAAAAATCCAAATAAACCAGGAAGCACCAGGTGGCATTGAGAGAGTAAAATCCATGTAAAATGTCTACCTACTCCCCTCCACCCAAAGTCCCCAAACTACAATGGTTTACCACTGAGAGAGCACTATCAAAATTCAGTGGGCAGGAAAAAAAAAACAAAAACCTATGATATTCACATTATTCCAAAGCATCAGAAAGGAAGAAATTTTCCCAACTTACTTTAACATGCCAAAATAACCTGTGGTCAAAATCTTGCCATGAAACATTCAAAACTGCAGCTAGTTGCTCAAACAATATAAATGAAAAATCACAAGTAACTGATTATCATAGCATATCTATAAAATATACTATGTCAAATTAGATTTTATTTCAGATATCAAAAATATCGTTAACTACCAGAATAGCTATAAAGTGATTAATGAATTTTATTAACAGAATTAATTTATGAATGAATTTTATTAATAGAAGAATAAATTTATAGAAGAATTAACTTATTAGTAGGTAAGGATAGAAACAAATGCTCAGGAGCCATAATTACAGAAGTCAGAGGCTGAAGAAGCAGTTAGTGTGGGGTCCAGTTAAAACAGATATTGATTAGACCAATGGAATAATAGAGACAATGAGAATATTAAATTGTAAGAACTGAGTCCAAAAAGTAGATGTGTTTGGTGACTTTTCCAGTTGTATTTTTCCCTTTGGGGTCCTTCAGCTAAAATAGGGAGATCTTTTTTAACACAAATAATTCAGGTATTTCCCCCAAGGCTCCCTGAGGTGTGCTAACAGTAAAGCTGGAATTAAAAATGTCATGCTATCATTTATCTGTGAAGCTGGCTGGTGAAAGCAGCCATATTGATGTCGTTTTAGAGTCGAAGGATTTGAGAGCGGAGCAGGGTCCTTGGGTTCTCTCTGTGAAAGGTTTCACCAGAGCTCCCTTTGGCAGCACGTGACAAGTTTCTCCACGAGACAGAGACTCAGTTATACTTAAAGAACAGGCTTATTAGGACAAGGAAGTAAAGGACACTTGTACAGACACAAGTGGGCAGAAAGAGCTGCCCCGCTGAGGGGCAGGTTTGCTAAGAGAGGCCTGCATGGTGCAGGTCACGGGCAGACAGGCAGGCCGCTGCCCTGCAGAGGGACAGAGTTGGTAAAGGAAAGCACCTGCATAGGCACAGGTGGGCAGAGAAAATGGCTGCCCCAAATTCTTGCCCGGATGGCACTGATACAGCCTTCCTTCAGCTGCGAGGGGCTTATCTTCGAGGATGGCTGTCTGTTTACTGGCTCACTAGAATTAGAAAAGAGACTGGGAGATTCTACAATGGGCTCAATCTCCATATCTTTGGCCCTAGCCTGCAGTCTAGCTCCTACCTATGCTTTGTAATTTAGGAGCTGGCACCTAGGGATTGTGCTAATGGTTATGTTGATTTCTTCTACCCCCACTTTCTTGTGTGGGTCTAGTTCTAATCTTATTTTGCGTTATATCTCTTCCAGCAATATCAGCCCAGAAATTATAGTTGTAAGATGTTAAGTTCTTCAAGGGGCTCTTAGCCCATCAACAAACATTTGGGCTATGGATGCCAAGTGTGGGGGAGGGCTGCAGACAGCTATGGGAAAGAAATCTGTCATTTCTTTGGTGACCTGGGGCCATCTGCTCATCTCTCTGAGGCTCTCTATACTCCGTAGAAAAGTGACGTAACTCTCAAGATTGCTGTGAGCGTTAAATGAGAGCGTGAACTGGAAATCAGCACAGAGTGGCACATACTAAGCCAGAGTCGCCCCTACCTTCTAGTAGTCTTTGCTGTAGTCTTTGAAACTGAGGCCTGTTTGCCAATCTCTCACCTGTGCTTTCTCTTCTGACCACCAGAGAGCACATCGACAGTGCCCTTCCCAAGTGAAATACACCCCCAAATTTCCACCCCACAGTACCTTCAGAAATCTCCCATGAATTTTGTCAGAGCAAACCAACCTTCTTGACAGGTGTGAGCAGAATATCTGTGTTCCTCTTTATATGTGAGTTGAGACAGGAGGAGATGGGGCAGTTCTTCCTGATGGTAGAATTTGAATGAATAAATGTAAAAGGAGAGAGAAAAGTATAAAATCACCTGAAGTACTACAATATAATTTGTAGATAAGTGCCATCAAAAATGATAAAATCAGTGACTTTACAGAGAAAGTTTGCATTGTTTCAAAATATCACTCCAAGATATTTATTGATTCCAAAGGGAAGTAACTTTACAGTGATTGAGGGTTAGTAAAATGACAAAGGAGAAGACCACAACATGTTGCAGTTGGGAAGAACAGCATGTGCAAAGGCCCAGAGAAATATCAGTGGGAAGTACAGGGGGGAAGGTGAAGGTGCTTAACAAGGAAAGGAGAGAAGTGGGAGAGTAGTTAGTGGGACCAGCAGAGTCAAGTTCTAGTGAATGTGATGGAGGAGATATAACGCAAAATAAGATTAGAACTAGACCCACACAAGGAAGTGGGGGTAGAAGAAATCAACATAACCATTGGCACCTGGCTCCTGGGTTGCAGAGCATGGGTTGGCGATAGACAGCAGTATCTAGGGCCAAGGATATGGAGATTGAGCCCATTGTATAATCTCCGGTCTCTTTTCTAATTCTAACTAGCCAGTAAACAGACAGCCATCCTACAGGATGAGCCCCCTCCTAACTGAAAGAGGGTTATATCAGTACCATCCCGGCAGGAACTCGGGGCAGCCATTTCTCTGCCCACCTGTGCCTATGCAGCTGCTTTCCTTGACCAAGTCTGTCTCTCTGCAGGGCAGCAGCCTGCCTGTCTGCCCGTGACCTGCACCATACAGGCCTTTCTCTTAGCAAACCTGCCCTTTGGTGGGGCAGCTCTTTCTGCCCGCTTGTGTCTGTACAAGTGTCCTATGCTTCTTTGACCCTTTTCTTAATAAACCTGTTCTTTATTTATAACTGAGTCTCTGTTTCGTGGAGAAACTTGTCACGTGCCATCGAAGGGCGCTCTGGTGAAACCTTTCCTAGGGTGAACCCAAGGACCCCGCTCCGCTCTCAAATCCTTCCACTCTAAAACGACATCAAATGGAAGTCAGAAGAAGCTATGGCTGCTCCCAAATCATGTAAAAGAAACAGCAAAACAGAGGTGGCCAGTGGAAAGCGGGAACAATTAAATACTTAAGCATTCGGGGAGAGGAAAGGAATCACCACATACTGAGCAGGATTATGTATCCCCTTAGTCTTCCCAATAGCCCCAGGCTGGGTATCATCATCTTATGTTCCACGAGGTCCCTGAAGATCAGAGAGTTAAACTGCCTAGATCAGCATCACACAGTGTAAATTGCAAGAGCCAGGTATCTGTCCATGGGTGTCTACTTCTGAAGCCAATATTTTTGAAAAAAACAAAAATTTGGGGTTTTTAAGGTGTAATTCACATACTCTAAAATTACTGGTTTATAGCATATATTTGATGAGTTTTAGTGAACTTAATATAACTGTGGATTTTAACTGGAATTGTGCTTACTTTTTAGCATTTCTCAGACTTGACTGCTTCTATTATGTATTTAAATTTCTCATACCCCCCTGCCAACTTCTCCCCTCCAGCTCCTCCTCCCACACACTAAAGCACCCCTCTTCCACCAAAACACCCTGGAGCTCTCAATCATTGCACTTGCATTGGTATTTGTTGGGCTGTAATTACTAGTTCATGAGTTGGTATTTCCTCCAGGTTCAAGCTTCTTGAGGCCAAGGACCGTGTTTCAATTACACCGGTCAACAAATTTTTACAAAAGTCAAGTTACTGAAACAAAATTAGTCATTTCCTATCAATTTGTACATGCTCAACATGAATATGACAGTCAAATTCTAATTTTGGCTCTAGTTTTTTTTTGTAACCTGCAATAAATGGATGTTTACATCACAAAATGCATGCCAATAGTAATAGGCCTACAGATAATACCTGTAAAAAATCAAGTCAATGCTCAACCTTTCCGACAAGGCTTTACATGGTGCACTGCTGATGTCAGCTTACTTGAGCTGCTGCCTGGCAATGGTATTGCATTGCATCAGAAAATGATGAAATCAAGTCTGGATGATGTGTGCATGATGGTATTATGCAATGCAATGCAATATTACATCATTCTAGGCTGATTTAGGATGTTGTTGCAGTCCTACTGGATAAATTTACATGGTGAAACATATAAAATGAATTATATGGAATATCTTCAAAACGAGAACTAATAAAATTTTTTAGTGTTATATTCATGTTCAGTGCACCAAGATACAACAGATTAGGGCCTTTTAAAGTCAGTAACAATCTCAAATTTGACCAGTACAATTGGTTACTTCTGGGTTTCATTTGCTGGTTGGTACCAGATCCTATGTATTTGTGAATGTTTTACTTGTTTTTGTAATTCTTCCTCTCCCTTCTTTTGCTCTACTTTCTCCCTCATTTTAGAGAAAGTAGAGATGTAACAAAGTACAAGGAAATACATGAGTTCAGGCAAAGAGGAATGTATGTGTATGTGTGTGTGTGTATTTGAGAAACACCATTTTAGGAGATAAAAAATGAAACATTTGAATAGTATTTTGTTGAAAGCTGGTATTTTATTAATATTTTGCTTAAAATAGGTGGGTTTGGAGCTGAGAAGAAAGGTTCTTTCCTATTTGTCCTAAAAACAATTCTCAATAGAAGTTCCAGCAAAAGGTAAATGTGTGGCCTTTATATAACTGCTTAAGGAGTCAGTGGTGAAGAATTTGGTACCGACTGTATTTAGCTGTCACAAGTCACAACAGCCTGCGTTTCAGTGAGTCATCTCAACTGGAGTTACGCGCCTTGGCCATCATTCATCTTCTAGGTCATCACTAGTCTGTTGATCACCACCTATGAGAGTGACTTTGCTTCCTTGTTAACTTTTAGATCCTGTGGTTGCTAACAGGTGATCTGCTATTCCTTTACCTGCCCCTCTCAGAAAGATGATGTCAGAGACTGGTGAGGATACTCAACTGGCACAAAAAGGCCAACACTGAGTTGTTGGTACTGACTGATGGTCATAAAATTGGTAACAGATTATTTATTCTCATTATTTTTGACTTGAAAAGTTATTAGTAAGTGAAGTCATTCAAGCTAGTTTCTCTTTGTTTGATGAAGATTCGATGAAGATTCAAATGGGGGGACATAGGAAGCTTGTCTCACTCATGTGGAAGTCACAGATCTAGGAATAAAGTAGCTTCTCTCTGGACACAAAATAGCAGCTAAAAGGAACTATAGAAATGACGGCTCTCAATCCACCAGAAAATGTTCTGTTACAAAATTCTGGAAACTCAGGAAGACTCCAAAATGCCTATCACACAAGGAAAAGGCCTTTATGAGCCAAGGTTCAATTAAGAAGCTGAAGATGACTTCATTTTTAAATCGGCTGCCTTTTGTCTGCTGTTGTGATTTATTTATACTAATTTAGATTGCTTCACCACCCCCCCCTCTGTATTTAAAAAACCCTTAGGCCTCATGTTATCTCAACTCTCTAGCCTCTGTGGCCTGGCACTTGTTTTGACTAAGTCATCACGTGTCTTTCCCTACGTAGTATGGCCCCTGCACCCTTATCAGCTGGGACCAGCCTTCTTCTGCCCTAGGAGGGCCTCCTTGTTGCTTACTCTGTTTTCTTTCGAGAAGAAAACAAGAGAAAACCAACACGTTCATTTTATGCTATACATAAGAAATTGTTTGACTCCTGAATCCATTGCTGAAACTTTTTTTTAAAGATTTATTTATTTATACATACAAGCTGGGGTACAGGCCAGAGACGTAGGGCGGCGAGAGGGTTCACCAGAGACAGAGTGGGGAGCAGAACAGGCAGATAGAAGTACACTGCTGAGGGGAGCAGCGGGCGAGGCAGGAGAGGTCTGCCGCACCATGTGGGATTCTCCCCAGCCGGGAGTCGAACTCTCATTGCTTGCTGCCGACAGCTCCATAGCGCAGCGCTCAACCGCTACGCCACCAGGGAGGTCCCCATTGCTGAAACATTTTTAAGTTAAAATGTACTGAGCTCTTTCCACATGTTGATTTATTTAAATAATATAACCTCATGAGGCAAGTACTATGCCTTTTATACAACAGGAGAAATAAGGTGAGGATAGTAAATATGTGGTCAAGATCACATGGTTAGTGTGGAATTGAACAGCATTGAAACCCAGGCCAACTGGGCTCCAAAGCCCACACACAGTACTCTTGTACTTCTTTTGACCCTCCCAATCATATTTTTCCATGGCTGGGTAATTATCAGTCCTCAATATTATACCTGCATTAAAGATTCAGCCCTGGTGCTAGGAAATGTGGATTCCTGTTTTGTGCTTTAACTACTTTTGTGATCTGAAGCAATTCTCTCACCTCAATTTTCTCATCTATAAAATGAGAGTTGAAAAAAGAATAAAATGAGAGTTGATCATGTAATTTACTTATTTCCTTCAGAGCTAGCATTCTGAGTCTCCTCCACATACTATTTAATAGTATTCTTGATTTATGTATAGATTATAATTTATTTTAACAAATTCCTGGGGTCCAAATGTCTTGAAAGTTTTTAAGAAGACATGTGCATATTTATTTGTGTGAGTGTATACATAATAAGCATATTTAAGGGGAAAAGGTGGAGGGATTTTAATCACCTGCTTCTCATTTTGATGTATGATTTATTAATATACATCAACTGAGTACTTAGTGCCAGATAAGTAGTAAACCAAAAAAGCAACAGTTCCCAGATATTGGGGGACCTTGCAGACTAGTGCAGAGATATAATACATAATGTAAGTACGCTAAGTTCTGTCAAAGAAGAGGTACATGGTGTCTTGACAACATGTAGCGAACATAGGAGATATAAGCCATGCAGGAGGATCAGGTTTTCCTGGGGAAATAATCATTTGACTAATATTAAAGTTGAGTTAGGTCCCATTACTATACTCACTAAGGAGTTACTAAGACCAAGAGGGGAAAGAGGAAAAAGGGGAGAGAGAAAGGAAAGGGAAGAGAGAGCATTCTAGGTAGGAAAATGCATGTGTAAAGGCCTATCAGCCACAGGGAAAAAGAAATAAGACTGGTATTAGGAGCAATAAGAAGACACTGAAGTGTTTTAGTGGGGGGAGAAGGGGCCTTATTGATGATGTCATGTTATCACAAATCACAAATATATTCTACCAAAATTACCTTTGTTCCCTAGGAGAACAAAAGTAGATTGAGGAAGACTTGTTAAGAGACTACTAGAAAATGCAGGCAAGAGGTGTTAGTGGTTTGGGCAAGAATGTTGTGTGTGTGTGTGTGTGTGTGTGTGTGTGTGTGTGTGTGTGTGTGTGTGATGGAAAAATAGTATTTTGAATCATGTACTATTGATTGATTTTCTCATTACACTTTGTCAAAAGGCTTTGCCAAACCATTCTACAAATGATACCTGCCAATAAGTGTTACCGCCTTTTAAGTGACTTGTTGGGAGGTTACTACCTTTCAATGATGCTTCATAGCTCTGACCAATTCTGAGAAGTCTCTTTTAGAATGTTCTTCAGAACCAGTTTATGAGCCAATCCAGAAAAATAGGCTTATTGCTGCGTAGACAGGCATACTTCATAAATCTCCAAAGCTAGGGCACTAAGTGTAATGTGCTGTAATTGACGTAGGCTTTGTAAGGACTTCCTTTTAAGAGCGTGACTTTTCAATGCCTTTGGTGAAGTCACTTCTGTAAGCAAACAAGCAAATACGCGGGAACATAGCTCAGTCATCTGATTCTTCATCAAACAATGAGGACATATCTTTTTGGCAAAGAGCTAGTCAACTCAGGGAACCCAGAGGTAGAAAAAGTTCTTGGATAGTCGGTCCCTTTTTTAGAGGGCAGAAAACAAGCCTATCCAAGAAGATATACAACAAATTGCCCACAGAAAGAATGAGGTGATAACCATCAGTTTTAAGGAGCAAGAGGAAGCATGGTGGGAAGAGTTTAAATTCCGACTCAGGTTCTAGAACAAGCCATGTGGCGTGCAGCTTGGACAAACATTCTCTGGAAGGCTTGTTTCCCTCGTCTGTCAAATACAGGCCCACACAAGAAGCTTCATTAATAGAGCCCTGATTTCCAACCCCTCCCTCTCGCTTTCTCTTATTTCAGCACTTTTTCTTTGGTTCAAGAACAGGAAATTTGGGGGAACAGAGTCAAAGGTTGACCCTTCAGAACTTTCAGGGTCCCCTTCACTAGCTGGGCGATGCCACATGCCATCCCAGAGGGAAGAATTCAGGGCTACTTTATCAGCCTCACCAAAGGGGTGCCAGAGCCTGTAGGCAGTGCCATGGGTTCAACAGACACTCCCAGGGCATCCTGCCCCCTAAGGAAAGAGGCAGCCCATTGAAACGTCCGACTCTTCGATAAACTGAAACAGCATCAATGCCCAAGAGTAGGAGTTTGGGTGAACGGTGAGCCAAATCCCTGAAGACACAGTCACATGATGGGACTGGCTATTGAGAGACATATAAGTGATAAGACTAAGTAAATGACATGGGAGCTATTCATGACAAATTAAGTAAATATATTGCCCCAGCACAGTATCTCTACAATGGGTTCCAGTCTTTTTAAAAGAGTTGATTTAGAGGGGAAAAAAATAGCAGGAAATAAAAATGGTTCATTATAAATTCTGAATGGTAAGACAACGGGTATTTTAAATTATTTATCTTCTAAACCTTATTAAAGTATAATGTATAAAGTATACATAAAACAGATAAAAATATAATATTTTAATATTAATATAATTTACTTTAGGTAAAATAAATTAATATGATACAGCTTTTAAAACGCAACTCCACAGGATGGAAATGATGACTTTTTTGTTCATCATTACAGAAAAGCAAGCATTTAAAGCAATACATTCTCCTCCTGAGCCATGGAGTAAAGAATTTGTGAAAGGTATTAAGTGCCTCTTTTTATTTTTTTTACAAGTTTCCTCTCCCCCAACCCCCCAACACTTCAAAGGGTTATTTATCTTTTCACCATGAATTGAGAGTGAGAAAAAAAATCAACTTGGTCTGTTCCTACCCCACGATGTTCAATATTGGGACTGAGGGTAGAGAAATTTCACTTCGCTCAGGCTTCCTCTAACCCGGGGCTCCTAACCCAGCAGAATTGGGGACGGGGCACCCGTATCCTCCTGGGCACGAACTTCCTGAGAGTCGCCTTTCTGGGGAGCAACAAGGTAACTGGAGAAATTCCTGTCCTGTACCTTCTGCCTAAGTCCAGGTTTCTGCTTGAGTAGCGGGCAGGAAAGGGGAGGAAAGCACAAGGCCCAGACGTTCCTGAGTTGTCAGGAGTGCTTGTAAGTAGCTAAACCACTTGCCATTTACCACTGCTGTCGCTCACTGCCACTGAGGGAATGCTTTCCATGTGTTCCATGTGTCAGGCACACAGTGCAGGATCTCAGTGGGTTCACATTGGACCCTTAGGTACGATTCCTGTACTACAGATGAAGTCACGGGCTGTGGGGCAAGCAACTTGCCTCCATCCCCAGTGTAGACCTAAGGGCCTTGAGAGGTGGTGAGCTATTTTAGACTTGCCTCCATAATTTTTCAGAATGTTCTGTGAAACAGAGGATTCAAAGTTTTGACTTATGAAATAAAGGGACAGATGGCTTTAAGGTCCCTTCTGAGAGTTTGCATGGCTTATCCATTTCCAGATTGGCTTTCGATAAAGGGGCCTTGTATTCAGTACTCAGTACCTAAATGTTAGAGACTGTGTGACTCTGACACTTGTGCACGTTTGTCTTTAGCCTACTCGGTAGGTCAATGGTGGGTGCTAAACATGGGGCCACGCTCTAGATTATGAGTGGTAGGTTTTCACTGGCCCCAAGGAAGCTAGGATGGGGTGGAGACTAGAGACTAGCAGCAAGCAACCAGATCATGATGTATCCTGACATTGTTGATGAGAAGACATGGGATATAAAACCAACAAATTCTGGAGTTTTCTGGAGGGAGGGAGCCAGTGACTCTGCCAGGGCAGAATAGCCTAGGTCACTGGGTGACATTTTGCTATGAGGTGGACCAGTTCCACCTACCTGCAAAAGGCTAGGGGCTCTGTATAAGTAGCTGTGAAATGATATACACACCAGTTGTGGATGATAATATAAAATAGTCTTTCATTCAGGTTTTGAATAAGATAATCTGCTACCAATCCTGAAATTATCATATGCATTAAAATCAACTTTTCAGTGTGTACAAATAACAGACAGAGATACAACATGGCTGTAATAATTTGCTGCTTTTCTATTTCTTTTTGGATGAAAGTGGGACTGCATTAACCATTGTTTTGAGTAGGGCAATGAACTGAGCCTCTGAGTATCCACTTGCTCTATCATCATGATTGATTTTAATGGAAGTTAATCTTAAAATTAGTCATCTTGATTTTTTTAATAATTGAATTTTTTTAGGGGGGACAGCATGTTGCTTGACCCTCCAGCCTGTGACTTTATCTGTAGTAGAGGAATAATACCTAAGGGTCCAATGTGAATCCACTGTGATAATGCACTGTGTACCTGGCACTCACTCGGTGGAGCTAAGAGGAAGAAGAAGCATTTTCCCAAACTATGAATTAGCAATCTTGGAATCCTTGTCTCAGTTCGGCCCCAACAAGCTGTCATTCTAAAATAATTTCAAACCTCAGTTACCTCACCTCTACATTGAGATTCTAAGTGGCAGTGACGTTCCATATTGTTAATGTTGATATTGTTAACGTTTTCTGCGACAAGCTAGCATTCCATGAGTATCTATAACAGGTAAATGAAATCTGATCAGTAGGTGCCCTTAGTTCCAGAATAAATTTCTAAAGGTCAAATGCTATGTGACTCTGACACGTGTACATAGTTGTCTTTCTCCTACAGAGTGGGAACTCTGAATAGGAAGCTTTGATGAGACCAACTGGGGAAAAGCACAGGATTTGGAAGCTGTGTGCCTGGGAGTCAAGACTGGAAGCTGCTTCCTCCAGTTGCTCTGACTTGTATTCTCGTTAATTTTGTGCAAATTAATTTCCAAGCATCACGACCTGGGACCTGTCAGGTCTTGGATTGGTAATCTCCCCGCAGGTCTGCTCTTTGAGATCCCAGGAGGAATTGTTACCTTTACAAAAGCTAAATGAAATACAGAACTAACTCCTAAACTACTAGGTGTTAATAAATTTAATGCAGTGTGTCAGAGAGGCAAAAATGTGGAAAGATTATCTTTTCAGTGATGCTTAGTCCAGGGACCTGCTTGCTGCTTACAAATCTACTGGACTTGTTATGTGGAGAAAACTCAGAACAGGTCACTAAACACTAGCAAGACCAGCGGCTAAAAGTCAAGAAAGGGGATTTCCCATGCGGTCAGGCGAACACACCATTTTCTTATCTTTCTCACCCACCTCAAAGTTCTGACACTTAGGCTTCAAAGCCTTGTGCGTAGCTCAAGCCTGCTTATTAGTAGCTTATAGGGCCTCGTGCCAGCCCTCAGATATTTTCATAGGTTTCCCTTGTTCAGTAATTGTGTTCTCCAAATTATAATTCTCCTCATTCCACCCTATACTCCCTTCATCTGTCCTCTAAGCTTTTAGTGCCTTCCATTTATCACTCTTCTTTCCCAACCAAAATAGTGTCAGGGAATTGCCTTAGGGGAATCCCCATATAAGTACTAAGAGAAAAGGGATGAGTTACTGCTCATAAATCGAACACTTTAAAGGCTTTTGCTGTAACTACGATTTAAATCTTAAATCCACAAGCAAAGCAGCTTTCCTCTGCGAGGACCGGCTGCGTTCATCCCCAGGTTGGTTTTCCATCAGCGCCAAGTTTCCGCCTACACGTCTCTACACTTGCAGGTGTTCCCCTTAAGACTCGAAAAGCCTCCAGCACCTCAACAGCCCAAGAACTAGCAGGCCTGGGGGTTTTCTATTGCCGGGGCGACGCTCCCGGCTTTGTTTTTTTACTTCCCCAGACGCAAGCCCGCCCACGAGCATCGAAGTCAGCTCCTTAAAGGTCACGGAATGTGCCCGTCTCAGCAGTGAGCCAATCAGAACTTAGCTTTCTATCTCGGGGATTAGAGAAGCGGAAAAGTCCTCGACGTGTTCCTAGGAGGAAGGCAGGGCCACGAATGAGTGACAGTTCAATCCCCCAATAGACAGAGCCCTAGGACCTCCCCTTTTCTGGCTGCCGGGCTAGAAAAGAGCGACGATGCCGGCGGCAGTGATGAGTCCTAGGAGGCGCTGGCTGCCTGGCTGCCCCGAGGAGCGGTGGCTACTAGTGGCCTCTTGGCAGGTGAGTGGCTTTGTTTTAGACTATTGCTGTTGCAACGTTCCGTTTTAAAATGATGGAGTGTGTTATTCTGGAGCGCGGGAAGGCCAGTTCCTTCGCTCCTCGGCTTCAGTTTTGGTGGGAAGCTGGCGTTCATTCGTCAGCTCCGACCCTCGCTCACCGCCAGGTCCTTCTCGGTTGTCCCTTTCTCAGAATGAGCCTCTCTGGGAGGCTCAGATGTGTCAGCTGAGAGAGGACTGGGCCTTGGTAGGGGTGTCTCGATGGCAGGAATTAGTAGGAGTTGAGGGAGTGAATAACTCATCTTTCCTGAACTGTGAGGCACAGTGTGTGGCAAACCCCCTTCCATTGGGGTCCTGGAGAAAGCTAGACTGGTTTTCAGGGCCGTGCCCTGTATTTGGGGCGATGAAAGGCCAGGCTATAGAAGTCTGAGTCGACAGGGAAAATTTTTTGAATGCCATGAAAGGAGGTGAATATCTGCAATAGTTTCATGCGGTGCTCAAATCTGGAACTAAATCACAGGTTGTTAGAACCAGTAAAAAATAAAAAAGAGCAGTTCTCTTTTCAAGGAGATGGGGACTGTATTGCTAGAGAAATGCAATAGAATGTATAATGGAAATAAAATAAGTTCCCAGTTAAGGGACGGATAATTGGTTGTTATGGCTAATTTGATGAAACTCCCATTTCCCTGCTGCCTTCCTTCCAAATTATGGCTTGTGAGTGGTAGCAGAATGTTAACTAACTGAATACACACTCCGTAGTCATATAGTCTAATGCTGTCTTTTACCAGAAGCTACTCAAGTTGGCTAAGATGGATGCAGAACACATGTCCATTCGTCTTTCGTTTTAAGACAGGGATTAGATTTTATCCATCTTTGTCTCTGCACCTTACACACACCACAGATCCCCCCCACACGGTCGGTGGACTTTGGGGACTCATGATTCAAGCCTACTCTGGGTTAGAAATGAAGAAGCCTAAGTTTCAGTCTTGAAGCTGTTGCTATTTGTGTGATCTAAACAAATCATTTCCACTTTCTGATTCTTTAAGTTTTGCATCTTTAAAAAACGGTTATTGCGCTAGGTTGTTTCTCAGGTCCATGCCTGTGTTAAAAGTCTGGTTTAAATTAGAGATGATTAGACATTTTCCACAAGTACATAAGCAAAATTTTCTTTCAGTAAGTGCCATACCAATGTGTTCTAAATAAAAGTTCCCAACTTCAAAGGTGGTGCCTGTTCTTTTATGTCCAAATTTGAACCATACCGAACCAAATGGATCATTGTAGACAATTTCGTCATTGTACAGAATGACCACTGTATACAAGTATTATGTAGTAGAAAATGTCATCCTTATTCCACCTCTCAGAGGTAACCGCTGTAGGTATTTGGGTAGATTTTTCAGTCTCTCTTCCTCCTTTGCTTTCTGCTATTGAGTGAGACTAAGTGGCACATTTCATTTTAAGTCATGACTGATGCATCTGAAATCACCCAGGCCTTCGTCTTTGTGTGTCTGGTGCCTGGAGAGCAGAGGACACCAAATAATTGAACTGTTAGGTTTCTTGAATATCTTTGGAATGAAATCTGCTGAGGGGATGTTTGCTTGGGGAACAGGACTAAAACTATTATTGAATAACAAAACTCTTTCACTGGAACTTCACCACAGATAAGGAGAAAACATACTTTATAAAATGTAAATTAAATGTTAACTATTTCAGTAAAGCATTTGGATTGTAGAATGTGGCTTAGTGTTTGATGTTTCTAGGACTTTATGATACTATCAGTTTCATTGCCTTAACACACACACACACACACACACACACACACACACAGTTGCATTCCTCCTTCCACTACCTAATTTAACCTTTTCTTTTTACCCCCACCTTCATTCTACTCTACTTTATTCCCAGCTTTTGTTTCTGCTCATACCACCAACAATGTAGGGTCCCTTCCAGGGGCTTGAGGTCTATGCTAGTCTTTAGGTGCTAGTCAGATCTGCTTCATTTGACCCCAGATGCCTCCCACTCTTTGGTAGTGCTTTGCTCTAGCCTCATTTAGTCTCTCTAGTTGCCCCTCCAGAACATTAGTTTCATTGTCTTCTTCCTTATGGCTAAGGAATCTAAGTTCCAGAGAATTTAATAAACTTGATTAAGGTCACACTGTCATTAAATAGAGCTAGTTTTCTTGACTTAAACTTCTGAGATTTGGTGAAAAGTTTGTGTTGACAAAAGCTGCTACCCTCGGTGCATAAGTAACCAGAGAGAGAGAGGAAGGTGTCAGGAGTGGGTGTTGTGCACATTGGTGATACCATGCAGGTCGAGACAAGCAACACACCATGGGCAAACACACATCTCCCTACACACCATCTCTTCCCTGTGAATTGAGGTCTCTCTGCTGTGGTTTGTTACTCTGGTAACGAGTGGCGCATAGGAGCTGCTAGTAGATGAAAAGTGGAGGACAATGACATGGAAATAGTGCCTAGAAAACTCCTGTGAGGGATAGTATTTGACGTATTTTTATCATGCAAGTACAAGTGGAAAAGTTATTGTAAAGTTTTAGGAAGGGTGATGGATGATGGAACACTAGGTACTTTTAGGTCATATCTGAATTTTTAATATTGAACTTGATTATGGGGAAGGCATATTTTGTTAAGGCTTTTAAGGAACTGAGCTCCAGATTTCATTTCCTTTAAGAAATATTTCTTTTTAATTTACCAGAAATGTGCATAACCTCTCCTTTTTTCTATCTTCAAATATAGCCAATGCAATGGGAATTGAGTTGATCAAAGCTGTGCAGTGAGGATTTAGACCAGGGAAACATCTGAATAGTCTTGGGGAGCACTTGAATGTTTAATATTTAAGGATAAGCTTTGGATGAAAGTGACTCTAGCTCTAAAGCCCCCATTTTATATTGCTTCAATATTATATCACCGATCACATTTCTTACTTAATTTTTGGAAACAGAAAGCAAACTAAGTTTTTAAGCTGATCTTTATCTTGTAATTTTCCTCCTCACCTTCATGAGTTATCATATGCCTTTCAAATGCCTGAGGAGTGGAGGAAATAGTATCCCAGGAACATTTATTTGAAGACGAAATAAGCAGTTATGGGGCAGGGGCAGAGGTATATGAAATTACATGGTTTAATGGGGGGTAAGAGTAGGACTCAACAGCAAGATTGATGCTACTTTGGTAAAACTACCTGGAGATTAAAAATGCTGTGGAAATAACCTCAGTAAATGTCATACTTTGCCCCCTCTGTCTTCTTTATCTCTGCCTTGCGAAAAGGATGCTAATCTTAAACTATAATTTCAATTTTATGGTGGTATTTTTGGGAAGTATATTTTTTGCTTTAGAGCCAATTCAGATGGGATTGCTAGACATATGTATAATGAAAGTGGTTTGAAAATATGTCACCTGCTTAGTCTGTTTTTTTGTTTTGAATCACCATTCTGTCTCTTTATTGCCAGGACAATTGCATGGCACCTGTTCCCGAGCACGTATACATTCTCCTGATATGTGAGGCACTGTAATAATCTAGGAAGTTGTCTAATAGAAGTAAAGCATCTCGAAATGACAATTTTTTTTGAAGGAGGTTAACAAGATGAATAATTTTTCTCCATAGATCTGCCTTGAACCCATTATTAAATAACTCAAGCAAAAGACAGTCTGATTTAAAGATGCTCAGTGAAGGATATAAACAGGAATGGGATTCCATTACTCGAGGTAGTTGCAGTTCTGGACAAGAATAAAATAAGGTGATTTAATAATAATCGTATCATCCTGTGATGAAATGCTTAAATGTTCAAAACGCTGATGTGATAAGTAGATATGAGTATGGTATCCGACTGGGTGAGGGATTGACAAACTAAGACAGGCTGACCCCACTCCCTTTTTTGGTATAGCTAATAAGTGTTGAATAGTTTTCACATTTTTAGATGGTTGCAATAAATCAAAAAATGATATTTTGCGTGCATAAAAATTATATGCAATTTGAATTTCATTATCCATACACAAAGTTTTATTGACAAAGCCTCATTTTTTCATTTATGTATTGTCTGTGACTGCTTTTAGCTACAATGGTCAAATCAAGTAGAGCAACCAAGATCGTATCGCCCAAAAAGCCTAAAAAAATTTCTGTTTGATATGACAGAAACAGTTTCCAACACCTGAGTTAAGCTGTAGTGTCTTTCACATTCATCACCTTCATTCCATTTCAACAGCCATTATCCTAGTCCAGGTCTTCATTATATGTTACCAGAATTATTGCAAAAGTCTCACAAGTATTCATATCCTTGTTTTTCTCATCTCTCTTTATATTTGTAAGTGCTGCTTGATCCTCCTAAAATACACATGATTAAGCCTTTAATGATGTCCCAATATTTATAGAAGAACCTACATGCTTTGGCACAAAGCCCTTTTGGGGCCACTGTTCAGTCTTATCTTTGTAAGCTAGTCTCCTCCTACTTCCTTGTTATACTCTATACTTAGGGTAATCACATAATTTCCCAAATGGGATGCTTAAGTGTGAAAGAGGCCCTGTAATAATTATGTTTGGGAAACAGATTTACAGTAGACTGTTCTAGGCAAACCAGGATGTGTGATTACCTTCCCTGTACTCTGGCCCGCATGAGTGGGTCAGCTGTCAAATACATCTGTCCCCTTGCCTCTACTCACTATTTCCATAGGTGAGAATTCCTTTGCCTTTTTCTTCAAATCAAAATCTTAAAAACCTTTCCAAACCACCTAAAGCAGGGCTGTGTCCATGAAGCCTTACTTAGAAATAGTCTCTCCTTTCCCATCCTGCCTCCCTTATAAATGAAATGCTTTCTTACAGTATGAATTACTTTCTGCTTTAGTGTACACACACACACACACACACACACACACACACACACTCTCTCTCTCTCTCTCTCTCACCACCTTTCTGCCTGCCTTGTCCTTGAAGATATACTCCATGTTAGCAACTCTGTTCCCCATACATTGTGCCTTGCTTAAATAGGGTTGGTAGTATCTGTTTGAAGAATGAATGAATTGATGCGACTGGGAGGACTGATGTCCACATGGGGTGGCCCGCTGATAAAGCATCTAATTTAATGTGATTCAAGTAGTGATAAAAGTTATGTTTTCCAGAACTGGGGCCGATGTGGCAGTATAGCAGAGTGGGTCAAGGCAGAAGTACCGACTTTGGGGTCCAGGCTGCCTGAGATCAAAGTCCAGCTCTGCCAGTTACAATCTGTGTCACCTTTGGACAAGTTGACTTCTCCTCCAAGTCTCTGCCCCTGTAAAATGGGAGTGATCTTAGTACCTTCTTTCTCCATGGTGGTTGAGGAGTCAGGTAGTCCCAAGCACCTGCTCAGTGCTCCTTGAATGCTAGCTACTGTGACATCATGTGATGTCTTCATTATAATAACACTGTTCCTGGTGGGTAAGAAAAGGCAGTGAAACCAAGACCACGATGTAACAATAGAAGAGCTGGGGTAAGTATAGCACTGAAATCTTAAAGGACTTCCCCCCCACCCCCCGCCATGGAAATAGTCAGCTTTGGGGAGGAGGGGGGAAGGTTTAAAGCAGTGTGAGTTGTAAGAGGTGGTCTCCACTTAATAAGAAATTCTAATTAACAGTCTTCTGAGAGACTATTTTAATAGAGGGGGTAGGGTACAAATGAGGTGCCAGGGGACTACAAAAGTAATGGCCAGAAGGAAGGGGAAAATGGCAAAAAGGAAGGAGGGGAAAGATGAAACAGTCCTATAAAAAACATATTTGTTTAGTAAACTTTTATTTTTTTTTAAAGATTTAATTATTTATGCATACATGGTGTAGGCCAGAAGTGTGGGGGGTGAGAGGATTCACCAGGGACAGAGTGGGGAGCAGAACAGGCAGACAGATTGAAATACACTGCTGAGGGGAGTGGTGGGCGAGACTGGAGAGGTCTACTGCGCCATGTGGGAATCGAACTTGACTGGGGATCGAACTTGTGCTGTAGTGACTGCGGATAGCTTCAGAGTGCTGAGACTTAACCCGTTGTGCTACCAGGGAGGCCCTTGTTTAGTAAACTTTTCTTTTAACCATAAACTACTTTGAAAGGAAGGACCCCTGAGATATAATACAGAGACCCGTGTGGCCCTTTTTTGGTATGAAGTAAAGCATTGACTAAAATTAGTACTTAATTCTTACCTGCAGGTAACCCTTGCTGGGGTATAAGTGAAGAACTTTAGGTATTCTTACCTGCAGGTAACCCTTGCTGGGGTATAAGTGAAGAACTTTAGGTACCAACGCTGGGGTGGTAAGCTTTACCAAAACTAAATCTTGAGTTTTCAAAAAGGAGTCGTTTTTAACTTGAGGGTGGGGAGTACATGCAGTAAGGTGCCTCATTGTAAGTTGGGGTGACTGTTGCCCAACTTGACTTTGTGCCTTGAGGTTTTTCTCAAGAAGCAATCATGAGCTGAGCCCTCCTTTGTACTCACCTTGTTTGTGCACGGTTTGTGAAATGGCTGCCTGGGATTGGAAGGACAAGTCGGGACTGGAGATGCTCCTGTGAAGTGCAGCCAAGGAATCAAGGTCCTCAGCACTCCCATCTTCATGGTGAGGTGGAAAGAGCACAGTTGGGGAGGTGGGAGACCTGCATAAAGTTCCAGTTTGCCACTTAGCGGCTGTGGGTTTTTGAACGAGTCCAGCAGTGCCTCTGTTTTCTCCATGGAGATTACGGGCCGTTCATGAACAGACTAAACCATAAACGGTGCAAAAATATAATGGATGATTATTCTTGGCTCTGGCTTTGTCATTAAATACCCTGGGATTCTTGAGTTAAAGCTTCCTCACGTCTTGGGCCTGCCGCTGAGTGTTTTCTCTTTGGCAGTTGCCTCTAGTGCTGTCAAGCTTTTGCCTCACTAGCACAGTCTAATCATTTTGGCCCAACTGACTTTGATTCAGCCAACACACCTACTAAGCGCCAACCTAGTGTGTGTCAAGTGTCTTTCTCGGGTCTAGAGAAATGACCGTGGGGGTCAAGGGAAAGATCTGCCTTGAAACAGATCACGGGTCACGGGCCATGGGCCCCACACACACTGAACATACAAGTTCACAGACCACACACATACACTCACAAGTGGCTCAGCATAGCTGTGCCCAGAGTTGTAAAGCAGGGGTGCCACAGCCATCTGAACCCCGCGGGTCTGGCCACCTCCCAGCGGTTGAGAAGGAAGGGCAGAGGCCCGGCAAGCGTGGTCCTCAGGGGTGTTGGCATCACTGGGGAGCCAGTTCGGAAGGCCACTCGTCGGCTCCCCAACTCGCTCCTCAGCAGCTGGACGGGGCCCCAGCCATCTGTTTTAACCAGTTTTCCTCATGAAAACTGGTCAGTGCTGGTCAGTGCAGTAGCCCCGGGCACTGTGGTTCTTGAGCCCTTGACCTGCGGCCAGGCCAAACTGAGGTGCGCTCTAAGTATAATACCCACACGCGGTTGCACTTACTATGGGGAAAGGAAAGCAAAATACATCAAGAATTTCGTTTTGATCATGTGTTGGAATAATATTTTGAACCTGTGAAGTTATGTGAAATATAAAAGTCGATTTCACCTGGTTTTCTTATTTTACTTTTTTAAATATGATTTTTAGAAAATTAAATCTGTGACTTGCACTTATGACTTGAATTTTATTTTGATTGGCCCTGGCACATCTAAAGGAGGGTACCTGAAGCAGGACGGGGCTCAAGTGGCAGTGGGGGGGCGGGGTCCGTGTAGCACAGAGTGTGGCAGAGGCCCTGGCAGGAACAAGCATGGCATGTTCAAGGAAATACGAGACAATCAAAGCCTTGCAAGGCCCGGTAGGGATTTTGAACTTTATCCTAAGACCAACAGGAAGTAAGTGAGGCTTTAAACGGCGCTCAGTTTTCAGGGGGTTCGCAGCTAGAGCTGAATAGGGCAAGGCTCTCAGAATCAGACCCCTCCCCCAGAGATGACAGGGGAGGAGGGTGTTTGGTCAGGACGTGCCACTGAGAGGAGCAGGACCCTGCCCATCACCTGCCCTCCCCATAGGGGGCACATGTGAAAACACACATACACACCCCCTAACCCTGCCCATCACCGGCCCTCCCCATGAGGGGCACATGTGCACACACACACACACACACACACACCCTAACCCTACTCATCACCTGCCCTCTCCATGGAGGGGGCACATATGAAGACACACACACACACACACACACACACACACACACACACACACACACCCTCTAAAGAGGGAAGATATCTAGGGAGAGGGAGTTTTGTGTTCAGTTAATTTTCAGCTCACTTGAAGCTCAGAGGCAGAGGAGACGTTACGGGAAAAGTCCAAAGTTGAGTGGGCGTCTGATTACAGAGCTGGCACCCTGCAGGACGCTGGCAGAGGGCTTGGCCAGGGCCAAGGAAGCCCGGCACAGGTGGGGTTAGCCAGTCTGTCCTTGGAAAGAGTGTCTGCAACAGCAAGGAGGCTTGGGGTCTGATCCTGTCCTGGGGATGATGGCCGCCCCTCCCCTTGAGGCCTGGGGGAGATTTCTCTTCAAAGCAGTTTAAACACCGGCAGACTCTGTCAGTGCATTTTGTTTAGCTCACATTTTGAAAATGCATTAAGATTAGTTGCCAATATTTATATCCAGCATCACATAAGATACACATTTCCAGGTTTGTTTTCTTTTTTCTTAATTAGGTCTTCATTTATACCCCATCACGGAACCATAATTCCTCAGTCTCACTAGGTACTAAGGAATACCAAGCTGCTCCTTTATGTGTGTGTGTGTGTATAAATATACACGTACACTTTTAGGAGCTGAAATGATCATTTTTTAAAAAATGATATTTACTCTAGAAGCAAAACAATTCATCATTTCTCTGTGGTCTGAGTCTATTCTCTGTACTCTTAGGTTTTAGCAGCCCCTCCTTCCCTTTGTTCTAAGAATGTCCCTTTAGTTCAGTAAGACCAGGTTGGCACTAAAGCTTCGTCCATCAGAGAAGGTGTGTTCCCTGCGTTCACCACTGCCCCATCACTGCCCCACCACCCTTGGATTTCACTCCCGCCACCCTCCTGGCTGGCCTTTGGGACACATGAGTTTGCAGCCCCTGCTTAAACTTTGAATGACACTCACTTTAGTGTTGTGCATTTTCGGCAAATACTTAGTAGACCAGCTCCTGCAACTACTGAAATCTTAGCAATTGCACATTTTAAAATTCAACAGCTCCTTGGCAAATACTCAGCAGTTAATGAAATGGGAAATATCAGTTGACAGCACTGAGGAAGAGAGCAGGAAGTGACCTAGCTTGGTGTCTTAACCGTTTCACCACCGGTCCGCCAGCGAGACGGAAGCAGGTGTATTTGTGCAGTTTCTGTGACAGCGGTGCTCTGCTGCTGCTGTAGGATGTATGTTGTGAGGGGAGAAAAGAGAAATTGTTTTGTTTCTTAAAGTAGGCAAAGTTGGCAGTGTCTGGTGATGGTTGCCTGAATATCCATGGTGTTATTGCTCCTCTTTTGTTCTCCCAATCTGGTTCATAATCGGGAGATGATGGAGACACGCTTCCATCTACAGCATTTGTCCGTCATACGCTTCTTCATCAGAAGGGACGACAGCTGCAATAGCGCATGAAGGTTTCTGGCTTGACCAGGTGAACTAAGGGTTGAGGTAGAGAAACTGCTGGTAGCTTCTCCTTTCTCCATGCCCTCCATGAACGAATCAGGGGTGATGAGACGTGGATCCAGCTTTTGTTGTCCGAAGCTTCTATTATCTGGTGGGTTGGAGGTCTGTGAAGGGGTAATACAAGCAGATCTTTTCTTTTACAAGTACACACACACACACACACACACACACACACACACACACACACACACACCGTATCGCACACCTCTTGCTCTTTCATCCAAGTGAATTCATTACTTGGTCTCTCCCAATGCCTTAGAAGGAGATTGTTCAAGGGAGGGACCCAGAAGCTTGAATTTCATTGACTCTGTGATCATTCTGTTGCTGGCTGCTGGTCATCCCCTAGCAGACGCCTTTGTCTCATTCTCTGTTCTGTTGCGCCCTTGCCTGAAATTCTCAGCTCTGTGTGGTACCTTCACTGAGCCCCCAGCCCAGGCTCTTCCTGTGACCTGAGGCTCCCCTGCTCCGCCTGCTCTGCACCTGCACACTGAAGCTTGAGCCGAAGGGGAAACCCATGCGCCAAGGGCCCTGCTGCAGAGTTGCAGCCTCTTGCAACTCACTCACCTCCACCTGCTCCCCTCCCCCCAGGTCCTGTGCCTTCAACGAAATAAGGAAGCCTCCTATTAAAGACTCTTGCCCCTCTCAGAATCTCTAGGAATTACTAAAGAAAGGAAGAAACTCGATCTAGATTCAAGTTAACTTTGTCAGTGATTGTTATATAACTGTGGGTGAATCACAGCTTAACTGGGACAGAAAATCTCCAGTTCATGGACTTTGCCAAGAATGGCAGAAGACCAGGACCCGATCTTCTTATAATCTTTGCTCCCCAGTGTGGGACACCTTGGGGTGGAAGTGGAGAGCCCGGGCCTGGAAGCGTAGCAACAGACGCTGCTCAGTGGAGGTTGTCCTTGTTGGGGGTGCAGGCACAGGGGCGCAGCCGGGGAGGCAGATTTTCTTGGGGGGGCAGAGCCCGGCAGGCCTTCAGGCCAGCAGGTTATACTTAGGGAGTTCAGAAATGATCCTGGGTAGGGTCCTCCCTTTTGGCGCAGTGGTTAAGCGCTTGCGCTGTGGAGCTGTCGGCAGCGGAGACGCGAGTTCGACGCCCGGCCGGGGAGAATCCCACATGGTGTGGCAGACCTCTCCTGCCTCGCCCGCTGCTCCCCTCAGCGGTGTATTTCTGATCTGCCTGTTCTGCTCCCTACTCTGTCTCTGGTGAACCCTCTCGCCGCCCCACACCTCTGGCCTGTACCCCAGCTTGTATGCATAAATTAATAAAAATCTTTAAAAAAAAAAATGATCCTGGGTTGCCTGTCCAACTTTTCTAGATTCTTCTCTTGCTGAGATGTGGCTGGAGTGTGTAGGACAGCAGAAGGGTGAGGAAGAGGAGATGGGGCCTCCTTATCAGGCCACTTCCTCTCCCTCCTCTCGCCCTACTCCTGTTAATCTGTTTCTACAGGCAGCACCTCCCAGCTGCTTGCCTTTGGTAACTTGTTTTCCATCCGGATTTATTCCAGCCAAAAGGTCTTAGCAGGTGAGAAATTTAGATGAGTACTTCATTAGGTATTGGATGTTAATGTTACATTAAATCACTTATAATGTTGTTTGAATGTTCTACCTTAGATTTTTCTTGTATGTCTAGATATTCAGTATTTGTAGCATTAAAGAACTAGTTGCCACCGATCAAATATATGTGGTGGTTCACTGAATTAATACTGTTTTAAAAAAAAGATTTATTTACGTATTCAAGAGCTGGGGTATAGGCCAGAAGTTTGGGGGTGGGGGGTGAGAGGATTCACCAGAGACAGAGTGGGGAGCAGAACAGGCAGATAGACTGAAGTACACTGCTGAGGGGGGCAGCAGGCAAGTCAGGAGAGGTTTGCTGCGCCATGTGGGAAGCTCCCTGGTCAGGGATCGAACTGGTGCTGCAGTGGCTGCTGATAGCTTCATGGTGCTGAGACTTAACCCCTTGTGCCACCAGGGAGGCCCCCGAATTAACACGTTTAATAACGTCCATAGGGCGAGACTGGTGTTTCTTTTTCCACTTGAGGAGAAACAAAGTGAGAAGGATGCCTTCCATCTCAAGTCAGTTGCTTGGAGGTGGGAGTTCCCAGCTACTGGTTATCCGTAGACTTCTACAACCCATCCTATTAACGCCTGTTTCCTGGAGCCCAGGCTGCTGGAAATGCAGCCCGCCATCAGAGTGAAGTGTTCTGTTATTTTACCTGAGACAATTACTTGCTACCCAGTCACCAGAAAATTTAAGTCAACTAGGTTCCCTGTAATTAATTATCCGTACAAAATGCCCATCTGTGCCATGGGCTGCGAGTTGCCAGATGTCTGCTGGGAAAACTGACCTAAGGAATGCTTCCAGTTCATTTTAGGGACTGACTGCTCTAAGCTGTGCTTTCCACTCCCAGGAAGTCAGTGGGGCGAACACCGTGACTCCAACCTTTGCTTTGTTCTCTCTGTAGATGTATTGCTGTCATTGAACACCGGCCCAGCTGAAAGCTCCAGGGACACTCAGCCATCAGCATGTCTAAGTACAAACTGATCATGTTAAGACATGGAGAGGGCGCTTGGAATAAGGAGAATCGTTTTTGTAGCTGGGTGGATCAGAAATTGAACACTGAAGGGCTGGAGGAAGCTCGGAACTGTGGGAAGCAACTCAAAGCACTCAACTTTGAATTTGACCTTGTGTTCACGTCTGTCCTTAATCGGTCCATCCACACTGCCTGGCTGATCCTGGAAGAACTGGGGCAAGAGTGGGTTCCTGTGGAAAGCTCCTGGCGTCTGAATGAGCGTCACTATGGAGCCCTGATTGGCCTCAACCGGGAGAAAATGGCTTTGAATCACGGCGAAGAGCAAGTGAGGCTCTGGAGGAGGAGCTACAGCGTGACCCCCCCGCCCATCGACGAGTCTCATCCCTACTACCAGGAAATCTACAGCGACCGAAGATATAAAATGTGTGATGTCCCCTTTGATCAGCTGCCACGATCGGAAAGCCTGAAGGATGTTCTGGAGAGACTCCTTCCCTTCTGGAATGACAGGATTGCCCCCGAAGTAAGAAGTGGCAAAACTGTTCTGATATCTGCCCATGGAAATAGCAGCAGGGCTCTCCTGAAACATCTGGAAGGTACGGTTTTAATGTCTCTGCTTACTAGAGGTTGCTAGGTGTGACGGTTGGACCTTTGAGACAGGCCTTGATGTCTAAGCTTAATAGTGAGCCCTTGCCTTATGTTCCCCGTTCCCCTTTATCACTTCAGTCTTTTAAGAATCACGTAGTTCTCGAAGCCCAAAGCCTGCCTGGTGTCTTTGAGATTCACATCATCTAAAGCAGTGAAATGCAAACTCTAGCCGGCACCAGCATCCCTGGGCAGGGAGCTGGGTCTGCAAGCTGCCCTTCCCCTCTTGGCCTTTCTGCATCTGTAGGCCTGGCCTGCCGCATGAACATCTGCATTTCTAAGACGCGTTCAGGTGATGCTGAAATTGCTGCTTGGATTTCAGCAAGTTGAGACCACTGATCTAAAGGATTATGTGACTTTGATAGAAAGATGAGAGGAGACTAGGGAGGGAAGATATTTCTGTTGAAATGGCATTCAGAGTAGAATTATTGGAGTCTTTCACGTTAAGTAAGAATGATCTAGACTGCAGTTTTACCCATGTTCTTTAAACTTTCCACTGTGGTTGCTATGTTGGCAAACCTGGGATCGCTAAACAGATCCTTTGTTCCAGTTCTCTTTCCAGACCAGGAGAAAGTGAGGAGGATTGGGAGAAAGTGAGGAGGAAAATGAAAGGATTAGGGATCATAGGTAGCCTACTGCATGTTGGTGTCTCTAAAATGTCTTCTAAAATGTGCTGTGTTGTGCCTTTCCTCTTGTAACATGAACTGGGTGAACTCTTTTGAAGGACTTAAGGTCATCACTTTCAGGAGACACCTTCAGGAGATTTCTTACTCCCACTCTCCCATCACTAAATAATCCCCAGGAGTGGCAATTTTTGAGTATCTGCTCTGTCTGGTATTTTCTCGTCCACCCTCACCCTCAGCAGTCAGCCTACGGATATTAGGATGCATTTCTCCAGCCTTTCCTTTCCATTCTGCTTTACTTCCTAATGGAAGTTGTGAAAAATGGAAGGGTTGACACTGTATGTGAAATAAGTGAAAATAGATTATTGGAAACAAAATGAGTAATGTAAATTTTTAGCATGTGTTTTCTCCCCTAATTTTTATGACAAGGCCAAGAGCCAAATCATTACTCAGGTACCAGACATCCATTAGCTATACAGAGATCTAAAGTCTCTAGACTTTATTGGCTATTAAGAGATCGATTGGCTAGATGTGGCACTCAATCTCTGTGTGTGAGAGCATGTGTGTGTGTGTCTTATTTACTCGACTCTCTAAAGGACTCTGTTCTCTCTTATTCTGAAAAGTTAGATATTTGATTAAATGATCCATGATTTCATCATTATTGGGCTCCAGTACTCTATTGTTTGAAGATGATCCTCTTCCCCCTTTAACTAGGAAATTCTCCCTTAAAAAATTTCCTGATGTTTAGTACCATTTACTCTTCACCTGTTCTCAGGTCTAGATTATTCTGTGGAACCACTCACAGCCCATTCTAGATACCCCCTCCTATTAGTGCTTTCATGATTTAATTATTTGATGCTCTTCCTTTTGGAAGGCAGTAGGAAGGCTTAACGAATGTTGGTAAAGAAGACTGTCACCATGGTGGGGTGGAGATTTGTCTGTGGATGACAAGGCTATACTCGGAAAAGCTTATTTCCTATATTTGAAAAACAATCAAATGGTATAACTGCTTTGGCAAATAATCTGACAGGTCCTGGAAGGGTTACACTTAGAGTTGCCCTAAGACCCAGCAATTCTGCTGCTAGGTATACCTGTGTCAGTTACCTCATGCTTTTGTCACAAAGTACCACAAAGTGGGTGTTTCAGATGAGATCGGGTGAGTTCAGGGTAGTATGGCACCCAGTAGACAAAAACTGGGTAACTTAAAATAGCAGATAATTCTCACAGTTCTGAGGGCTCGCGGTCCTAAATTAGGGTGTTGATAGGTCATGCTCTGGCTCTAATCCTTTCTTGCCTCCTCTAGCTTCTTGTGTTTTCTGGAAACCTGTGCTATTCCTGGGCTCACAGATGCATCACTGCATCCCTCTGCCTGCAGTGGATGTTCTTCCTGTGTGTCTCTGTTTCTTGTTCAAATCTTCCCTTTTTATAAGGACACCAATAATATTAGACTAAGGCTGGCCCCCCATGACCTCCTTTTAACTTGATTACTTCTGTAAAGACCGTTTTCCAAATGACATTGCATTTTGAGTTACTGGAAGTTAGAACTTCAGTGTATCTTTTGGGGGGTGGGGGGTGGAGGGGATAACTCAGTTCAACCCATAACAGTACCTAGAGAAATAAAAACATCCATCCACACAAAAACTTGTGCACAAACCTTCATAGAAGCATTAATTATAATAGCCAAAATGTGGAAGCCACTCCAAAGCACTTCAACTAGTGATTAGCATAAATTTAATGTGATAAAATGTGTCAGCTAGCATAAATTAAATGTGATGTATCCATGCAGTGGAGTATTATTCAACAATACAAAAGAATAACATGCTACAGGCTGGATGAGCCTTAAAATCTTTGTTCTATGGAAGAAGCTGGCCACCCAAGATCACATACTGTAGGATTCCATTTATATTAACTGTCCAGAATGGGCAAATCTATAGAGATTATTTGCTTTCTAGGGCTGGAGTGGAGGGACTGGGGGAGGGAAAGGGGTAAAATGAATGATGACTGCTAATAGGTATGGGGTTTCTTGGTAGGGTGATGGAAATATTCTAAAATTAATTGTGATAGTGGCAAATGTCTGAACAGAAGAAGAATCACTGAATTGTATACTTTAATAGGGTGCATTTTATGGCATGTGAATTATCTCTTGAAAGCTGCAAAAAGAATTTAACCAATGGGATTAAAAGAGTAAGAGATTTAGCACTGGCCTAAAAATGAATAATTTAGTGCAAAAATATGGAAGTAGTAGAAATGCCTGTATGTGGTATACAGAAGAAGGAACAAAGAAATTAAAGCACAGCTTTGACCTCTGGGTCAAAGATGATTTACAGGGATCGATGAGAAATCACCAGACATTCGTCCTCAGCCTCCGCTTAGCGTTACTTCAGAAGGTCTCTTTTTTTTTGTTGTTAAAGATTTATTTATTTATGCATACAAGCTGGGATGCAGGCCAGAGGTGTAGAGTGGTGAGAGGATTCATCAGAGACAGAGTGGGGACAGATCAGGCAGATCTACTGAAATACACTGCTGAGGGGAGCAGCGGGTGACACAGGAGAGGTCTACTGTGCCATGTGGGTCAACTCCCTGGCTGGGGATCGAACTCGTGCTGCAGTGGCTGCTGATAGCTTCATAGTGCTGAGACTTAACCCCCTGCGCCACCAGGGAGGCCCCAGAAGGTCTCTTTTAAAAGTTCTATGTTTGGATCTAAATTACTTTTCAGAGATGAATGAGATTGAAGCACCCTTAAATTCTAATTCCTATTCCTATCACTCTGAGCAGCCTTTATAGGAAAGGCTTTTATTTGGGGAATAATTGATTTAAAACAGTGGTGCTTGTGCTGGAGGGAGGTAAATTGTACAAAGGAGATTGGAGTAGGGGTTCTGTGAAAGTGAAAAAAGATGGCCTGCAGGAGAGAAGGGCGGGCGGTAGATCTGACGGAGGTTGGAATAGAAACGGTCAGGCAGGTAACCAGGGAGCATGGCGCACATTTCGTGGGGGAGGGGGGAAATGGCGAAAAGCCAGAATATGCCACTAAGACTCATTCAGTAGCTGGGGAAACAAAGTGGATGTGAGGTTTGAGGTTTGTCCATAGGAAAACATAGGTAGCTGGTATTATTGGCTCCTCATTCTGGGGAGAACAACTTTGTTCCTTTTTGGCTTATAGTACCTCCTGTTGGTCCTGTTGAAGATTCATGAGGTTCTTTGTTGTTGCTTTATTCCCTAGAAACACTTACTCCTGTGCCTAACATGGAAGAAATGATTTCATGCGATGAAATAGACTGCGCTAGAATAGCACTTAAAATAGGATCACTATATAAATTAGTTATCTCTTGTTTTAAGAATCCTCTAAATGCCAGTCACTACTGGCAGAATTTCTCTTATAGTATATATTTTAAAATGAGATCCAAGTATTCTTCAACTGTAAGAATTAAGTATAAATGACTTTCCCCAGATCAGAAGAAAATAGGTACGTTATTTCTTCTGTATCATTTCTGTTAACTTAGTAAGTTTTCAGGCCTTTAAATTTTACTCTGGACTAGGAATACCAGCATTAGTAGCTTGCACGTCGAACTTTGAAAAGTTCAGTTATAGGACTTCATGTGATACTTGACAAATGCCCAACTAAAAGAAAACATTCCACTGGATTTGGATGCTAACTCTTCAAGACTTGAAAAATTAAGTGAATTTCCTTACTTTAAGAAGAAAACAGATTTTCATCTGAAAGGAAGGGCTACTTGCCAATTTATTGCTCTGTGTGTGTTTATTGTGTTAAAATCCTATGAAATTTACCATCTTAAATGCCAGTTTATTTACACTGTAAAATATGTGACCATAGGCCTCCCCCGCATTTTCTGGTGAATACCTGTTATCCCTGTACAATTTTTAATAACTCCTCTTTCCTTTCAACATGGCCCCAGCTTGGATTTTAACTTACATGGTTACCTTATTATAAAGTTATTAGCTTCTATTACTGTTAAGAATAACTCATCGAATTGGGTGTTGTGAGATTCCATTAAATCTATAACTACAAGAACCATTAAATTCTTTGCGTGGATTACAAAAGTAAAAATGCTTGTAGTTGTCCAGTCATCTGATACCTGGTTATATTTTCCAGATATGTGTCTATAAAACTCTCTTCTATAAAAACAGAATCTTTGAAGGAACGGGAATGATTTTTTTTCCTCTGTTGACCTTAAAATGCTTGATTCACTTAAACCGTCTTATCTCCTGCCAGGGAAGAGGGGTAGCTGATAAGCCCAGTGACAACATACGGTCCTACAGAGTCCTAGCCTGGCTTTGCCTAGTCTAGTATCTCAGCACTTTGAAAGGGAACCTACTATTTTTTTTTTTTAAGATTTATTTATTTTTGCATACATGCCGGGGTGCAGGCCAAAGGTGTGGGGCAGCGAGAGGATTCACCAGACAGAGTGGGGAGCAGAACAGGCAGATCGACGGAAATACACTGCTGAGGGGAGCAGCGGGCGAGGCAGGAGAGGTCTGCTGCGCCATGTGGGAAGCTCCCCAGCCGGGCATCGAACTCGTGCCAGAACTGTAGACAGCTCCATAGCTCTGTGCTCGACCTGTTGCACCACCAGGGAGGCCCAAAAGGGAACCTTCTAGGCTGCTCATTGTCTCACCAAAATTCTCCTTTAAAGTCCGTCATTAGGAAGTTACGTGGAAGCTTCCAGACTGTGACCCTGAGCTTATAGACCCTGGACTCCCTGGTGAGGGCTTGTGCACCCCAGAACTGCTTCTGCTCACTGACTGCCAAATCCTCTCGCCTTACTTGACTCGGCTTTTTTCCTCCTCTCAACCTTCTAGTCCAGGAGCAGGTAAGCAAAGACCTGCTAGAGCCAACCAGGAGAAAGTCACAGCAGGAGGCCAGTGTCCCTGCCTGGGAGCCAGGTCACTCTCAGGGGCAAGAACTGCACACACAGGAACGTGTCCGTGCCCAGCAAAGGCGTCTTGCCTGATCAGGATGCCTCCTCCCCTGTGCATTACTTATTTCTAGCATCTCTCTGCTCTTCAGTTGTGGATCACTTGGGCTTGGCTTTACTTGGAACTTAGTAGTTGTTAATAGTTTGGGAAGAAAGAAGACTCGAAACAGACCTGTGAAATGGCACGCAGTTAAGGGGATGCTTGTCGAATGGACTTTTTAGACACCATGGACACGATGCTGGTGAGCCCAGGGGGACTAGTCCAGACCTCCTCACAAAGCACAGCCGTGCACACCCAGACTCGGGACCTGAAAGCATCCCGTTCCACAGCCTCCCAGACAGGCTTGTGTTTCTTTCTCTGTGGTTGACATAGTCACTTCCTGTTTGTTTCCTGCTGGCCCACATTGAGGGGAAAGTCAGGTTCCATGGGACAGAGCCTGCATCTTGCCAGCGGAAGCAGATTGTTTAGTCTGGGTTCAAGCACAGGGCTCGGCAGTTTCAAGCTTGGAATGAGAGCCGCGTGCAAGAGACTCGTGAGAGACAGACTCGCCCCCCGAGGAACTGGGTGCAGCTGCACACGTAAGAAGGCAGAGAAGTGGTGAGATGAAATTAGAGAATCGCAGAGGAAAGGTCAGCTGGGATAGCTGTGGACTGGCGAGGCAGTCACCTTTGGCATTTTAGTGTGATATTTTGAGAAGCAGCAAATTTAGGCCTCTCTTCTGTGGAGTAAATCCTTGTCTAGTGGTGTGGTCACGCTTTCTCTTATGAAGCCATAATGGATGTACAGAAACCTTTTTAAAAAATGTTTAATTTTTAAATTTTAAAATGTGGAGTGGGTTCTTCTTTCTGCCTTGTTCTATTAGCAGCTGTTACCCTGTGGTCATATCATACTATTCAAATAGCCTATTTCCAGTTGCTCTCCATTCTGCCTTTAAGTTGCACATCGATAGCATGCAAACCTTAAAGACTTGTAATTAAATATAAACATCATCCATGAAATTCAGAATTTCTTGTGCCAGCTCTCATCTGGCACAAGATAGAATTACGTGCTCTCATCACAGACCCCTGTTCCTGGGGGCTGAATAGAGACTGACTTGACTGGAGAGAGGAAGTCGGGCCAGGAGTATCTTAAAATTGAGTGAGTTAGTCCAAGCCGCTTGCCTCTTTTTCTAGTCCCCCATTACAGAATTGGGCTTTCTTCTTGCCCTGTAACAAATCTTTCTATATCCCTGAACATCACTTTTCCTACTTCCTGAAATGCAAAGATTTTAAGCAAACACTTTGGAGAAAGCCAAGTGTAGACAAGGCATTTGATTTGGATTGTTTGCTTCATTGGCACTAAATGCAAAAAAAAAACCCAAAAACAAAAAACAGTCTTTTTGTTCGAGGCTAAGAACCGTTTCAATCCTCTTTTCTTCTTGGTTAGGTAATAAAGACAACATAGTCCTTAACCAAGGCTTCAACAGTAGAAACCTCCATTTAATCTGAAAGCACAGAGTGTTCAGATTCATTCTTCTCAGCTCTGTGCTCAGGGTCATCGGTTACTGCTCTCGGTTCAAGGCTACAGCACCCAGCCGGACACACAGCCGTTACTTTCTGAGGCGCTCACATGCCCATTTTGACCTCTTTCTGAAACCTGACCAATAGTCTGCCTCCGACAAAGTCCTGGGCGCTTTCGTGCTTTAGAATTTTTAGTTAACATTTTATTCCTTACAGCCTTACAGCCTTTAGTTGTATGTAACAAGGAGATGACCAGTGGGTCACACAACTAAGTAATTTCTGCTCCCAGCAGCCGGCACATACCCGTGATTGTGCTTCTGCTGTGGGTCCGGCTCTGCGCCAGCAGCACTGGCGTCGCGTGGCGAGAGGACAGGGTCCCTGACCTGCTAGACTTCATGGCCCTGGTGGGAGAGGCGAGCGTGTGCAGAGGAGGCTGAGTGTGTGTGCGGTTGTCGACGGCCAGTGACCTTCATAACTGTCTTTGGTTCCCGTTCCCACTGCAGTGACTCGAGGGAGGGGGCATGGAGGCACAGACTTGAATTTCTGAAGTTAGCCCTGTATGCAGAAAATGTTTGAATTTCTCCCCATTCTGGTCTGGAGTTACCCCTTGGACTTACCCCTAAACTTTTGTTATTTCTTACCAACCACTTAAATTGATTGCAAATAATGCCTGGATGCTCCAAGATGCTTAGAGGATTCAAGAATTCAAGAAGTGGGGAGAGATGGAGAGAGGCACATGTGGGCTGAGATGTCTGTGCTTTTTCTCTCCAGAATCTTTCTGGACACTATAAAAAAATCTAAATCACTCATCAGATCGGGGGTGCGCTATCAGGCCTCTTGTTTTAACCTCCCCATGATGTTCCATGAATAAGTTTGTAGTATGATATTATAGAATGTAGTGTTGACTCACTTTAGATTGTTTCTGCTTTTGGGCTGTTCGCTATAATGCTTCTCTGATGGTTCATGTGCAGATTTTGTGAGGACCTTTGTTTTCATTTATCTTGGGTGTATACCTAGGAATGAAATTCTGGGTCACGTGTAACACTCTGCTTACCTGTTTGCAGTCACTAGACTGTTTTCCAAAGAGTACCATAGCATTTTATACTCTACATTTTATAATATGTGAGAATTCCAGTTCTATATACTCACTGATATTTGTTTATAATCTGACTTTTTAATTGGATCTATCCTTGTGGATAGATGAAATAGTATGAAATAGATGAAATAGTATCTCATTGTGGTTTTAATTTGTGTTTCCCTGATGGCTAATAATGTTGGGGAAATGTCTGTTCAGATCTTTGTCCATTTTTAAAATTTGATCATTTAGCTTTTATTACTGAAATGTAATAGTTCTTTCTTTTAGATACAAGTTTCTTATCAGCTATATGATTTCAAAATTTTTCTCCCATTGGGTTGTCTTTTCATTTTCTTGATGGTGTCCTTTGAAGCATAAACATTTTAAATGTTTACATGCCCAGTTTATCTTTTTTTCTTTTATTGCTGATGTATTTGGTATATTTGGTGTCATGTCTAAGAAACCACTGCATAATACAGTCATGAAGATTTTATCCCTATGTTTTCTTCTAAGAGTTTTGTAGTTTTAGCTCTTACATCTAAGTCTTTGATACATTTTGAATCCATTTTTATATATGGTATGAGATAGGGGTCCAATTCTTGCATGTGAATATGTCTTTTGTTGAAAAGACTATTCTTCCTGCATATAATTTTCTATTTTCATCTTAATAATATTAAATCTTCTAATCCATGACCATGAGATGTCTTTCCGTATATTTTTTCTTTTAATTTTCTTAGCAGTATTTTATAGTGTTCAAAGTATAAGTTCTGCACTTCTTTGGTTAAATTTTTCCTACATATTTTATTCTTTTTGATGCTTTTGTAAACGGAATTATTTTCTCCTTTCACTTGAGTTGCTCATTGCTGCAGTATAGAAATACAATTGATTTTTGTATACTGATCTCGTATCTTGAAACCTTGCTGAATTTATTAGTTCCAGTACTTTTTTAGTGGGATCATGTCATCTGCTAATAAGAGATAGCTTTACTTTTTCCTTTCCAGTCTGGATACTTAAAATATTTAATTTTATTTATGCATACAAAAAGTGGGGTATAGGCTGGAGGTGTGTATTTGGGGGTGGGGGTGGGTGTGAGAGCACCAGAGACAGAGTGGGGAACAGAACATGCAGATCTACTGAATTACACTGCTGAAGGGAGCAGCGGGCGAGACAGGAGAGGTCTACTGCGCCATGTGGGAAGCTCCCTGGCCAGGGATTGAACTCATGCTGTAGTGGCTGATGATAGCTTCATAGTACTGAAACTTAACCCCTGCACCACCAGGGAGGCCCCTGGATACTTTCTATTTCATTTTTTGCCTGGTGCCTTGGCTAACATCTCTGGTATAATATTAAATAAAAGTGACATATTTTGTCATTTTAAAATAAAATTCTAGGTCCAGGAACTTTCATAAAGATTACTCTTTGGTGACGTGAAAGCACACAAGACCAGTGAATCTGAGATGCTAATAGATTGGTACACTCTTCATTTCTACTTCTGATAAACATTCGTCAAACGTGGTCGACTTTGCTAACTGCTGGTTTGACAAATTGATTTTTGAAGATTCACTGGCGAAACCTAAATCCACATTACCCTCTAATTCAGTGAGTTGTGTGCTCACAGAGTCTGGGGACAGACAAAGCACCGCCCTTTCATGGCAGATGGATGTCAGCAGCAGCCGGTGTCCCTGTGTTTCTCAGGCCTTTGATAAAGGGCTTCTGCTTGCCTTAAGCATTCAGGATAAAACAGGGACTTCCGTAAGTGAAAATATTGTTCAGTGAAAATCCTGACTAGGTCCCAGGTGTCCTTTGCCAGAGTACTTTGCACATAGTAGGCCTGCGGTTAGAAGTCGGACCTAGGGGCCTCCATAACTTCCCCTAGATTTGCCATGAGAGCTACTGAGTTCTGCAGACCATGCCCTAAACCGCGGGCTGTTGGAGCCCACTCCTGTGTCCAGGACATTCCCTTGGCAGGGGATGCCGTGGCCGCAGCTGTGCAGCCAGCTGACAGAGCTGACCTGCTGGAGCTGGATCGAGTCCAAGGCAGTCCCCTCCCAGTCGAGAGCTGGCTGTCTGGTCTGAGTTTATCTGCTCCTGCCAGCTGTAGTTTGGATTGTAATCTTGTACAGGGCTGCAGAGTGGGCATGGGGGCTTGGCAGGACAAAATAGTGTTTTAGTAGCCTGCTCTTTAACTCTTCTACCTAGAGAAGAATTCGTAGTAGAGAAAAACAGACACTTTTCCACATGTGTTCTCTTGGAATTGTGTTCCTCCTGCCCTACGCCCTTTGTAATGCTGTTAGAGAAAGAGTGTTTCTTCTTCTTTTTTTTTTTAATTTTAATTTGACAGAGTCAGTGGAGGCTAGAGAGTTCACTTGCCTGAAGTTATATTCTTCATATACTGAGGTGTAGCTGACCGAGGACGAGATGGCCAGCACACTGGGAAGAGACACTGACTTCCAAGTTAAGATTCTTTCCATTGCTTTTAACTGTTTGAGTAGGTACAATTTGTGCTGGAATCTTCTGAAATAGGTCTTCTGGGTCTGGATGTGAATTTTTTTTTTTTACAGATTTATTTATTTATGCACACAAGAACTGGGGTGTAGGGCAGAGGTGTGGGGTGATGAGAGGATTCACCAGAGACAAATTGGGAGCAGAACCGGCAGATTGACTGAAATACACTGCTGAGGGGAGCAGTGGGCAAGGCAGGAGAGGTCTGCTGCGCCATGTGGGAAGCTCCCGGGCCAGGGATTGAACTCATGCTACAGTGACTGCAGATAGCTTCATAGTGCTGAGGCTTAACGTGTTGTGCCACCAGGGAGGCCCTGGATATGAAATTCTAAAAAAGAACTCAGCTCAGTGGCTGGGGCCCAGGGCTGTCGCTCTGTGCCTTGTCACTGGCACACACGGTTAGGACTGGTGACTAGAGTGACGAAGTGTTTTGACTGTTGGCAGGGCATGCTATAAAATCTTTTCCTGAGCCCCCTTTCTTGTTCTGGTTATCTGCTAATAGCTATTCTGCCCTGGTCACACCCCAAGTAAGGACGAGCCTGAGGGCTCCCCTCAGAAGATGTTCCCCTCCCACCTTTCACTTAGAGAGAAGTATGTGGTTAGAATTTATGAGATAAAGGTATGTTTCTAAACTAGATAATTTGAATAATGTTAATCACCTTTCACATTGCTGAACTCCATCTTTTTTCTCTTTCTCTTTGCCTATTTTGAACTCAGAGAAACTTGAGAGCATTACATTTCCTGTAGTCACAAACGCCAGGGTTTGACTGACGAGCTGTAAGCTCCAGTTGTTTACCTAAATTTTCTAGCCCAGAGCTTGTTATGTGGAAGAAAATAGCTCCTATCCTTGTAGAATTGCAGTGATGATTAAATAAGCTAATATATACGAAGTGGTGAGGAGAGAGCCTGGCATATAGAAGGTGCTCAGCACATGTCCGCTGTTTATTGTTAGAAGTAGCCCTAATAATAAAAACTCATTATTACCGCTGCTACTATTCTCGCTTCAACTCCGACTTTTCTGTGCTTCTGGTCACAGCTGAACTGCCTGTCATTCGACTGTTTTTAAAGAAGAATCGAAGGAGACTTGTCTTATGCCTTCTTCTCCTGGAAGTTGGAACGTTAAGGAGCAATAGAGAATAAAGCCTGTTTGCAAGGCGTGCTGTTTAATAAACCCTGTCCCAAGTCCTCTTGATGGAGCTTCCTAAACATCTAGGACACTGTTCCTTCTTGCCCGGATCTCTCCCAGCACATTCCAAGCGTCCTCCATGTTGGAAAACCAACCACATTCTAATCAATCGAGCTACATTCTGAGACAAATTTTAGCTAGCCCGAGGGTGGCATAGAGAAGGAAAAAAACAGAAAATCCTGGTTCAGTTTCAGATTTTTCAAGATTAAATGATCCCCATGGAAAACCTGATTTCTTTTCTGTATATGTGGGCATGGAAAGAAAAATTTTAATTTCTTTTAAGATTCAAACAGGAAGCAGAACAGGTCACCCCAAGAGGTACCTGCTGTGCTAAGATCTGATGCAGTGTGACTCTCTAAGAATTTTTTTTTTTTTAAACTTCGGGCATTCTTAAGTTTTCAGGCCTTAGCTGGAATCCCTCTCAGCTAACTGATTCTAAACACGCAGTGAACAGCCGACAGAGCTGCCTCTGGCTTGTCCTTACGCCCTGTCCTTCCTCTCCTAATCCAGGTATCTCTGATGACGACATCATCAACATCACCCTTCCTACGGGAGTCCCCATCCTCCTGGAGCTGGATGAGAACCTGCATGCTGTTGGGCCTCACCAGTTCCTGGGCGACCAAGAGGCTATCCAAGCAGCCATTAAGAAAGTAGAGGATCAAGGAAAAGTGAAACAAGCTAAAAAATAAAGTCTCTCTCTCGGAGGCTGGCGAACAACTGCAGACGGGGCTGCGTGCAGTGTGTTATGGGTGCTGGTGTCTCGTTTCTCATTTTTCCTGATCTTTTTCCAGAGCTTTCAAGAGCTAGGCTGCGGGGTAGTATTTATAGACGTAACTAGATAAATTATGTTGACCAAGATAAAAGCCTCAGTTAGGGTGCCTGAGGGCTTCTGTCATAAGCCCTGTGAGCTGGCTCTCCTGCCGCCCACTAAAGCTAGTCACCCATGGGCCTCATTAAGGCTGTGAGTTCCTGAGGTGGGAGAGTGACAAGTGGAGATGAAATTTAAGATATTCATCCTTTGTTAAATGATTACTGAGTCATCATTGAAAGGGACTGCTTATCCCAATAAGTAGTTGACTTCCATATCTACTAAGACTTTCTGGGATGATCGTAAGAGATGCTATAAAAATACACTATACTTCAGTATTTATTACTAGTATTTTCTTGTAGGAAAAGGGATGCTTCAGTAGTTAAGACCTGAGGCTTTAACAGGTCCGTCACAGGTGGGTTCCTCGACAGCCAGCAGCAAACAAGGCCCTTTGCTCGGGCTCCGGTCCAGACTCCTGCGTGTGACTTTTGGTAGGATTCTCCTTTGACTGCTAGGATTAGCAGCATGTAGACAACTGTCCCTGTTTGTGTTCTCTCTTTTGTGTGTATGAACTTTGACCTTTGGGTGCTGAAAATTGGTTTAATAAAGTTCTGTAACTGGAAATGCTATCCCCAAGGTATCTGCACATAATCGATACATAAGATGAAAGCGTCTGAACTGCCTTCTGCTCAGATCTTCTCCTAACACTCAAAAGAGTCATATTTAACGACACAACACCTAATTCTCTATAAATGAAAGGCTAGGGCCAAGGAAAAGTAGAACACAGAGCACGCAGTCCTATTCACATGTTCAGGGGAAATGACCTCTTGGACCTGTCACATTCGTCGTTCATCAGCAGAAGGGAAAGACGACAGCTCACAGCAGGCGGTAGCGAGGGTCGGCCACACCCAGAATTGATCGCCTGTCTGTCTCGATGCTCTTTCCCACACTTTGTTTTTAAGAGGCTGCAGATATGCAAGTAATCCTTTCCTCAAGCTGTTGCCTTCAAACTATTCAAAACAAGTTAACATTTCAGTATAAAGTCTAAGGAAAAATTCCCTGTGAGCTGCCATGTTTCATGGTTCTCCACAGTCCGATCAGTTTGTCTGTACATTTTATAGTCAGTGGCACCCGAAGGAAACTAATTCTAAAGCCCTTGCTGCCGGTCGGTTGCCCACCCATCCTTACCTCGGGCCTCTTCCAGCACTGGCTGACTGGGAGGGTGGTTCTGCCCACAGCCGATCACACAGTGATGCATGAGGACATGGGATGTGGGTGTCCCACGCTTCTGAGCACCTACTGATTCTCCACCATGACCCTTCTCTTTCGAATATTCTTTGGAAATTCAAACTTAAGGGTGGAGAGTGCAATTACCAGATCTCCCTACCAGTCCGAACTGACAGTGAGGCTATACTCAGACCGTTTTTGAAAATCTTCTCCACTGTCGGCCTCTGAATTTTCTAGTGCAAGTGATGACCTTGAGTTCATGCAGCTCAGAGCTCTGGAAGTTCACGCCCAGGGCAGCTCGTCCTGCCCTGCACACACAGCTATGCTGGTGCCTGGTCAATTGGCATCTCGAGGACTTCCTAAAATAAGGGTGATTGTTGCTGATCTTTCCTGATACCATTTGGCTTTATTGTTTTTTAGAACTTGGTTGACATAAGTGAATAGACAACAAAAATTTCATGTGAAATGATTTTTGACAATTCTGGCCCTCCAGTCTTATCTCTTAGCAGACCTGTTTTTCTCTTCCTGATTTACAAGTAATCCAGAATTTTTGGTGCAGGGAGGATCTTGGGGTCTGCCTATTCTGTACCTTTCTGTTCTGAAACTAGGATAAAAGTCGGGATTTTTTTTTTTTTTTAATTTTTAAAGAGAAGGTAGCTAGTATGTTCTAGAAATCTGCCTCTTGGCAAGAGCAGCCTTTTTATTTTCATTTTATATATATTTTACATCATTCTTTTTGTACAATGTATGCTTTCTCCTTTCACGTGTAGACCCCATGTAATTCCCATCACCAATTCACCCGTGTACCATCACCATATTCCCTTGTGCTCTTCCCTCCCCTGTTTTTCTCCCTCTCCCTCCCCGTCCCCTGCAGAGTATCCCTGGTTAATAGTAGCTTGTTAATTTTGTCTTTTAATTGATTGTAATTATTTTTCTCCTGATCCCTTATTTTGTTCCCTTACATTCCTCCTCTAAAGCGAAACCATCTGATATTTTTCTTTCCTTTCTGGCTTATTTCACTGAGCATAACCCTTTCCAGCTCCAACCGTGTTGCTGTGAATGGCATAAGTTCATCTTTTTTGATTGCCGAATAGTATTCCACTGTGTATATATACCCTTGATCTTGATCCAATCATCTATTTTTGGGCATTTGGGTGGTTTCTGTATCTTACCTATTGTAAATAGTGCTGCAATAAACACAGGGATGCAGGTATCCTTTTGTATTAATGTTTTTCTTCCCTTTGGGTAGATTCCTAGGAATGGAATTGCTGGGTCATATGGAAGCTCCATATTTAGTAGTTTGAGGAGCCTCCACACAGCTTTCCATAGCGGTTGGACCAGTTTGCATTCCCACCAGCAGTATAGGAGAGTTCCTTTTTCTCCACATCCTCGCCAACATTTGTTGTTTCCTCTTTTTTTAATATGTGCCATTCTCACTGGTGTAATGTGGTATCTCATTTGTGGTTTTGACTTGCATTTCCCTGATTACTAGTGATGTTGAACATTTTTTCATATACCTGTTGGCCATTGCTTTTCCTCTTTGAAAATGTGTCTTTTTAGCTCTTCTGGAGGGCAGCCCTTCTTGCTGCCAGGTTGGACTTTGCCTTGGAGCTGGCTAAATCTGTCTTCTCTGCCGGCCCAGTGTGGTAAGATGAAGGTAGCAGCAAGATGCCATACCTAGAATTTTAATTTTTAAATAATCTCAGATGTGTACTGTGTCCCAGTACTGAGCATTTGCTTTTTCCTAGAAGAACAGAAGTTCTGCTTTTGAAAGTGGCTGTTCTTGTATCATCTAGCTCTAATTTGAGCACTGAATTAGCAAAGCAGCCTTAGTTAGAATACATTAGGTCATGTATTTTTCCTTGATAAGATGGTAAAAGAATGTGATCTATTTCCAAACACAACCAGGTTCTTTTGCCCCCACTTTGCAGATTCTTTCTCACCTGGGATTGTGACCACTTTTACCGAAATGCAGTTCCCATCCGTGTGCATTAGTGGGAGTGGTTATCTTTCTTCCAACCTGGGAAGCCTCTCATTGGGGAAAAGCACGTTTTTTGATCAGTGTGTGACCCGTGAAACCAATTCCCATTGGGCAGTGATTGGCCAATTTGGTGGCCAAGAAACATCCTCCCAGTCATGTCCCCCCCGCCCCGAAAGAGGGAAATCAGAGGTCAACTACTACTCTCCCCCCATTTTGTGGCATCATAGTTCTTCATTGTCTTATCTGACTGTTTATGGCAAGGTAAACAGCTCTACTAGTTAGAAGGTCGATCATTCCCATGTCATTTTTATTTATTTTTTTATGCTTCTCCAAATAGCTAGTCTCATCAGAGTTCAGTTTCCCTCTTACCTGGACAGTCTTTTAAATGTTGTTGTTGCCTCCAAAACTCCAAATCGCAGAGCTCGGTCGTGTTTCCTGTTTCTGTCTTTTGCATAATCAGATTTTGCAAATTCTTGGATCGAGTGTACCGCTCCATGTCTTGTAACGGATCATGCCTTGCCTCCCAGCAGATCTGGCCAAGGCAGGTGCCAGGTTATGCTGTCCCTGGGCACTTCACATTGGACCCTGCCGGGAACTTAAACCATTCAGTCTTCCTCCAATGACAAAGCTCTTTAGCCAGATGATCGGCAGATTAGAGTTACTCTTTTCACAGCTGTTAAAGCTCTGTTTATTGGAGGATTTTCTAACTGTACAGTTAAGTTCCTGGAATCTAAGTAGCCCAATAGGAAAAACAAATGTTACCCCCCTCAGCCAGGTTTTTGAAGGTCCACTGGAGGGTCACCATTGTATCCTCTCTGCACAGAGTCAACTCACATCTTAGGTGCCTTTTATTTGAGCTGGGACTCGCTGTTTCAAGTTGTGCTTATTCTGGTTTGTCAGGAATACATTTTAAAAAATAATTTTTATTATGCAAAGTCTTAAATATCCAAAAAGCTGAGAACATAAATAGCACAAAGAACACGAATCTCCCAACCAGCATCTTGTCTACCTGTGAGCACTGATATATCTTCCAGCTCTTTTCTGCTCCCCTAACCCCCATATGCAAACTGGGTTATTTTGAAATAAATGCCAGATGCGAACCAGGATGGATTTGGAAAAGGGAAACAGCTTAAGCAGCCTTCAGTATGTTGGGAGGCCATCCGTCATCTGCTCTGAATGTTGTCCCCTTCAGTGCTTGAGAGACTGAACGGCCGTCGTTGCCCTGTGTCCAATTCAAGTCCCCACCGAACACCATTTGCGTTCACTCTGGTTAGTGTCCAAGAGCCCGCTGGCCTGGTGATGTCTGCAGGGTAAGGTGATTGATAATGCTGATGTTCAAGTGCTTAAAGAGGAAAATGTTCCTAGACTAAATAAGTAATTCTGGAACAATTTTGTGGGTTTAAAAAGACAAGTGACTGTATTAACGTTACTGTAGATCAGGTCGCTCACGATGGGAGAAGGGAGAGACGAAACGGAGGAAGGGGAGGAGCCCCGTGTTACTGGTTTTCACTGGAGATGTTTGTGTGAACTTGCATGTGTGTTTCCTCTCCTATCACAGCCCCCGCCCTTTCCTCCATGCCCACTCCCGGCCGTGGCTCCGTCCTCTGAAAGGACCACAGTAACGAACCCACCTCGTGCATTTGACCAATTCCACAGCACCAGGAATGTTTCAAAAATGGTCTCCAGATTTGGGGCAGATAAAGTATAAGGTGATCTTAGAATATCTTGAATCAGGAAAGAAAAAATGCCCAAAGGCACATAGGACACAAAAATAAGTTCTACGTGCCAAATTTGGGACAATTGAGATTAAAGAATGAAGATAATGAATTACAGACGTTTGTCTTCGTCTGCTCAGGCTGCTATAACAAAATGCCACAGCCTGGAGGCTTCACACTTGTTTCCCACAGTTCTGGGAACTGGGAAGATGAGAGCAGGCTGCTGGCAGAGCTGGTGTCTGATGAGGATGCTCTTCCTGGTTTTTAGACAGAAAACTTCTTGCTGTATTGCTGCGTGGTGGGAAGTGTGGGGACTCGGGTCTCTTCCTCTTTTGGTGGCTCTCATGTCCATGCGGGATTCAGCCTTCCAACCGCTTTAAATCTACTACCCTCCCCACCTCCAGCGTACCTCTAAATGCATCGCTTTGGGGATTAGAGCTTCAACATTTGACCCTAAGCTGGACATTTTAATTAAAAGTTATAAAGGCTGGACCACCCTGGTGGTGCAACGGATTAAGTCTAAGCCTATGAAGCTATCCGCAGCCACTGTAGCACGAGTTCGATCCCCAGCCAGGGAGTTTCCCACATAGCGCAGCAGACCTTTCGTGTCTCACCCGCTGCTCCCCTCAGCAGTGTATTTCCGTAGATCTGCCTGTTCTGCTCCCCACTCTGTCTCTGGTGAATCCTCTCACGCCCCTCCCCCCGCCCCCACACACCTCTGGCCTGCAGCTCAGTTCTTGTATGCATAAATAAACATTTAAAAAAATAAAAGTTATAAAGGCTATTTTGAAAACTGAAGATATTAATGGGGAGATGTCTTGAGGTCTGCAGCTCACCCTATGGCTCGGCCAATACCTGGTCATCCGTATATAGGGAGAGCTTGACAAAAGGCAGACACAGCACATGTTACAACTGACGAATCGAGGTGAGGATTTATAATGTACCATTGTGCTCCTTTTTCAGCTTTTCTGTAGATCTGAAAATTTTCCAAAGAAAACCAGGAAAAATAAAATGATCAGAGAATAAAAAGGACAAAGAAAGAACCAAAACAACCTTGTATACAAGGGAAAAAATTCTTTATATTATATTGTCAAGAGGCAAATTGTGCACTCATTTCTATTATACATGGGGTTGCTGTTATGTATCTGGCCAACTAGCTTGTCTGTTGAAACAACAAACAAGAAAAGGGATTAGGATTGCCTTCCCCTGGTAGCTGAACAAATAGGAATGGAATTTGTTTACAAAAATTGAGGTGTAATTAACATAAAATATTTTTTTAGTGTCAGATGTAAATGTAATGACTCAATATTTGTATGTATGGCTAAATGATCACAGGATAGTTAACATTTGTCCCCGTACATAGTTGCCTATTTTTTATTTGTGTGATGAGAATCAGGCAACTGATTTTTGTGCATTGATTTTGTATCCTGCTACTGTACTGAACTGATCTATTATTTTGAGTAGTTTTTCTATGGAGTTTTTAGAGTTTTGTATATATATTATCATACCATCTGCAAATAGAGACAGTTTGATTTCTTCTTTTCCTATTTGGATCCCTTGAATGTCTTTCTCTTGTCTAATTGCTCTGGCTAGGACTTCCACTATTATATTGAAAAGAAATGGTGAGAGTGGATATCCTTACCTTGTTCCTGATCTTAGGGGAAAGGCCTTCAGCTTCTCACC